>CM026280.1:1335174-1601776 GCA_014851415.1 Cnaphalocrocis medinalis
GGTGTTGTAGGTGCCTGTGGGCGTCGACAATCGCTTACCATCAGGTGATTCGTCTGCTTGTCTGACCCAGCACAAAAAGAAAATGACTGTGAGGTCACGCGCCGAGCGCGCCAAAATGGCGGGCGTTTTAAACTAAAAAAAACTTGAACTTTTAAAGTAAATAAATATTTTTTTACGGCCTCAATGGCGCGTGGCTAAGGTGTTCGCTCGAAGCGCGAAAGGCCCGGGTTCGATTCCCGGTCAAGTCAATTTTGTAAAACTACATGTTTTTAGTCTTTTGAGTGTTTTGGGTTGACGCCCCCAGTTAATTATCGGCGCTAACAAAACGCGTAATAGGCTAATATATCACCCGTGTATCAGCGGAACAATGCAGCGGCCGCTTCCACGTGAAAATCCCTACATCCGAATTATTTCATAACTGGCCACGGTAGTGTTAATGCCCAAGATTCTGTTGCATACGTTAATACTTATATTTATCATCCAAGTATCAGTGGAAAATACAGGGCGGCCGAATCACCGTGGGAGAGCCACGATTCGGCATAAATGCGTCGGCTCAACCGGAGTTATACAAGTTCACAAGAGTGAGGGTATCGGAGGCTCAATTGGTGGGAAAAAGTAGGCAGCACACTGGTGTTGCAAGTGTCTATTAGGCGGCTGCAACCGCTTACCATCAGGTCAATTTTATCAGAATAAGCACCAGCAATTAGCATAAAATTACATATCAATACCTTTTTTTTAATAATATCTACAAGTTAGAACTCACCAAGATAAAAGGTTACAGACAAAAACGTAGTACAGATTGTTTTCTATTTCCACGACTAAATCAACCAAACTTCTCTCAGAAAAGTAAAACAAAACTTGGCTCTCCCTTTACCCAAATGTTTTCAGCGCGATTCGAATATCCGAATTGCGAACAATGCTCCCCGGCGGAAACCTGTCCGTGGTCTGCACGCGGATTTTACACGCAAATTTACACCTACCCTCACCTGATGACAGCCGAAATCCAACCCCACCCACCGACATTAAAGTCCAATTTCAACTGCAGACTTCAAAGTATTAAATACTGGCCAACGAGATGATCTCTCCCAACTGTTTTGTAAATGGAACACGATTCGAATTGTCACCTGAACTGTGCACTCGAACCATTTTGCACCTTATTATATTAACAAATCTAGTTGAGTTTTGATTGCAGCCCAAATTGGAGTGGTGATTGAAACTTTTCGGTTGGTGTTTAAGGGATTTCAACTTTATGTTTTCTGTGTTAAGATGAGTTTTGGATTGCCATCCCACAGTTGTATATCAGGATGAGTGGATATTCACAGGTGCAACAGCGCGGAAGGTTTGACAAGCGGCCGATCTCGCATACAATATGGCGGACTTTCCGTTTCCGGTAGCGATTACGAGGTGACGTGTGGCGTTGGTTACTCGCTGCTCAGATAGTGTTTGGTTTAATGAACTTTAAGTGAGTTTTGTTGGGGATGGGTTGGTCTGATGATGTTGAATGTTGAAGCTGTTATTAATTTTGACGGTTGATATTACTATTAACTTTATAGTTTTGATAGTTTTATTAATAGTGTACATACTTAACTTTGTCTATTGGAAAGTCTTTATCAATCCCGTTTTTTTTTTAATTTCAAAAAAAAACTTGATTTTAATTGAACCTTAATTTAGCGCGTTTGGTAGTGACCCCGCTTCATACGCCAAAGATTCGATACCCACTCTGGACAAATTTTAATATTCGTGTGATGAACACTTGATTTTGTCCAGTGTCATTTTTATGTGTCAATTGTGTTACTACCTACATTAATTCTTCCGCTAATGGCTAACCAAAGACAATTCAACCTTCTCTATATCCCTCTATACCTACATCCACTCTTAGCCATCAGTAAAAACGCCTCGTCATCAGCAGCAGTTCGTCATTGTGCACCTGCCACTCTTGGGGTAATTAATGACCCCTCCCCCCTCCCGAACCCCCCTCGGTACCTTGCTGTTGTGTCAAGGTGATCCCATTGTTTCTGAGAGGCCGGTTACACTGAGCAAGATAGGCAGTGGTTTGGTTTAACTATTGGTTAAATGATTTGTGCTCCGATAATTATTATTGTTGATATTGTTTGGAGCAGACGTGTCTAAGAATAGATAGACAGAAACTCTTTATTACACAATACATTACAGAACTTAATACCATGGCTGCTTTTATCGAGTGTTAAACTGGCTACTACGCACACCCCTTCGGCCACGTACGCAACCAGAGCTTCGTAACCAGATGCGATCGAAAACTAATTCTGCCTTGTACGAAACCGGTTGCGATCAAAAACTAATTTCTTTTTACTCGTAAAAAGTTTTACGTATTAAATTACGTAATTAAATAACAACCTATGGAATCTGTGGTCTGTTACATAAATTGTCCAGTTATTATCTAACTACATAATTACAGTCTTCAAGACTTATAAATGAGCTAAGCTCCAGACAATTTTAAGTATGTGCTTGAACTAAAACTTAATCACCGATTAAGTTGGAAAAGCCAGTGCCACCGACCCCCGAAGGTGAGAGTCTGAGTGATAAAACGATCGCAGTGACGTGTTTATTGTGTCCCGAGTAGGCAAGTCACTCGAGTCACCGAGTCACCGCGTGCCAAGTCAAAGCTGTCGCTGAACTCTTTATTAAATATTAGCTCGTAGGTTTTTCGTGGAATAAGACGTGTGACATGAAGTGTTACTTTATTAGTTTTATTAGACTTTGTTGCAAATCTAGCTTGCTCATGCTTACGTTTGAGCTTTCTTCTTTCATTGCCCTATAGCACATAGATCAGATAGTACCTCTACCTTGCTTGACAAGGGTCATGGAATCGACTTCAACTCTGAACTTACGTTTGATGAACTTTTCTTTAGAATTAGAATTTACGCACAAAAAAGTGTGCTGCGTGTAAAAGTATGTAGAAAGGAGGGCAATAAAGATTGTTGAAGGCCTAATAATGTGTCGTTCCTTGGATAGGGGTACGATTTGGAGGCCAATTCTCGGTTTTCGCGTTCTATGTCGGTCGAGTCGTCTTCATGGAATGCTTAGACCAATAGGAGAACAAGATAAGGAATGTCGACTGTAATCTGTGTTCTCCTATTGGTTTTGCGTTCCATGAAGTCGACTCGAAATAGAAGGTAGAAACCGAGAATCGGCCTCCTGAGGGGCAATTCTCGTAAAATTTAGAGATTTCATACAATCTTCATTACAAATATCTAATTCGACTACAATGTCGAGTGCACTCTCGCGCACTCATTTGCCGCCCAGACTAATTTGCACTGCAAATTTTCATTTTCCGCCCAGATTCAAACTTACGACTTCACACTCTGAAAACGACTGTTTTTACCCGCTGAGCTATCGCTGTCTCCTTCCATACTTATCTACAGGCAAAAAAGCCGCTCCAACCGCATCTATTCTCGGAGGACACGCTTGATTTATACGAACGCGTGCGCGCGCGCAGCTCGCAGGTTCACGGAAACAGCGCGGCTAATCGCCAGTGATTATTTAGTTCGCGTTTCACGTTTCTCGTAAACTTAAAAGGAAGAGTCTATGGGATGTCCGTAAGACTTACCTTGTCTGCAAATAGATTGATTTTTTTTATCTCAACTTGTTATACAGCACAGCGTAGGCCGTCCACCTACAAGGATTAGCAGACGACCTGATTAAAGTTGCAGAATACAGGCCGCACCCTATGGTGGCCTATATTCAACTGTGGACGTTCTATGGCTGATAAATTGATGGAGATGAAGTTTTATTCTCAGTTGCGTCTAATACCCTCATACACTTCTCCCCAAATGGGGCGTGAAACACCACAGCACATCAATCGAACTCCTTCCTAATGTCAAGCCTTTTGTGTGCAAACGCACGCAACCGTCGAAAACCTTCTGCAGAGTTGTCCATCTCTTGATGGGCATCAAATCATTGAGATGGGCTAAAGACACAGACTTTGTAGGGAGTGAAGAAACGCACCGGGGAAAGAGCCCTTAGCAAGTACCTGGTGAGCGTCTCCCAAGATTCGGTCCGTATGCCGAGACGGTAGGAAGGACCATGGGCTGGTGGAGGGACCCGTGTCTCCCTAATACACTGTTTAGTTATCGTTTTGTAATGTGTGTATGTTCTTGTTCTCAATAAACGTTTTATCTATTTATCTATCTACTATAATGTTTGGAACACCTTATACTCGTAATTGATTTAAAATTATTGAATTCATACACCATCTCTCATACACATCAGTTTTGTAACTAAGAAATTAATTTGTCCATCATCTCCAAAAGGTTCGATTATGTTATAAAGTGGCATAGTTTGACGTCAGCAATAAAAAGATACCAATCTTTGCCTTCTGCCTACTGTCCATTGATACCATTCGCACCGAATAATTGTTAAAAAACAACGAAATATTTTATTGGTCCAATAAAATGGGCTACTCGTAAATCAGCCTGCTGCTTCCCGAAGATCGTAACATCGCGTGATATATTAAGGCATAGCGCTAATAAAATAATATAGAAGTACATCCGTCTGTATGTTACGTGAAAGATTCAAAATCCTACTACGGGTTTTACTTGAAACTTATTTCAGGCTCCAGTCTCTCACAAGTCTCACACCTGTGTGACCTCAGTGTGCCTATATACAGGCTGCAAACTATTGTGGACACCTCATTGCCTATGAAGTACTTATTAACTTATGTTTAAGAGAGAATAAATAAAGCATTCATCCATATGGAAATATGACTACTTACAAAAATAAACTAGAAAGAGCAGCTAAAGATTAAACATGTTTTTGTTTAATACATACAGGGTGCATTAGTGAACATTTACATCCATTAACTACGTGTTCTACCAACCATTTTGAACAAAATTTGTTTTATGACTTGGGAATTCGTATAGTAAATTTCAACTCTTCATACAAAGCAGGTGACACGGTCATTTTGTATGAGAAGTCGAAAATATTATCGATGAATTTCAAAAAGTCACGGAACCAATGTTGCTTAAAATGGTTGGTAGAACACGTGGTTAAAGGGATGCAAATGTTCACTGGTACAGCCTGTATGTTTTTACATAGTTATTATAAAAAAGGGGCACCAAATGCACCATCGGGACAGCCAAATCAAATCAATTCTTATAGCTGATCTGCTAATAAAAAAATTAAAAAAAACTATCTTTCCATCACAGGTACAGTCAGCGACAAAAGATAGTTTCCATCCAGTCGTTAAAACAAACGTCAAGCAGTCATCGCATACATTACCACTATGATTTGCAGCCGACTGCGTCCGTTTTGGACCTAAAGGTCGGCAGTAACCTGCCACCCAGGACAGATCTACGGTGATCAATTTAGGTATCCATTAATGAATTATAAACGTCAGTCAGACGAGAATGAACGGCGGTGAATGGGTGACGATAAATCGAATTATTAATGCATTTAATTATATAAGATTATGCATTTAATTATATCAGTAGTCACTAACTCGAAGATATGAGCAGTATTTATACTCGTAATAGGGCTGTTAATGATATATATGTGGGATCGTTGAAGAAAAGAATGGACGAATTATCAACGTCTGGGATTTTATTGAATCTGATAAGCTTCTTACACTTTTTCCTCGTTTGACATACTCCCTTATTCTTTTTTAATGTTGCCATTATACAGTGAAATTAACATAACGTAAAAAAACATAACGTAAAAAATAAACACGACAAAATAAACTTTCTCCCACATAGTCTTGATAGGGTTCTTTTTCTAATATTTTCTTTAACAGGCTAATATGGGGAGTCTTCATCTTGTGCTCTCTTCAGGCGAACGGCAGCCTCGGTAAGTATCATGCAGACAGGACTTCGGCTTAACGCGTCAGCGTGTTTAAGTCTTGATCCTGCTCTGTGTTCTATTTCATAATCATACTCTTCCAGAAGCAGTGCACAGCGAGCGACACGCGGAGGTAAGTCTTTCACAATTTTCTTGTTTAGTAATGTAGGGCTTGCATAATCTGATTTACTAGGTCGTATTATCTTTTGTTCCAGCCTATCTATTTGTTCATCGACAACTTTCTGTTCCAGAGGTGACAAGCGACGCGGACTTTGATGGATCGGGTCTTCATCGGTAAGTATTATTTTCATCTTAACATTACTTTCTTTCTTTTGATCATCGGGTTTATATTCTTCAACCAGCTTTATAATCTTCTTTGCAATGTCTTTGTTTTCAAGGTAATGTTCATCACAAATAGTATTCTTCTCTTCTGCCAGCAGCGTCAGGTGAGTAATCTTTTCGAGATAAATACCATCAGCCGTGAAATTGATTTCAAAATCTTTAAGGATAGGATTTCCAAGTATAACATTTACCGTTATAGCATTGTCTTGTACCACGTGGAATTTAATATCAGCATAATAGTCATCAATTATAATCTTAGTTTTCAAGAGTCCCTCAGTACGGAGTTCTTGTCCAGCAATTCCAGTTAGATGTATTGATATTTCTTTGTCGTAGCTATCATTATCTGTTATACATTTTCGAACTTTCGACAACTTAATCAAATTAACCTCACTTCCAGTATCAAGTAATGCTTTCATTTCAATATTATTTATCTTTATCTTCTTATATGGAGTCTTTGAATCTTTGTCTTCTTTATCAATCTTTATTCTATCTTCATGCTTTTGAATATTTAATGTCATTTTACTTTTATTACATTCGGTTCCTTTGTGGCCAAATTCGTTACATTTGAAGCACTTAATTCCCTTAGTACATGCTGGGGATTCGTGATCCAAGTCACCGCATTTAAAACATCGTTTCACTTTATTGTTTCTTGAATATGGGATAGTAGATGTACTAGGTCGAGTCTGAATCTTCTCCTTAATACTTTTATAAATATCTAATTTCTTCCGAAATTCTTTCAGGTTGGTCGCTCCATACAAAATAGATTTATTGGATTCACTATCCTGGATGCCATCAATAACGTACTCAATTAGCGCTGCGTCTTCCACGTTCCCATGTAGCGCACATTCTTTCATATGAAGAAAATATTGTTGGTATGTTTCGTTTTTCCCCATTTTACGGGAACTAAGCATTTTGTGAATGGCGGCGCTATTCAATTTCGATCCAAATTCTTCATCAAGTTCTTGTTTTAGAGTCTTATAATCTTTCACACCTCCAAGTGATCGTAAAAACAGTCTCGCGGTTCCCGTTAGAAGTCTCTTCGCGTAAATTAGTTTTTCTATTTCAGTCCAGTTCATTAATTGAGCCGTATCTTCAAACTCATCAAACCATGTTGAAATTGGATAAGTATCGTCACCACTAAATGACGTCATCGACTTCTCCACATCTCCAAACGAGATGGATGGTGTTTCACGAGATTCGCGCTCTTCTCCCTCTTTGCAGGTATCTTTCTTCGGCGGCATCTTAAAATGTTAATCTTCAAATATAACGTTAATCTTCAGATATAAAGAACTTCTTCACTTCTTCTTTAGAGTCTTAATTAATCTTCACATCATCTTAAGATTATTCAATAAGCATCTTCATATCAATAATCTTTAGTCGTAAAGTCCGTTAATCATAGTTACGTCTTGAAATAATCTTAGTCTTCTACATAGGTACTTCGTAAATAATAAAAAATATTGACGTCACAAACAACGTCCCGTAGCATTCGTTTTCACGTCGTCTATTAACCGGGTGCCAGCAACAACGTCCCGAAGCATTCGGTACGGTGGCTCTATGCGCGTAGGTGACAGCTTAGTAATGAAATGACATGCCGATTTTTGTTGTTTGATTTCTTCGTAAATCTGGATAATTCTTCCACGCTGATACTTCTCTGGATCCCGGACGAGCCCCCAAAATAGTTGTGGGATCGTTGAAGAAAAGAATGGACGAATTATTAACGTCTGGGATTTTATTGAATCTGATAAGCTTCTTACACTTTTTCCTCGTTTGACAGACTGACTTATTCTTTTTTAATGTTGCCATTATACAAAGTGAAATTAACAAAAACGTAAAAGATAAACACAACAAAATAAACTTTCTCCCACATATATAAAATTTGGCACTATAGTTACTAGTAATAAAAATGAAAACGTTCAGTTTGATTCCAGGAACACCATCCAAAAAGACCATCAACACTTCATACAACGTTTTATATAACATTTTAATGTATCTTTTTGACAAAAACATTTTTTTCTGAGTTTTAGTAAAAAAAAATTAATAAAGTTCCTTTTAAAACTTAGCATAGGCACCACACCAAAAAATACGTACAAAAAATAGTAATGGGTCTTTGTTAGGCACAGACAGCAGACACAGTGGAAAATTAATTGTTTTATGCCTTTTATAAAGCTTTTGGGTCTTACAACGTTAATATATTTACGTACTATTCTAGTACTTCCAGTTACGACCTTTACTAGGAAAAACTAAAAAAACACCCACCCAGACTTTTCTACAAAAGGCTAATTGAAAGCCACGTGGCGCGCGCGTCGCACTTCCGCCGGTAGTGACGCTCTCGGTGACTTATGCGCGCTTCCTTCCGGCGACGCTAGCGCCACGTGACCTTGACGTGCGATGAAATATTGGAAAGGTCAGCTGGTATTCATTTTATGGCTCGCAAAGAATAGAAAAGATAATATTGAATCAATTTTTCAAACATATGTTGTATGTACGAATTTTTACCACTAATAAGGCTGATATTATTTCTCCCAACTCACTATCGTCGTCTTCTATCGTTGTCGTCTATCGTTTTAGACAGTTTCGCGAATTTGTGACAACGCACGGTTATTGAAAGAAATGCGTCAGATAATTTACAATAATCAAATCGACATTTATCATTAATTTCTTTATTGTTTTTAACCCGCAGTGTCAACAACACTCACATCACATGATACATTGTGTCAGTTGTGCCATTAAAGAAATGTAACGATATTCCTTTCAAGTCACAAAAACAGAAATAACTTTTATTATTTTTATGAAAAGTGCCTCAGAGCACGATTGAGGCCATAAAAATGTTTCTCATTATTCATTTCCAGAAATGAGCGCTAATCCTAAATTATCTCACGGTGTCCTATTTCCTGTTAAATCAACTGGACACTAATTCGGCTCACAGCTAACTACTCACTTTCCCATACAGAGCCAGCCATGCCGACAGCTCCTGCCATTACCAAAATGACACTAAGGCATCCCTAACAAAATCACGGGGCATAAAAATCATTTCTGCACCCTCCATAACTTTGGACACGGCGTCGAACGCATTCGCTAAGTGACAATGACACTGCGCTCGTGTTCATTCTCCATAATTACCCCATGGTGTAGTATTTTCAACTCTAGTGTTATAGAAATAGGTGTTATTAGAAGATTCGGTTGTACCACAGCTAAAAACTACCAGTGGTTCAACTTATGTTATCATTGTCTGTCTAGTACGTGTTATAGCAATAATCACATTGTCCTAACCCATTGTAAGATTATGGCAGCAAATCTGAATAATTAGCCATCAGACGTAGGATATAATAAGAGCCCAAATCTGTACGCAGACAAAAACTTAGTACCTGTACACTTATTCCTTTAATGCCATTTTGATGGGACACCAATGTCACACAATCGTCTAAGGATAAGGCGTAGGAATTACAGTTTAACGTACTTTCTGAGGTACGGGGGTACCAGACAGCCATGTTCCAGACTTTGTAGCTACTCGGCAGGCTGAGTGTAAGCCAGTCTTTATTTTTGGCAACCCTGAGACTGTTCACAATGTCACCGACATGGTGCGTCCTAAATCTTATGTAATTATCACAGTCATTGATCTAAATCTTCAACAATGTATGGAAATCTCTTATTCGATTTCCGTGTCGAAGTCACGAGATTTTGCCTCCTGGCTTTCGTCGAAAGTTTCCGTCAGTCATCGTACTGAGAATATTTATACTGCGGTTACGAACGTGAATTTCTCTATGTCCGAAGACCGTTTCCAAACCAATGGGTGAGGGTCCAAACTGTAGGGAGGATTTTTGACTTGTGTCACGTTGTGTTTTGACTGTGATATGAGGGAAAACATTAGCGGTATTTATTGGTAAATTCACTTTGAGTTATAGGATAAATATTTATTGGAAGTCAGCGTGGATTTATACTCCAGGCTCGGTGTAGATGGGATTAATGGTTACACTGCTAGTGTCCATAATACCAGTAAATCTTAATTTCAAAATACGAGAGAACCATATTTTGTTCAAATAAAAAAATATATATTTTTGCCTCAATTGATACTGAATTATAAAACAACGTGGGAGGGCTTCGCTTCGGCATAAACAGGCCGGCTCGACCGAAGTGATACCAGAGCCTCACAGAAGACCGGCAAGCAGCCCCTGCGCTGTGTTTCGTCGATTGAAAGAGGGTACCGGAGGCCCAGAGGGAAAAGGGGTTTAAGAATTAAGGTTCGCAGCGCACTTGCGTCTCTACTGATGTTGCAGGTGTCTATGGGCGGCGGCCATCGCTTACCATCTGGTGGTTTATATGTTCATCTTCCACCTATCACCTAAAAAAAACTTAATTTGAATAACCCAAATAAACTCATAAAAGACGTTTATTTTATTTGTCAACAGCCCATCGAAATGCGCAGTGGCAACAAATCCAGGGGAGCCTTGTGACGCGTCGTGCCGGCGACAGCGGCCGGCAACAGTTTCCACTCGCCGGACCCTGTCGCGACCAACCACCAGCGACACAAGAAACTCATAGACATGTCCAACATTAGGTGGTTGAGCGGACTGTAAACTTTGGCATAAAAATTTAACGGGTGAAGGCCTTGATTCGAAAACTTGATTATATTTATCCCCTGCAAAGAAAAACCTAGGCTTTCTTCATGCTACTGCAAGCATTTTTATTAAAATGTTTCTTCATCTAGTTACAACCACCAGTCTTCTTGAGGTTAGCAATTTAACCATTGCTAGAGTATCCTTATTACCCTTGACTAATCGCAACCTCCAAGATACCATGTTCCGATGATTGTTGGTTCTTTGGCAGACGTGTCGGGCCCACTGCCTGTCAAATGCTGTCAACCTGCTAATTCCCTGAACGCATAAGTAGTACACAGTTTAACGGTGGTATCTGATATAGTAGCTATGATTAGGTCGAGTGTTATGTCTTGATTCATTCTCCAGCGTGTGACATTTGACTAATATGATAGTAAAATGTAGAACGAGACCGTCAGACAGCATTTCACTGAAATTATCTACTAATCTCATCAAATTCAGGCTAGGCTCCAAAACAGCAGCTTCGTATGTAATGTAATGGTACACTAAGATGTTGATGTATTTACCAGCATCATGAGGACGTATGTATGGATGCCGATGATTTTTAATGAGTTTTCGCGTCTGAATGTTCATAAGTCTAGCAATGATTAGAACAAGCCTGGCTCTGCCCAGTGATCTGAGCCGGGCCGCCTGCGCGCGACGCGCCGTGTGCCTTGATTCGATACATTTGCTAGCGTTTGTCATTCCTGTGCATATGAGTGCGTCAGTGTCATAAAATGGCACAACTAAAGCAATACGATAGCGAAAAACATGTACCTTCCCTACCCTCGCTCAGTCAAAGAAGTATCGGCCGCCGGTTTCTGAATCGAGAATTTGAGGTTAAGGACTACTTCAGTATAAACTTTGACAGTTGAGCCATACCTACTTCAAATGTCAAAACTTGTACTTAAGTACAATGATTTAAATCTTTGCTTAAGTAGTGCTGAACTTCAAATTCTCAATTCAGGAACCGGCCGTCAGTTTCAGAACCTTTTTGGCGTAGACGCCGACAGTAGACTGTTTTATGTCTATATTGTTTGTTTCCCATTTGTGCCGAAGCGTGGCTCTCCCACGGTAAACTTCCTAATCTGTGTCAGTAGTCAAAAACAACCTGAAGTGCAACATTGAAGAGCAAAAAGCACCAGTGTTCATGCCCTCAGCATCTCAAGGGCTTGCGGCAATCCTCGCCCTCCTTGCATACGATTACTTCATTCCCCTATCTAGTGAAGCGAGTTTTACTTTTGTGAATCGATAGACATCGGGAGAAATTTAATCAATTGTATCATCATCATCATGGATTGTTATTTTTGTTAGCTTTCTAAACCACCTTCTTCTTTAAATCCTTCGGAATTCAGCATCAGCTCTATGAAGGAGTATGTCTTTTAATAGAGCTGATCCTTTCGAGTTCTGTTTAGTTTTTGTTTATATTCCTTACTATTTACAGCAGTTTTACGTCTTGACTTATCCTTCAATTTTGTTAAAAGCCATTTTGGTTTGTTTATTTATTTATATATTTTGTTACCCTATTCATAACTACATTCTGAAGCCAATTGATCTGCTGAATGTTTACCATTACATTCATTTATTAGATTAAGTAAATTATATTTTATAATATATAATTTTATTTCATCTTTAATATTATGTAAAGCGAGAGACCGCTCACTGACTGCATACAAAAATAAATTTCTTAAACATGTTGCATGCCTGTTCATGTAACTGATCTTAAAAATAGTTGTACCAACTTGTTACACAGTTTTAGAGCAATAAACGATACTGATTCATTACACAGTAAAACCTTTCACTGTTCAATATTGCCTAATTGAATAGTTCTAGCGCCTCCGAAGGAAAATCATTCCAAAATATCGAGTATTTGTACCAGATCACTTGATCACCTCACTATTCTCCGTCGAGGGCTCTTGAGTCACCTTGCTTAAACGTGTCGTTTGGCTAATTTGCACGTAGGGACAGGTCGCTAATAGGCCGTCTGTACTCCTCATGGTGAGGTTATTATGCTAAGAAGCTTTTGTTGTCCGCACGATTTGGAGGTTGAAGAGTTTATATTTTGTAAGTTTTTTTTTTACCCACCCGCGGTTACTGACCACACTTGTGGAATGAAAAGTACGCGGTTAATATTTTATTCTTCCCTCTGTATTGAGCCTCCAGTACCGTGATTTACACAGCAAGACCTACATGCTAACGCGTGATTCTTCCACCGTAAATTGTAATAATTTGTGATATCTCAAACGATGATAAAATCAAAGGAATTGGCGATTTTTGCTTGAATTTTAATAATATTCTACTTATTACGATTTAAAAATAAAGTAAAGTAAAGGCTATGACTTAGGGACCTTTAAGAAACGAGCGTACTCCCTCTTAAAAGGCCGGCAACGCATCAGCGACCTCTCTGATCTCGCAGATGCTGCCCATGAGGGCAGCGGTGACTTACCTTGCTCGTTTGCCGCCTCTAGTATAAAAAAAAAGTAAATGGACCCTTAATATAGCATTGGGAAAATAGTTACCACCTGATTTTAAACCCCATCCATAATTTCGGAACAGCGAAAACCAATGACCAAACAATTTTTCGGCGACTTATTTTGTGGGCTCCGTTTTACGCAAAATATCAAAATGCGTTATTTCAATTACACGAACACTTCGCACAAAAAATAGTTCTTCACTAAATTACGGCTTAAGCCGATACATGATTCTGTAAAAGTAAATTATATGTATAATAACAATAAATACTGGGCTGATCCTCAGAATGTTCCATTGGCGTATTAGGGCCATTCTCTTCTTGGATTCCCACATCGCCGTGATTTGCCTACTAGTTTTAATAAAAGCCGCTACAGATTTTGACGTTGACAGTCGCCAAATGCCGCAATAGGATAATTTTTGCAAAAAAATTTCTCCGTGGGAAAGCCACGCTTCGGCATGAATGGGCCGGCTCAACTAGCGTCTGATATTTGTTTCGCAGAATGAGGAAGAGTTACATACAGAGGCCCAATACAAATATTATGTAACAGAATGTTTGTACCGTGTTGTAGGTAATGTTCACAATTATAAATATTTCTATTTCTATTTCAAATTAAAAGGTTAGCAGCGCTCTTGTGACACCGCTAGTAATGCAGGTGTCTGTGAGTGGTGGCAATCGCTTACCATCAGGTGATCCATCTGCATCTAATGGTTGATTGTTGAACATGTTTTCAATTCCAGTCCATTCGTTAGTTTTAATTCCACTTGCGGAATAAGTATGTGACGCCTTTTACTGCTTCTATGGCGTATGATTAACAAAGTGCGTACTTATGTGTGCTCTGAGCGCGAGCGCAGCGATTCGGGCGCGAGTGCGTACGTGCGTCGCGTACTGTCAACCTTGTTAGCTGTAGCCTTGACTAGCGTGCCACAGGGGAGGACTCGGGACCATTTCCACTTTTATTATATCTTCTACTTTGACGGTCCCTGAAATGGTCAGGATCGTGCCGTATTCTTTTAAATCTTACCAGCAGGTGACCCGCTTGCTCGTTTGCCGCCTCTAGTATAAAAAAAAATAAAAATTGTCAGTGACTAGTGTCACGATCTTGTGACGGCCTCGATGGCGTAAGGTGTTCGCCCGAAGCACGAAAGGCCCCGGGTTCGATTCTCGGTCAAGTCAATTTAAGAAAACTACATTTTGTAAGTTTTCTTGGGTCTAGGTGTTCTTGGTTTACGCTCCCAGTTAATTTGTCATCTACTCATAGTACAGGGGTTGCCCTAGTTTGACACCAGGTTGATTGGCGTGATTGTCTGGCGCATTTATTAATTTATAATTAGGTATTTATTTCTTATGCCTCGTGGAACGGCAGGTTCAATGTCTTAACAAGCGTTTCAAGCCATCGAGCAACAACTTCCAAAAATTTTGGAAACGAGCTCAATGAGAAAAAAGCAAATATTCACAATCTTCACTCATACTCTTCACGCAAAAGGCCCTCAACGATGTTTTTTGTAACAACACATTTCAAGGTACAGAAAACCCATAATTCAAAATAAATCGCACGCGAAAAAATCACAAGACGCGATCATGACACTGTAAACTCGGCAATAAAACCTTCCGGAGTGATTTTACTGCGCCCCAACTTCCACCTGAGTGCATCTCTGGGCGTCAATGCGAGTGATTCCACTTTTTAAATAATATGAATGATCGTACCTATGTAGTGGGTGTATTACTGATTTACCTACTGTTGTTTTTGAGTCCTAATATTATTTTAATTTTAAGTCAGTTTTTTTTTTAATTTTAAATAAAGAAGCTTCTAATTGTGTGCGACTGTGTTTCATATTTTGGTAAAATCATACAAAGACGATATTAAAAATTTGTCATTTCTTCCTTGATCTTTGTGACGACAAATTGAAATTCAAATTGGGGACGAAAATTATAATACCTAAGTAGTAAAAAAAATTGTTTAGGAAATTGAGAGTGCTATTTAACTAAAAATAACATACAACATAATGGATAGGTACCCAATAAACTATTAAAAGACAAAAAAAACTATTTGCACGGCAATTATTACTACAACAATAAACATTTACTATCAAATACTGTCCAATTAGATATTTTGCTCATCATTTTATAATAATGTGTTGATCTGGTTTTCTAGGTATCCATGAACAGCGTTAATGACTTACTATTGGAGATCTGTCTGGTTTTCTGCCGCCCTCTCAATAAATAAAATAGTATCAGCCTATATACTGTCCCACTGCAGGGCAAAGGCCTCAATCATAGAAATCATGTTATCACTACCATGATGGGATTAGGCTTAATCACCACGCTTGAAATAAATAAAGTAATAAAAAAATAACTATCCCCTGAGTCCGGCCCTAAGAGGCACCTCACTCGGCTCCATTCATCGCGGCAAATCCTAATGAATATCTTTAGATCCTCGAGCTGGCTGTAGTTTTTCTTTCCATCGAGATTTTTGCAACGGCCTGATTACTTAGAGTGTATCTCATACATGTGAGTAAATGGAAACATATTTACAAGTAGGCAAATTGAAACACGGATACAAATATATTTACCTACCAAAAGTATCATAGGGTGAGCCACGCTTCGGCACGAATGGGACCATGGTGATACAGAAAACCGGTGTGAAACAGCGTCTATGCTGTAGTTAGTGGAGTGAGTGAGGGTACCGAAGGCCCAATCCGGGGTAAAGGGGTGTTGGCGGGACACTTGTAACCCCAAAGGTGTTGCAGGTATCCATGGGCGGCGGTAGTCGCTTACCATCAGGTCATTTGTATCCGTATGTCATGCCATAACATGCAAACATCATTGCTATAATAAAAACTTTAACATCAGCAAAAATCAACTAAATTACTAATGAAGCACTTATGCAGAAATAAGGTCATCATCATTTCCCTGCCCTGTTCCCAGGTTATCTGGAGTCGGCGCAGTATGTCCTCTTTTTCCATTCGTCCCTGTCATTCGTCATCGAATCATCCACCCCCTTTTCAGTCATATCATTCTTCACACAATCCATCCATCTCTTTTTCGGCCGTCCTCTGTTCCTCCACCCACTTACATTCATACCCATCACTCTTTTGGTAACATGTTCCTCCTCTCTTCTCATTACATGGCCGTACCAGGAGAGACGATTCCCCTTTAGCTTATCGGTGATAGGTGCCACTTTCATACTACCTCTGATATACTCATTTCTTATCTTGTCCATTCTCGTCACGCCACACATCCATCTCAACATTCTCATCTCTGTAGCATGCAGTCTTCTTTCATCCGTCTTCTTAATGGCCCAGCATTCTGATCCATACATTGCAACAGGTCTGATGATGGATTTATAGATTTATAGATAGATTGATAGATTTATAGATGGATTTTTATGCAGAAATAAGGTAATGTCGTTTTATGGCTTCTATGACCCATGTTTCAAAAATGTGTGTTTATTTTTTGTTTTACCTGTGTTGTAATATAACTCGTAAAATCTTAAACTTAATTGTGATAAACCTGTGATAAAATATTATTACTACGACAAACTTCACCTTCTACAAATTACACTTGTAAATCACGTTTCTGACAAGACGGGGAAAACTCGACAAGGCTTAATATATTCTAAGTCCCATTTTCATTTGATCACCTGGATGACAATCAAGGGGTGACATCCGTTATTATTGTGTAGGCCCGTCTCAAACGTCGCGGCATTTGTATGCAAATCGCAACAAACAGCCGCCTTTACAAACGCACAATATACTTTTATGGTCCAGGAAAAGCCGAAACGTGGCAACCCTAACTTCAAAATTCAAATGCTCCAAATTGAACCTTATTTGTATAGAGTTAAGGGAAGTCACAACTGTGTCAATAAGTTGGTATGTTATGGTGTGCTCGAGATATTGTTTCACTTGTTTTATGGGAAAGTAGGTTTGCCAAATCGGAAGTGTTCATTGTGAGGACATAGTTCTGGGAAGCATAAAAAGGCTGAAGTTTTCATTGAGTAAAATTGCGAATAATCAAAAAGAAGTAGTCAACTTTAAATGGTCTGTTGTCTATTGTGACAACTCTGAGATTTTTCTATTAACAAAAAAATATGATTGAATTTTATTCTTATCTTATACAGGGTTTATCTGTGAACATTAACATCCCTTTTACCCCGTCTTCTTTCAACCATTCTAAATAACATTTTGTTCTACGACTTTAGAAATTCACTTTTTAAATTCTACGTCTCATACAAAGTCGATAATTTTATATGAGAAACAAAACTTGACTAACGAGACTTAAATGTCTACCTATCAGTAGAGTAGGCCTTGTATAACAATAATAACTTATAAACTTATGACGTGACTTAAACAAAAAGAATGCGCTGGTGGCCAAAAGATTGATCTTTATCGATATACCTTGTACCCTGTAGTAGTATCAGCCTATACTATACTGTCTCACTGCAAGCCAAAGGCCGCCCATCACAGAAATCAAGTAATCGCTAGTATGATAGGATTAGGCTATCAAATAGATAATCACCAAGCTTGCCTAATGCGGATTGGTGATCATCACAAACCCGAGCTATGTTCGAAAAATTTGAAACATACTTTTGCTTGACTCGCGACTCGTACCAAACCACTAGACCAACCGAGGCGTTCCATTAGATCAACGGGGTGAACCCTGCATACTTTGTAGGAAAGTCCACTAGTTCCCTATCAGTTTAGTCACTGTACACGCAAGGACTCGTCCTCGCTTGCTCTCCAGACGCACGGCTGATCGCTGCACCGTTCGATTGCTTGTAATTCATTCCCCGGGGGATCACGTTATGAGACGTTCCTCCTTATTTATGTGTTTAGCGGGATACTTCACCACGGAGTTTAGTTCTGGTGTTTATAGGCTGTCGAATGTGAATGGGAGATGTTTGAATTACAACTTTGCTTAGATGTGATTGTAGTTTCATAAATCTATTGTTGAACCTTGAAGTAGTTTTTTTGTGATAGGGTTCATTCAATACAGGAGAGTTTATCGCAGAGGTTTGAGCACCGGTTGAGTTTGGGGTACAGATAGCCACACATCAGGTTACTACAACCTGTCAAATTTCCTCAATTGATTTTCAACATAATGTTTAATAGTAAGATGAGAGTAAATAAGGCAATTTGACAGTTATGTACCTACTTTTGAGCGTGTCGTACCTTCATCTTTCCTAAGGGCCTACAACGGACGTTGCGACCGATTCGGGAGTTTCCCTCCCTTTTATAAGCGCTGTATGTCACCTTTATTTGAATGCGACAGGTATATTTTCATTAATTATGGGACGGTTTCATTATAAGCCACGGTTTCCATAGTACATCATAAACAAGCACTGTAAACATTAATTTCACTGGACTATAAGATGTAGGGACGTGGTCCAAATGAATAGCAAAAGAAATTATTTTGTTACTAGACCTAATCAACGGGGAAAAGAGATATCATTTAAATGGTCATAATGTGAAAAAGTTTCTGTGTTAACTTGAATAGAATGTAACATTCAGTCTAAACCAACCTTAGTAGAAACCAGTCAGATCGAAAAAGACGATTCTCCTACTTCGGACTGAATCTATGCGCTTATAGTAAGTGGGTATTCAGAAAATTTAATACATACTTCTGATGATAATATACAAAGGGAATAATAGTACATAAGCTCAATTAAAAATCTATATTTACTGTTTTCTGATTCACCTAACGAGAGCACTAAAGAAAAAACTACAAACACAGCAGCGTGTACAAGCTAGTCGTAAACATTTCCTAAAAACCTATGTTTCTCAAACTCACTGAAGCTACTGAACCCCACAATGGTGCGGTTATATTATGGTCATAGTGATGGCACTTGAGTTAAATGTGGCTACTTAGCTAAACTAATCATATTTTGGCTCAAAATTGGACATCGGTTTTTTGTCAATTAGCATTTATTTCTTTAGATTTTGAGTTACTATCACACACTTAATAAAACACTTGGTAGGTAAAGACAGGCAAGCTCTGTCTAGCTAACAAAATTTTCAAATCGTTTGCATCCCAGGACTGTGTTTAGAGACACCAGGATTTACAAATAGTTGCCATAGGGCAAGGGAAGTCACTTTGTGCATAAAGTTACGCATCGTCAATGGATTGTCATCTAACTGTCATCTAGCGGTTATGTATTGCTAAGCTCTGTAAGATCGCGGTTGCACTAAAAAGGAGCTCCTAGAACGTTTGTTACAAACACCATACATATTTTCCCCACGTATGATAAGGGCACAACCATGATGGTTTCCTTGAGAAATTAATAGGTTGGCTAATAAAGTACTTAATGAATAGTTACGATCCAGACAAAGCGTAACCATTAATTCCGATGAAAACATTGTGAAGATAAATGCACGTCTCAGTTGTCTTCATCTTCAAACTGACTTTTTTATTTAGTACCCAAAGTAGGTACAAAGAGCGCTTTAATTCCTGCTTGATTTTTTCCCATCACTCGAGTGAGATTCTAGTCAAATCACATCACTACAAGGTTGTTTGTAGTAACAACATCCATTAGAGAGAGTCCAGCGGCGCCGGCGCGGGCTCTCAAAACAACGCATTAGGTACTGCACGACTGATGCCACTGGTTCCCAAACTTTGGGAGATCTATCCTAATTTTATGGAAATTACTTAAATAAATTATGAAAATTCATTTCAAATACTTTAAGCATTCCATAATTTAAAAAGAGGCATTTGTGATTTCCGTACAGAAAGTCTTTGAGCACCTGGAATTTATATTCTAAGTAAACGTTGCATTAGTTGCGTTCATTATTGCGATCAAAAGCGGATTTTTCATGGGTGTGACTTGGGTAGACTAACCACCTAATGGTGAGCTATAGCCGCTGCAAATGATGTCGTGACGTATAACGCGGTCGCTTTTGGCAACAATCGTTGCCAACACTAACTACTGTATGTTGTAAGTTTACTGGTAAGTAAGCAAGCGAGATACGAGAAAAGATGTCTGTTTCAAATAATTATTTTAAATTTTCGAATACTATCCGCACAAGCCTTTCGCCACAGTTTGAGCACCGTCGTCCGCAAATCTTTCGTCCATCGCAAATTTCCCTGGCAAGGAATAACGCAAAATAAACAAAGTGTTATTGTAGCTTATTTTCATAAGTTAATAGTGGGGCGTACGATAACACCGGACTGCCCATGGGTCCGAAGTACCGTATTTTTTTATTATTCATGTAAATATTCGACCTGATTGTTATGTATGATGGAATTCTTATGTGCATGACTCTGTCGAGACGAGGTCGAGCTTTTTTGCGAATTGTATAATTTGTAAGATTTGATTGCTGGTGACCGCAGACATCTTGACTATTCGCGGAGTTGTATTAGGAGAAACGTACTGATGTTTCAGATAGGGACCGTTAGGGCTAATAAGAGGACAGTATTTTGAAAATGAGGGACACACGGACTAAAATAGTCTTTGGCAATGGACATCATTGAGATCTATGTAATACATACGTTTTTAGCGTTTATTATTTACATTTACATTTATATAATACTAGCGGCCGCCCGCGACTTCGTCCGCGCGGAAAAGTAAATTTTTACCCCCCTTTTAATCTTTTAATAAGAGGATAAAAGGTTGGCAGCGCACTACCAGTGGAGTAAGTTGCCAACCCTTATCGCTTTCTCTGGATTTGGCCATTAGTACTCTCACTCAGCCTAACACATGGCAGGCACTGCTTCACACCAGTTTTCTTTGATTCCGTGGTGCCACAATCGAGCAGGCCCGTTCATGACGATCTAACACGGCTGAAGCTTCCCAATTTTATAAAAATACGAATAGTCTTATGCTATTGTCATCGATTATATTCTCTAGATACACAATCCAATACCTACTGAAAGTGAAAGCGTTTGAAAAATTGATCCCAATAGCGCTGTCATTAGTGGAATTCAAATTTCGAATAGGTATGCCGTCGAGCTCGAAATCAAAATTGAACAGTCCTTATTTTGTTTTCTACCCTAATCCATATAGCGCTCTTTTGTGAATGGACCTTTATTGGTGGTGACACTCCCCATTCGTTCACGCTATTTCTAGAGTTTCTATGGCCTTTCGGCATTACAATTCAACAGTGGAAAAGCCACGCTTCGGCATGAGTGGGCCGGCTCGACCGGAGAGATACCTACCACGTCCTCACAGAAAACCGGCGTGAAGCAGTGTCGGAGGCCCAATCCAGGGGAAGGGGAGTAAAAAGGTAAGCAGCTAATGACACCACTGGTGTTGCAGGTGTCCATGGGCTACGGTAATCGCTTACCAACAGCGTATAATAAGTGGAATTCGTCCAGGCAACGTGTCGCGCCGATGTCGCGCGGTCGCGTCGCGTCGCCGTGCCGAGCTCGGGCGCATGAATACAAACTGCAAATTACGACCAATCGCGCTGTTTAAGAACAGGGAATGGAGTGGAGTGGTAGCTTTAGTTCTTTTTGCTAAAAAATAAGACAGTGGAATATTAGGTAGCTGGGACATAAATAACCAGTTAAGTATGTATAGTTGACTGATATAGGAATCAAAACATTTCTATCCCCTTACCTTCATGTTCAAATGGGATACTAAACAATTGGTTCGCAATCGGGCGTAAGACTAATAGCTCAACGTTTTTTTCCAAAACCCAAGCAAAAGCGGTAAAGACGTCATCGAGACTAATCTATGAGACTTTTGGGTCAATGACAGGCAAGAAGTAGCGCAGGATTGATCCAAGTGGTGATCTCTGGGCTAAGAAGCCACTATTAACCTACAGTGTTATTTGATCATACCTATAAAGTAAAGTTAGTCTTTTGAATGTTCTTGTGTTTGTGTCATTTGTCGGTATTATAAATGTCTTGTGGTATCCAAATTATTAATGTAATTATTTCTTTTCTTTTTTCTTTCAATTCATCACTGAGACAAAAAAAAACTAATATGGCGACTCCATGCCACTTATCCAGTCTCAAGTTTAATACACCACACAGTCATATCGCTAGTGGCGGGATGGCCCTAAACACCTCGAGGGGCGAACGATATTTGTACCTTTTGATTTATGCCCTTATGCGTGATTTAACCTAATGCTACTTTTGAATGTATTGACGGGGGAGAAAGCGAACCACTTTTAATTTCGGGAGTAGTATGTTATGGGTTGCAGATTCGGAGGTCATGTAGCAATGTTCACAATGTTGGAATAAGTTATTTTTACTATCTTGAATGTTTTGAAGAAATTGATGAACGATAACAACGTGCGTTTTTTTAATGGGGTGGTAGATTTGACCCAGTAGTACCTATTTTACTTCATTTACTTTAAAAGGCCCGTTGTTCTAGTATGTTAATTACTGGACCGTGATATCGGGGTCCTGGATTCGATTCCACTACGTTTTACGGCTGGGACTACGAAGGGACACCTTCGTGGTCCCGGGGTAAGCTCAGACCATGGTTCAAAATTTGGGGAGTCTGGTAGTTACAATGAAACGACTGCAGTTGCGGGAACCAGACCAACTGCATCATGGCTCTGATCCACTAAGCCATCGCTAAACATGTTCCGAGGTTAATGCAAAATCCTGAGATCCTGTCAATTGCACAACATGTTAATTTGTAGTAAGTCCAGGCCCATAATAGAATAGGGCCTTTACAAAACATCTCACAGTCTAGGACCTACAACTCATAGGATAAGAAGTATATTTATATTCATGAGTGCTTACGGCTTTCTTTGATGAAATGGAAAGATGTGTATGCCATTGACAGCGAAAGTGACATAATTCTTACAGAAATGTCTCAGAGTTTAGCCAAAAGTACCTAAGCGAAATCAGGCTCGTCGAAGGATGCTCTAAATTCTTAGCCAATGGATTGTACGTGCCCAAATACTTGTACAAAAAATCTTTTCGCAAAAAGAAAATAAGATTTTATTCTAGCCTGTAACGCACTGATGATCTTGAGGGAAAGATAATAAAAAAAAACTGGTGCCACTTTTAGCTACTGACAAATTCATTATGTTTTCTATACATTAAATTAAAAAAAATGCTGTGTACACTGAAAACATCTTAAAATAACTTAGGGCATTATAAACTTTTAAATTGTTTGTATTGTTACGACCATTGGGGTACCTTGCAAGCGGAATTAGAGTACCTACTCCGTACCCGCAACAGTATGTCTGTTTTTTCGCGCTAATCTCAAAAACTAATAAACTGATTAATGATTTTGTATAACTGGTCTGGGCAACACAAGGGTATAAGTAATACATTTGGAAAAAACCTTTTAGTGACAAACACCACGCAAACAGAGCTGCAGGCGTCCACAAGTCGATACAATAAATACAACTAAAGAAAAGATAATTGAAACAAACTCCAGTCTCCCGTGTGTTTACTGTTTACCATAACGCCGTCCCATAAGATGATGGCCGACAATTTACACAAATCAGCTTAGACCCGCTTCGGGCACGTAAAAAGTACATACCAGATACTTTTATTGAGGCCTTTAAGGTGGATGAATATAAAGTGGATTTATCGGGATTATGCGGGGAGGGGGGAGGGGGGATATACAGCCTTAATCTTTGCGAATGCCGTGCCTGAAGATTGGATTGGTTTCTACAACTGCGTGCGAGTAAATAACCAGATTGGTTATTTAAAAGTGGGGGGCGGATCAGCGGAATGGATACCTTGTGAGGAAAAACACGTTCCATCGAATGAGAGTGTATGCGACAGTTTGTTGGGACACATTTGGAGTAGATTTGCGAATAAGCTTCTCATTTTTACTAAGATTCGGGTCTACGTTTATTTTCGGTGCTTTTTTTTTCGATTTCAAACGTGAATTTATTTTTTGTTATCGTAAGTAGAGTCAGCCACACATCAGGTTACGACAACCTGTCAAATTTCCTCAATTGATATTCAACCTAATGTGTATGACAGTAAGATGAGAGTCGATTGAAGAAATTTTACAGTTTTGTTTACTTTGATGTGTGACTCTACGTAACAAAATGTCAATAAATATTTATGCTCTTAACAACACAACATTTTGTTAGGTTGAAAATTCAGAATGACGCACTAATTAGTAATCAGGTAACATCACAAAGTCTTGGTGAGGTAGGTAATCGTTACCTAATCACAGCATCCAGGGTCAGTTTTCTCTCGAACTCCGCGACGCGTTCCAATCATGCTCCATCCCTTTTCGTCTCATAAAATCCCGCTATGACGATTTCACTCACTCCTACATGATCGAATCCAGTCTCGCTCACTAACTCTTTACATCTTCAAGTCTTTTGAGTTACGGAGTTGATTGGGAGTTAAAGATGTAAAAGAGTTAGTGAGCGAGACTGGATTCGATCGTATAGGTTGTGAGGGAAATCGCCATAGCGGGATTTTATGAGACGAAAAGGAATGGAGCATGATTAGAACGCGTCGCGGAGTTCGAGAGAAAACTGACCCTACCACTGTTGCAATAAAGTACAAAATTATTTATGTAGTTGTATTGTATTTCGTTATTCGCATCAATCACTTCATTCAAGTCTTTTTAGTCTTTTGAGTTACGGAGTTAGTTGGGAGTTAAAGATGTAAAAGAGCGATATAACTCTTTTCTTCAAAAGAGTTATAACTCCTTAGTCTTTTAAAAGAGTTATTTCGCGCATGTCTACATAAAAGGTCCCATCCGAAACGTGCAGGTTTCCTCTGCTGCATAAGTCAGTTTCCTTTATTTTCCTCTGCTGCATAAGTCACTAAAATTGCAACATTTCTGGTTCACACAGGAAGTAACATGGAAATAAAAACCTTCGATAAAGTACGGTCGTATCTCCTGAAATTATTCATCGCGACACACGGCGTCGTTGCCGGTGTAAACGCGCCTTAATGGCGCATTAAGGCGCATATTAGCTATTCACACTGTACTTTATTATTTGTAGCGCGTGTTGCCTTATTGATATGGTGGTTTTATTGTGGTTTTAAATTCACCATAAGAGTGTAATTGCTGTTATGAATATTTTTATGTGGTTTCTAAATTGCAGATGAGAAAATTTATTACCTGATGGTATTTCTACCTTCCATGGACAACAGTATTCCGTAGTACTAGTGGAGGCACAAGTGCGCTGCTAACCTACATGTATCCATCCCCCCATATTGGGCTTGTAGTACTCTCAATTACTCGGCGTTTCGCCTAAATATCTAATGTATCTATCTGTATGTCATAGCCATTTTTTCCTAAACTATAAGTATTAACTAACTGTTGACGCTTGGTAAATAGATATTAGAAAAAAAAATGAAAATTTTGATCAACATTCAGCTACTTGTTTTTAATACTTTATGTTATAAATTGTAAACTACTCGTATAATTAATAACAATTAAAAACTCGCACTTGGTTTTTGGTTTCGTCATTATCACGATCACGATCATAGTATTATGTGTATTAAGTATGACTTATTCCGAAGAATCGTGTCTATTACCTACTTTCCAGAAGACGCCGGCCCGTAAATATGAGAGTCAATATCATAAACAGGAATGTAAAATGAAATAGGCAAATCGAGTGGAGTGAATAATCCTAAGTCCCGGTTATGGGACATCAGGCCCGGCTTAGCGCCGCGGGAAAATAACCCCGTACGACTGCGGAGATACCACCACATAGCAGGTCGTATCTGCAAATACTTACAACTCTTTCAACCAGGTCTTATACCAACCATTCTGAAAATAATATAGGCTTTTCGAAATTTGCAAAAACAATTTTTTCATAAGTCAATCACGTGACTTATTCATTTTGTATCATCGTCAGCAACCCACTCTCGTCCACTGCTCCTGATTTTCGGCCACTCTCATCCAGCCCACTCCAGCCAGCCTTCGAATGTCATCACCCTATCTTGGTACAGGGTGTGATAAAACAATTGATTTTCCATTGCGGCTGCTGTATGGGCCTTACGACATACGACGTTAAAGAGTTGCGAAAGTCAGACGGTCGCGTGTCTTTTAATACTAGACTCCAAATCGTGGAAGTGGATCATGGTTTAAACGTACCCCGCGCTCCAAAGCAAGAGTTTTGGATGCAACTTGGAGTTACACGCTTAGATGAGAGAGACACAAATACATCTCACCAATTAACTAATCAGTCTAAAACACAAATGATTACTATGTAGATGTTATAAAAGCGGAATAAATGCCCAATCAACGTCTCGGGCATTAAGGCGCACACCCGCGCACTGTAAAAAGTTACAGTCGCCATAACTGCCTCCATTACGGTAATGAATTATGTGTGCCGTTAATCTGTCCGTGGACATCATTACAACATCACAGCGAGGCAGTGAGGAAACTCATCGCGCAATTTTTGGTTCCAAAAGCCGAACTTAGTCTCTGGCGGGCAATTCTCGTGCACTCGACATGGAATTCTAATTAATAGAGATTTCATACATTCGTAAATACAAATATCTAATTAGACTTTCAATAACTAATTAGAGATCTTAAATACATAACTTCCAACACATTCTTTTGATGAGTCGATGCGCAAAATGTCACTTTTATAATATTTTTTTTTACAATTTATCTTAAATTCAGTAAAAAAATTGATTTAATTACACAATTTTGTAGGCACTGAACTCTCTTTTTTTATTATTTTGTTAAATATTACCCACTCATCCGGTATCTCATTTTCTCCCCGCCAAAGTTACTTTACTGCTGATCTGGTTATACTGTTCCTTCACTTCGGTCGAAGCAATTAAGGATAATTGAATATTAAAAGAAGCTTGTGGTGTAATGATGGATTTGGCACTAGATCCGAAGTTGTAGGAAAAGCAGAGCAAATGTCTTCATTATGTAGCACTGTCAATATTTGTATGTACGAGTACAGTCAGCAAAACTTTAGGTTATTTAAATTATTAATGTAATGTAATTTTAATTATTGTAGGCATGTGCTATTAATCCGGAACCGACACGTGGCCGCTTACAACAAACCGCCCAAGAAGGCTCAAAGTCACTGAGAGGGTAACAAAGTAAAGGAGCTATAGTGTCAGGAATGATGTGATCTACAGGGCATCTAAGGTCGCAGACTTACCTCAAAAGGCAGAACATGTGTCAAGAAGAATAGATAGCCGTTGGGGCGGAAAAGTGGAGGCCGCGCACAGGATGTCACGTTGTCGCAGGGCTCCCACAAGGTGTACCGACGACTAGGTGCAAGTCGCGGGATTTTTTTAAAGCGGCATAGTATTGCTCTGCGTGGAGAACATTGGAGAAGGCCTTTATCCAGCACTGGAAGTCTATTGGCTGAAATGATGATGATAATGGCGATTCATCAATCAGGACGCCATAATTGCTGATGCTCGGACTCAGATTTTAAGAAGCTATTACCTAATTTAGGAAATGATGATAATTAGCAGGTAATTCATTTTCGTATTTAAGTTACCTAATCGTGAGTTGCATACAAATTTCAAATGGATTAGGCTTTGAATCCTAGTCGCAACACATGGTAACTCGATCGGGCGTTAACTCGGCGCGGTCCGAGCTAACAGCGTTACGCGTCTTAGACGGCCCTGATTGCGCGCAGGGCTGGCGCAGGCAAGAAATTAATCTGCATATTCAACAGGCATGTTCACGCACGTTTTGCGAACATAGAAGTTTGGACACGTTTCTTAGTATTATTTGTTATCTATCGGGTCAGAAAATAAATCGGATGATTTTCACCGCACAAATTACAAGAGGCAATAGGTACTTATAATGTATTTATTCAGAGTAAGAGATATTCCTCAAAGCGCACACAAAATCATTCCGCGAAGCGCACACTTTCATGCGTTTGGGAAGGAGGAAAAAGTAGAGTAAGAATAATTAATATCGTCAATTTATCTCACCGAAACCATATTTAAAAGAACCATAGAAAATCGTCATATTATATTTCTTTTTTGCTAGAGGCGCTAAACGAGCAAGCGGGTTAACTAGGATAAGAAAGTAATTACACAATACGGAAAAACACAATTTTCCCCATCTTGCGTTTGAAAAACTATTTATTTACTAGGTAATATACATATTTACTTCCACGAACCTCAGTATTGTGGAACGGCATAGCCGCGGCAGTATTTACTGACGGCTATGACTTAAAGACCTTCAAGAGAAAAGCGTACTCCTAAAAAGGACAGCAACGCAACAGCGACATCTCTGATCTCGCAGATGTTCATGGGCGTCGGTAATTATTACTTGCCTGCAGGTAACCCGCTTGCTCATTTAGATACGAGTAATAGAGGATTTCATTGACTTTTTAAACTGTCATTTAAAAATATATTTTTAAGTACACCCTGGGAACAGCCCTACCAATCAATAGTGCTGTATACGTATCGACATCGATAGCACTAGTCAGCGCCCGAGGCGGCGGGCAACTTCGAGGTCGGATTAGCATTAACAAGAGTTTGATGGATTATGCAGAGGTTACGGGGACATTTGCTTACAAACAAAAGCCAATTTGGGTACCAGGCACTTACTAATATTATAATTATTTTTTTAATGTTTATCTGGCCACAGGTTCGGTATGAATACCGAACCGTGGCTCTCTAGTACACTGATTTGCTGAGATAGACTTTTCCTTGATCAATTGATTTTGATAGATTCAGATGAGGTTGAGAATTCCGTATGCATAGATTTTCTACCTATGGACACTTCGATCATATAGGTAAACAATTTCATACTGAAAGCATTTGAAAAAGTGATTTCGACAGCTCTGTCATTAGTAATAGGTATTTTGAACTTTGATAATGGCGTCACTATATTTGATTTTCGATCCCATTCGATGGTTTACCATAATTAATTTGTTTAAATACCAAAAAGCGCTCTTCTGCAAATTGAGCCTTCATTGGCGGCGATACTTATAACGTTTTCACGCTGTATCTACGATTTATGTGATCAAAGTCCCAACACTATGAAGATTGTATCAAATTATCATCCCAGGCCGTACTAGCCAACCAGTTAGTAATACCCACTGTGTAATTGATCAAACACAATAGCCCGACCCGTAATCCCGTGACGTCACTAAGACCTGGCTGGAAGCGTCTGGTTTGGTTAATGGAAATCATGTTGGTAATCAAAAGGTTTAGTAGTTTTTTTTTATTGAAATAGCTTCGATCTATGTTTGTGCACCGTAGTTTAGGACAGAAGAATGCAGAAATCAATGAGTGAAAGATGGACGAAAATTTCCAGCTAACGGCTAAAGGCCCACCCATGTTAGGGGTCGAAAATAAAATGTAGTGACGCCATTTTCGGACTGACTACTAATGACAGCATTGATGGCATCACTTCCATATCAAACGGCGTTACCATCCCTTAATACAGCGCTGTGTGTCACTTTTGTAAGGATACGACAGGTAAATTCTCATTAATTACGGGAAGGTCTCGTTATAAGCCACCTGTTCTTAGAATAGTATCTGCAATACAAAAACCATAAAGTGCGAGCGCTAACTGACCTTATTAACCTCCGCATTTGTAGGGTTCCATTCCTCTAATAAAAGAACCTTGTTACTTTACTACATATATATATATACATACAGACGAATTGAGAACCTCTTCCTTTTTTTGAAGTCGGTTAGTAAGAAAGAAAACCCCGAAATTATACTTATTGGAAAGCTAAACAATGGTACTAATAATTTACGATTGAGAAATTAGGCACTTTAGTTTGCCAAACCGATATTTTGGCTACGACCAGCATGCAGCCTGCCTCTTGGTTCGCCTGTCGTATGAAGTTTTGTGCAATAAAGTTTTAAATAAATAAATAAATTGCCGCAGAAATGAAGTGACCCGACAAAGAACTTAGGTCAGTGACATAGTTCACAGGTGAGTGACATCAACACTCATACAAACGTAGTTTTGTCATGTTTTGCTAAGGAATCCTTGGTGTGTAAATCAGACTCGCGCTTGACCGGTCTTTATTCGCCCTCGCGCCTGTAATTAGCGAGACAGACAGAGACACAGACACACAGCGCCTGGACAGTGACAAATTAGGATCTCTAGTGGTGAATAAGGCGCAATGATGAAGAAAATCCTTTTTCTTTGTTTTATAATGTGTTTAGTTGATTTAAGTAAAATTAATGCGACTAGTGATGAATTTGGTAAGTCTTGAGAGTTTACATACTCCGTTATTTTTACATCGTATACCTATCATTACAAGAACTTATTAAATTCATGTATGCTTCTGCATTGGAACGATATATAAATAACGGAGTGTCTTTTATTGTCCCATTCCTATTATTGTCCCACGTCTGGGTAAAGGACTTCCCTGGTCTCTTTATTGCCATCTGTGGCCAATCTAGTGCAAACTTGTTCACATCATCACCATCGCTTTTTAGGACTGTCTCACTGTCAGCGTCCGTTAAGTACCTATCCATTGGGTGACGATTTTGGTCCATATTTTGGGCCCAATCGACAAACGTGCCACGTCAATTTGTAATTACCAGACTTGTCTTGTCATGCCAAATCTTAGATGATATGTTCCAGCGTACCCCGGATGACGAAGCGATAGCTTTACTTAAACTATTAGCGATATAACCATTAACCACCTATACTATAGCATTAAGTTCTTTTTGTAACCTTCTGTGCAATAAAGAGTATCTATCCAACTTCATTTAATTTCCCTTACTCATACTGTACTGTACATCGAATAGAAAATTAGTAGCTAAGTATAATATCTTACTTAATTTTATTCCAGAACATGACGACGATGCGGAGGACAGCCCTCTTTCAATGACCTGCATGAAATGTCTATGCAAGGTAGGTATGCTTGGCAACAATTGGTTCTTAGTGTTTATATGGCAGTAAGTGTTAGTTCTAGAATCCTATACCTATACGCATACGTCCAACGGGGGGTAAGCGGGTTATGTAAGACTTCCTCCACTCGGTGGTAGGGGTCTATCGACATAAACTCCTGGGGTGCTCTCATAGTCCTTGACGTGCGAACTCAGATAACTAGAACTTTGACGTTTGGTATTATGAAACACGGCAAATGTAATTTCATCGACAGTTTAGTATGGGAAGCGATCTGTATCGCGACTTTTGACGACTTCTTGGTAAAAGTGGGGTGAATGACTTTTATTGCAAGTTTATCTGGCACGAACGATAGGTCTATGTATAAGATGCAGTGTGAATTTATTGATATTTTTATTCTTGCAGTCGATGGGCTGCGTGAAAGACGAAGGTTGCGTCGACAACTACTGTGGCGTGATGCATATCACTCAAGGCTACTGGGAGATGGCGCACTATAAGGAGAGCGATCCTGATAATCTAGAAGGTATCCTTAATAATTGTTATATTTTCGATAAAACCAACCGAATAGGCGAAACACTAGATGCAAACAATATTCAGCGACATCTATAGGTACCACGGTTCTGATTTAATAGCAATCAGCATGCAATGCAGCGAGCTATGCTCGGAGTGTCGTTGAAGGATAAAATCAGAAATGAGGTATCCGACAAAAGACTAAAGTGACCGACATAGTGTATCGAATCAGCATGCCAAAGTGGCAATGGGCTGGCCATATCTGTCGAAGAACTGACAACCGTTGGGGTAGAAAAGTTCTTGAGTGGAGACCGCGACTCGGAAGTGTAGTGTAGGACGGCCTCCGGCTAGATGGAGTGACGATCTGCGTAAAGCCGTTGGTATAGACTGGATGCGTCTCGCCGAAGACAGGGTGAAATAGCGAACATTGGGGGAGGCCTATGTCCAACAGTGGACTGAGACAGGCTGATGATGATGATGATCTTATAAATTAACGAAATGTTTTTAATTGCAGCGTACCAGGAATGCAGCAACAATGTATGGTGTGCAACACGAACCGTGCAACGTTACATGAAGCAATTTCTACCGGTAAGACGAAATAACGAAGTTTAATGCATAAAGAAAAAAGATTTTATTCCATGGTCTAGCGCACTCCAGGGTCCAAAGCGACAGATTTGGATGCAACAGGGAGTTACACGCTTAGACGAAAGAGAGATATTAACGTCTAGAGGCACTTGCTTGGTTACGGCCCTTTTAACTCTGCACTGCTGGCCAATGGAGAAAGACAGTTGTTTTTTTTTTAGGTTCTATTTTTGTTTTATTTTATTTTAGTTTATTTTCATTAGTTTTTCTTTGTTTAGGGTTTTGTATTTTCTTGTGTTTGTGTCAATTGTCTGTAGTATATTATTATGTGTTGTGTCAAGATTAATAACAAAAATACAAATACAAATAATTTGTATTTTTGTTATTAATCTTGAATAAATGTATTTTCTTTCTTTCTTCTTTCCAAATAGGCTCTCGTTCTTATAAATTGAGCTTCAACACTTACTCTTCAGGTCATTTAAAGTCTGATTTTTTTACTTAGGCCTGTGAAGACAAGAGACCAGACCGCCTGCGCTGCGAGAACGCCCTAGCTCTCCACAAGTTTGGCACGCGCCGCTGCGACCGCAACCTCACCGCCGCCTCCCAGGGCAAGCTGTTCACCTGCCTGGATGAGAAAGTCTGGGGTTGGCTGGAGGACGCCGAGGAATAAAATATACATCTTGGATATTAGTGCTTTGAAAATACTAAAAGGCATCTGCGTTATTAACGATTAACCTTCAATACTGCAAATAGTGTGCGAGCGAGAAGTGAATAGATTCGCCGCCATTTCTGATCCCATTCTTTATCCGCACGGATAGTATCTAATCTGTATAAAAAGTGTAACCCCAGATTACCATCATTATACAGGGTGTATCTGTAGACATTTACATCACTTTAACCACGTGTTTAATTAATCATTCCGTACGATATTTGTTCAATAACTTTTGGAAGGGCCCATAAAAAAATTGACAACTTTTCATACTAAGTCGATCTCGCGACTTAGTCGTTTTGTGTAAGAACTCGAAAAAAATTGACGAATTTCCAAAAGTCATAGAACAAATCGTAAGTGGTTTAATAAAGACTAAGTACTAATTTCACTCTGTTGACTCTATTGACATCATTAATGTATCAAGTTCCTTCGCAAATAATACTCTCGCCAATAAATAAAACGTACAAACAAAGATAATGGCATTTTGAATGGCACTCAACTCATTACAGCCGATCCCTTCCTCCGGAAACCTAGCTCGTTACCTAGACACTAAGACCTGATGGACGGAACCACCCATTTTCATCTGTGATTTGAAGGAATAAGACTGAAATTGCTGTGGCGCTGAAGACAAAGACAGAAACACCTAATGAGCGTGCTTTAGTGAAGTTGGAAATGATGTTCAAAACCTATCGATATATATGTTTGGTGAATGATGAACATTACATTACAATGCTTTACTTAAGTAAAGATGAGCAAGAGCGAATAATGTTTTGATAAGACCGTAATAAGATATCGAAATTGGTATTATGAAAAATGTAATATTATTTGGCTAATAAGTGGGTTGCTTAGCATTTGTCTTATTTTTACCAGATACTATGCGGAGAACACTTTTCAAAACTTTAAAGTCTTATCTCTATTTTTGTTTAGTAAGCTTTACCTACTAATGGCAAACGAAAAAGAGAGCATTAATGATTGGTTTTCACATTCAAAATGTTTACACCAAACAAAATTTATTATATCGATATTTAACAACATCGATGAACTTATCGACACTTATTATTATACATCCAACAACACTACCATCCTTGGGAGTTCGAACAACCACTCAATCCAGTCTTGATGCTAATTCCCGGATCACTAAGGGTGCTATTCCCGTGCAAGGCTGAGGAGGTGTGTGGTACAAACAGTGCTACGTGTAGGAGGGATTGCCCAAGCGTAATTAGTCATTAAGGAGACAGCGGCAGGAAGAGGCGGCGGACACGTGCGATTGTGGATTGGCTTAGCTCGTTAGACAACTCTTGTGTATGTTGTCTTATCTTTGAGATTTGATAGCTTATAGTTTTAATTATGGCGATTATTACTTAACGCAAAGACTTGTGGCAGATAGTGTCATATTTCAATAATTAATAAATACAGTATGACACCTTACAATTTTAAACTTTCGCGTTAAGAGGTTGGCACCGCACTTGTGACTCTAATGGTGTAGCAGGTGTCTATGGGTGGTGGCAATTGCTTATTATCAGGTGATTCGTCTACTCGTCTGCCACCTATTGCATTTATTTGATTTCTATGATGGAGACCTTTGCCCTGCAGTGGGACAGTGTATATAGGCTGATAGTATTTTTTTATTTGCTAGATATTTCTGTCATATTACCTACTGATTCACCCAAATACTCGTAACATGTCCATCCAATCTCGTACATTTCCTGAGACGATTCCCTCATAATAGTCTGTAGGATATCAATAAACTAATCTTTATTTCGTCCACATGCTGAGTCCAATCCATCAGAGCTTGATGAGCGTTCGGGCAAATTAGTGTGTATAAAATATTTATTGGGCCAAGTGTGAGCAATAGAGTCTGCTTCTGTAGCTAATAATGTTGTTTTATCTATACTCGTATCTATTATTACAGCAATTTCCCCGTCCGTTTTTTTTATCTAGGTACGGCGCGGCGTGGCGCCTGGCCACTCTTAACTATACACTAACTGACCACTTACAAATCGGTTGTGGATACACACGAGTTAACTTTTCTACAGAAAGAAAATATATTAACTAAAAGTAATAATTTTAAATCATAAAACAACTATTTTATTAAAGTAAAGTATCAACAAAATTATGTTCTGTCTACTACAGGGCAAAGACCACATAGAATAAAGACATTGCTACTAGGATGAGATTAAGCTTAATCACCCGCTTCCTAATACAGATAGGTGATCACAAACTCGAGTTACTCGTATATTTTATTCACTAGACCAAACAGGGACCACAGACCAGACCCACACAAAAATAAAAAAAATACGCTTTTGCCTAGAAAATACCTGTTCTCTTTTGCCACATTGGCACTTACATAGTCAAGAAAATCAAAAGTCAAAAGATTGAGTATCCAACTGCCATTCTCGCCATTTGTTTTGGTGGAAGTTCTCCCTAAGCACCTTGGCTCAAAACTACAACAGCCATCTCCGGGTTTACGAGCTTTTCGGTTATTAATCGGCTCATTTATGACACCTTCGCGTCACCCCTTGGTAAGGATTATGTGCAGTAACAGCGATAAAATATATTTTTCAAGTAAATTCATGTATTATTTATGTTTATTATTATAAGTTACTAGACTAGAAACGATATCGATCCGCATTAATATAATTCGTGAATGAGAATTAGCGTTACGTAGGTCATTGAACTTAACACCCATTCAGATATCAATTCTGATTAAATAAAAATTTGAACTTCATTTATTTCATATTCATGTTTTTGATGAGAAAACAAACTACTCGAGTTTCAGTGTAAGCACTTTAGCTCTTCCGTTTATTGAATAACTACTTATAGGTCATTCTCGTGAAGATGTCATTGCAGTAGAAGTCCTCAAACCTCAAAAAATACAAATCCTTTAGAAAACCTCAGAATCCTGAAAATATTTCTTTTGTAAAAGGCCACTTCTATTAAAACAGCATAATTTTTTTAAAGATTCTGATAAACTTTTTTGAAAAATATGGATTTTTAAAGACTGCCACGATGTGACATCTCGACGTTTCTTATAGCAGTAGCATTTTGTCCCACTTTGCAGTGGAGGCGAGCTTTAGCCAAACGATGTCCAGATACGGAGGTAACGACCTACGGCATTATTGATTGATTTGTTTTTATGGCGGCCCTTATGACAGTTCCGGCGATGGTTCTGCGCTTCAAACTTCGCTGATGTTATCTCTGGAATGGCTTCGTAGGTAATACTGTTGGAGGTAGCTTTATTTTTCTTTGGGCTGTTGGGTAATTTTGATTATGGATAGTGTGATAATATTGACTGTTCGGTGGAGTTTGTGGGCCGAAGCGGAATGTGTACCTGGATTGATTAGGTCAGCTCGGTACATCAAATCTAATAAATTAACAATCTCGTGCCCCACAAATAACTTCAGATGTTGGTCCAGATGTGTAGGTTATATGGTGAAGCTTGTCGAAACGTCCCAGGTTTATGTTTTTAGGTGGTAGAAGAGTAGACGGATCATGGTGTTAACCGATTGCCATCCATGAATTTTATCGTCATCCATGAAATGCCAGCGTTAAAAAAAGTTTTTTTAACGCTGGAGAATGCCTTCTTATGCATACCGGATTACCGGCCTCTAGTTCAGTGAGGCCGTGGTATTGTTCCGGTCAAACATAGAACAGCCATGCTGAAGCAAGGGTCCTCTATGTTTTACTTAGCATCTAAAATCTCTTTTGTAAGTGGCTATTGTCGACATTAAGCCGTCGGGACGCAGCTTCAAAACACCCGTCAATAGTATTTTAGTATAGGTATATGGAAACTTATGTTAGTTTCAATTGAATCTAACCCAGAACTCGGAACATCCTAAAACATTCCCAAAAAAGTCATTTAGTCGATCATCAGTTTTTCCCGAACTTTTTCCCGTCGTTTCAATCCCGCTAGTAGTTTATTTACCGACACCAATGAAAATATTGGAGGAATATTTTCGTGCAAAAACCCCAACATACTTTTTACGGGAAAACAACGTGAGATATCAATATGCCGCGTCACGATCCTGTTTTTTGCTAAGGACCCCGTAGGTGGGCTTTTGTGGGGTGCCCAAGCTGTAGGCATAATATGCTGGCCAAAGCTGAAATTACTGCGACGGTTCGGGAAATCTATAGCACTGTAGTTTCGACTTTATTTATTAAATTTTGACTTTGAAAAGTACTTACGCAATTAAATAATGTTGGTATACCATGCTCTTTTTGTTGGCCTATATCTTCACTCAGAAGGCCCCTGGTTGGTCTGTGATATCCACAGCACCGGGTTAAGATCAGCGAGTCCTTATAATAATATGGTAAATAGCAGGAGAAATAAGAAAATTACTAAATATCTTCGAAAAATTTTCGCCTATAAGTACCTATATTTCTTAGCGTCGTAAGACCCAAAAGCTTTTTAAAAGGCATAACACCATTGCACAAATTGTACCAATTAAGTGATCACTTTTCTATAAGCAGGCGAATTTCACGTTTGTTTTCCACGTATAAAATTCTTACAACAGTAGGCAAAACTACACAAAGGAGTTTTGCTTCACAAGGCTTGAGTACTTTAATCAGTGTTTTGTTTCCTGTTTCCTTTCATGAGAAAAGAAAGCAAACGACCATTTAAGTGATCATTACATCTGCTACTCGTACAATAGAAGAAATCAGATCTGAAAATTTCACCAGAAGATATAAGACATAGGTAAAATTACTGTACGTACTGGTTCGGCATTTCTGTTATGCTCCTAGCGAGGCATCTTTTTCACTGTCCTACAAAAACTAAAACACTTGGAGGCCCTTCCTGTAGGGTGCGTCAGGATAATCCGTATTGATAACTATCATCCTTGCTGAGCCAGTGTCCGTCACGGCGGGGGGCGGGGGCGGGGGCGAAAACACACACCTTCTTTATTAATAGCTCTCTTGTTTATGGAAAAGCCTCGAGAGAAGCAGGGGTACAAGTATATGGCTACTATGTGGAAAAACTGTTTTTAGATTTTAAGCATTTATTTAAATCATCGACTTGGTTTATGTACTCGTAAAATACTTGAAATGGAGTAGGATGGCTAATGGACTGTCAATCTGTTGTAATCTTTTGATTTCTTAATTTGAATATGAAAATATGAATGTAGGTAAATGAAGTAGTGTAGTGAGATTGCACAAAATTTGGTATTAAAACACTCGTGAATGCTATTAAAGAACGAGCCATGGCAATTTCTTTTTAAATCTCGCTTTTATTATGTGATACTCACATAAACTACTTACTATTTGTTTAGTGCAGCATTAAAAAGCAAATAATAGTCCGACGGCCTCTATAAATATAAATACCTACCTACGTAGAACAAAAACTTTTCACAAACCAAATGAAAAGCCATACGTTACCATTAACCCGCCATTACTCGACCCACATCGCTAAACAGCTATGGCCCCACAATTGAATATAACTCAGTGCTGGGTTCCAATTATAACTGTTGTTGTGACCCGCTTCAGGTGGAGTCGGAACACGGCGATATATCAAAGTTTGCAACTTAACCGACTGCGAGGTGCGACGGTATGAGTTATGTCGACCGCACGCCCGTGGGGAGAGGGGCCAAGTTAGTGGAGGTAAGCGAGAAACTGGTTACTTTCGTAACGGAGCGGGCCAAGTTATAGGAAGTAGCGGGAAGAGATTGGCGAGTTAGTGGTAGTTCAAGATTCTGCTAAAGACTAACTAGTGGACTGATTCTTAACAAGTACAGCTTAATTATGTATAACGTACGCCTTGGGAGGGGCCAAGTTGAGAGGAGGTACGTAGCTCGTAATAATGGGCGATGAGAGAAGACCGCTGTGCTGAGAGAGGGCCAGGTTATAGGAGATAGCGGGAGAGCAAGGGCATTTGTGGTGGTCCAAAGTATTGTATACATACAAAACTATATTGTTCAGATCAACTCTTCATTAAAACAAAGTCCAGCCAATTATAACGAGATCGTTGAAGTAATGGTGTCATCGGCTAAGCCAAACCCGCTCATAAAATTACTAGCTTATAATATTACGACTATAACTTTCGCTTGTAGGTAACTTGCATTACGCGCAGTTGCCGGTCAAAAAACTGCGCAATACCCAATAGTAATACAATTTATTAGAATGTAACATCCCAAATCGCTTCCACTTGTGACTTGCGCGCACGCAGCTACCTATGCGCATTTATCGCGCGGACTTGTCGCTGTAATTGAGTTACCGGCTAAGAAACGGAGCGGCTCCCGCTAATGCAACTAGTTTACAATAACTATGTCGTCTGTCTGTTGTATACAAGTTTAAACATTAAGATTAATCTGCGTAGCCCTCCGTTTGTTTACGTATAAAGACCCGTACGTCCAAGGCGGGTGTTAGACAGTTACATATCGTTAAGCACCTCTTCTGCAGAGAATTTTGTTGACTGTGACTAAGTCTAAGTGTATGGCAGAAAAAAATTGACGAATCTCCAAAAGTCAGAATAGTTAGAAGAAATATTGTTTAACAATGGGCCTGTTAAAGAGAAAATAATTTCGCGAATTCGTATACCAAATTGATATCCTAAATTGGTTTTTATTTAAGAAAAATAAAAAAAGAGATTCGAAAAGTTTGACCTGGCACTATCGTATTTCCAATATTAAACTTTAGAAAAATAAAAACTATGTTTCCGCCCGGGATCGAACCGGGGGCCTTCTGCGTGTTAGGCAGATGTGATAACCGCTACACCACGGAAACCATGTCGAGTACGGTCGAAATATCTTAATAGATAGTGACGTATCAGCAGTGTGTAAGTAGGTATGTGACCTCGTTGAGCGTATGTCATTACTCAGTGAAAGTATCGGTCTAGTTCTCTTACGCGTGTTGATTGATTATGTTATTATCTTTGTAATACACAGATAAATTATTATAATATATACATACATATTACACATAGCTTAGCACTGTAGCTGTTCGATGTAATTTAACTTAATGATTAGTTATTTCACTTGGTGAAATTAAATTGTTTTGTCTTTTTTAAATGTTTGATTATGTTTTACAACTTTTTTTGTGGATTTTTAATTAGATTTGTATAAAATTATTCTGATAAAGTGTCGTAATGAATATAAAACACTAGGTAATTCCTCATAATGATACGTAAGTAAATACAAAATGTTCTGGCCTTAAAAGTAACTACGATAAAAATAAGTTTAGTCTTATTTGAGATCCTTAAAATTCGATCCGATATTGTCGACCCTAAGATTTTGAATGTAATATTGTTTGCAATATACATTGCTCCAATGTTTTTTTACGGAAAACTATTAAAGAGGGCTTTGCTAGTTATCTATAGAATGTTGTAGATATATAATTATGTTAATTTAAGTACAATATTTATACAGTCGATGTTTAGTTACCTAATTAATCAACAAATAAATGTGGAAATGAACCTCCATTTATGACGTAATAAGTACATTATTCTATTTGTGTAACAACAAAAGTATTTAAATGAATTTGAAAAAAATATTTTGGATTTGAATTTGACGGAGACAATACAAGATACCTAATTAGTAACATTTGTAGTTCATATATCACCCGAACAAACAATGACAGTTCTATCGAAGGTATATTACTTTTTTATGTATAGGGGCAGATGACAGATCGGATACGATGGTTAATCGCATCCAAAATCATAGGGTCACCTGTCCGCTGCCGATTCTTTTTAAAAAGGAATACGCTCGCTTTTTTAGGTTTGCAGGTCACATCGATCCGGAAATTTTTTCCTCCTCCTACCTACCTAATTTACGGATTTATCTACTAACTAATTTTCTGATCAAAACCAAGTAAATCCCAATGGTACTCTAAACCACGTTCACCTTATGCGCCAGGTTAAAGACGATCTCGTTAACAACAATTACCAACTATCTCCAAGTTTAGTTAGTACAGGGGGGAAGAGGGGGGAGGCTAATGATGCTTTATGTCATGGCGTATTATCATATTCACGGATGCGGCTGAGACTGAGGAGGAAGTGCTGATACTAGCAGCTACCTATTATTTAAGGTGGAGTTCACCGACTTCAAAAATAGGTAACTGATTTGACAATGTACGCAGATGAAATGGTACAAAAAATCACTGTATATAAAAACACACACAATAATACATTGACATGACTCCATACTGAGTAGTTTAAGCACTAGTGTGACTGATATCTAACGACAGAGGGATAACATAATAAATTACTTAAACCTTCAAATAAAACACACGAAAGTCTATCCAGGTTGGGGATCGAACTTACGACGTATGAAGCAGAGTCACTACCAAATGCGCCACCCGGCCAGTCAATTTGCTAACATCGGATGAAAATAAACTTATTAATAAGAAAAACAAACTCAGAATTTCGAATAAATAAATTGTTGCTTAAAAAAATCTATAAATATTTATACACCGCAGTCCTGTCAACGCTCTCCCGCCGCGGGGTCGAAAAGACCGCGCGAAATTAAAAACAAATGACCCAGAAAATACACGGAACTCGCCGATTTGATTAAATTAAGAGGAAAATACCTCACAGCGCCGAATTGAAGGTTCGCTCCTTTCCCGTGTTATTAAAAAGGTTTTTTGTTCGCGACAACGAGTTCTCTGCAAATACGTCAATTTGCATTAATTTATTCTGTTTACGGTTGAATAGCCTTTAGTCATGTTTCAGAGAATACTTGTGTAAAGAATAACAACGCCTCCAAAATAAGCAGTAGGTAGGAGATACGATGTAATAAGGATAAAGTCGGATTTTTGTGAAAAGAAAGATGAGGAATTTTCATATTAATGGGATGTGGAAATCATTACGTGGGGAACAGTGAAGTGTCTTTGTGTCCGTAATGTATAATACTAATGCCTTTTATTTGATGCATTATTTTCTTTCGCCGTCTCATAATCCAAGTACCTACTACTTACTTAATAAAAGAATTAATGAAGTGAAGAATCTTTTGTTTTATGTATGTTAAAACAAAGCTATAAATGACATTTTTGAAGATGATTAAGGTGGTTTTAGAGTTAGATAAGGTCAGAATGTATTTGTAAACATTACGTCTTGCATGTATTTTAAACAAAATTAAAGGATGAATTAAATATTGCTCCATGAAAAACCAAGTCAAGCCAAAGCTACATAAATAAGAATTTTACAGCTTTTTATATAATTTCGTATACACGGCTCGTAGCTCGTGTTCTCCTCGTTATATTTTAATGGCAATAAAATTATCTACAGCACAATTTTCATTGTTAAGTCCACTACTGACCAAAACACCCGCTCACGTAACACAATTATATTGAAAACTGAGCCCGAAACAATAATTCTTAGCCAACACTAAACTACATATGGTGGACAATTTAAACTTAAACCGCGATAACCCCAAACTGCCGGACGGCAATAAAACTTAGTCGTTAACGGTTAATTAGAGACAGTGTCCGATAGATCGCGATTTATAACACAATTTTAACCCTCACGCACAATAGGATAAATAACAGTAAGGTGTCTGAATGGCCATTAACAGATGTGCCTCTTGTTTTACTAACCCTAGACCGTCGCGGCGTCTCGTCTCTTGTTTGAGAATACTTACCACAGTTAAAGAGTGCGTTATTTTCAATAACTTAGTTAATTATAAATATATTTGTAACGGTTCCATTTAACTGATAACAGGAGTTTTATTTATCTATGATTTGTGATATAAATGTATCTAAATTGAAATTAATCAAAAAAACATGGCGGCTGTCACTTAAGGTTCGCATGTGAAACTAAGCGGATATACCGCCAAGTGTGTTGAGGACAAGAACTTACTGTTCCCTCTTCACTGATATTTCATCTTTAGTATGTTCTACACCCAAGATGGCGTGTCCCGCGTTGTGGTCACTCTATCGGATCGGATGACTGATAAAGTGTGGCCGCCCTCGCCTGGGGCAGGCTATTGCTCCCAAAGGACGGTTTCTTAGTGGACATCGCGGGTAACACGATGTATTTCAGTTGATATAACGTTTAGCAACTCGAGAATGGGACAATGGACATGGCGTTCTCCTCTATTTTGATATTGGGTTGATATTTTGCTGATATTAGCTTTTCGAGTCGTGGATAGAGTAAAAATATGTAAGGTAAAGGACTGATAGTATAATTATTTTCATCTTTCCAAATAAGAGAGGATATGTTGCAAATAAACATCATTATGGCTTTTGATAATTTCGTTTAAAAAAACGAAAATGTTAAAGTAGGTAGTTTAATTATTTTTTTCATAACAAAATAACATATTTTCGTTGTTTGTTGAAAATAATAAAACTTTACTTTTACTGGCATCCGCTTAAGTTTAAAATATTTAACGCGCCATTAAATTCTAGTAGTCCGAAAAAGTTTATAGTTTAAACTTTTTGTATTATTTAAGGTTAACATTGAAAAGTCAAAACCGAATCTTTCCTGGTTTACGATTTCCTGTGCTCTAATCCTACCAAACAAAACTTAGTGATAAATACTTTTGTGTGTTTGTTTAGGGTCTAGGTACTCGCCCCAGCTCTTGCCAGCCATCAACACAAAAAAGCCTATAGCCAATTCAAGTAAAGGTTAATAAAATAAATGATCTATTCCACAGATTCTCCTGTCCGTTGTTTAGAGATAGGCTTTCGGAACATACCGTATCGCCTCGAGATCGTATTGTTGGGCGTAAATCACGCGCCGATTTGATCGCGTACGGAATGCGCGCAGATGTCGTGTGGTCTCTTCGACCCCAACGAAGAGGCCTGGTTTGTTGCTTGCTTCATTTTAGGGTTGAATAAGAAGAAACGTGTAAACGACCATGATTCAGTTGGTTTGGTTTAACAGTTGTTAAAAGATTGTGAAGGTCAGACGGCATTTGCTTCATAAACTTCATTGTAATTACCAGACTTCCCAAATCCTGAATCATGGTCTAAGCGACAGTTATTGGGACGCAATCGGGAATTACTCCATAAAATGAGAGTACCAGATATTGTTTGTGATTCCTTCATTCTTTCCGTAGCACAAGAGAACACTTTAGTTTAAGCCAGGGCAATGTATGTGATGTTGTCACAATTAATTATATTATTTATTAGTGGTAGACATTACATAAAATACACATTACATTCACTTACATTCACTAAATAAAATAATGTGACAAAGAATATTTAACACCTATGTTTATTTAAATGTTATATAATTGTTAATATTAATGGAATTGTCTTTTTTAGTAATAAAAAAATGAAAAAAATATGGAAAGTAAAAATAAATCGTTTATGCAATTGAGTACAATAGCGCTTACTGTGGAGATTTAGATTATAAACTAGACTTTAAGGCTAATTTTTTAATCAACAAAAGGAAACAATAGTTCCATTGCAATTTACTTTCCGACACCCCAACATTGCACTTTTATTTTGCTACGATGTCTTCATCCCCATAAGAAACAATAGCCGTCCCCTAAAGTAGTGTCCCCTTTACTTGCATGCGATCATCTGAGCCCGATTTGTAAGACAATGGCATTCGGCAGCACTCCGCCGTGAAATCGATCACACCGGTACAACGAGCATGGATTACTTGAAAAAGTGGTACCACAGTAGGGAAACTTCAATGAACCTCCAAACTAAGTAAGAATGATCTTACACTAGTGTCCTTTGAGCGTTGACGCAACGTTCTCCAGACTATTATGATGGGAAAGTTTGCTGGGAAACGTAAAATTGGAAGGCGAAAAATGTCATGGGTCAAGAACGTGCGACAATTACTGACATCAAATCCGCCGAACAACTTTTTAGCCTTGTCATGGATAAGCCACGTTTTAACGAGCTGATGGCCAATCTTCAGTAATGAAGCGGCTTCAAGAAGAAGAGAAGGGAAGTCGCCGGCAAGAAACGACGACGCTCAAAGGACGCTAGTGTGGGTTCACTCTTACTGATATCTATAATATGGGCCAAGCATACCGGGTCCTGAAGCCATAGCATAATCAGACACGGCTGTGAAAATTTTACTACAAGTATATAGACATTTGGATAATTCGCCGTTTTGCCATCTCACTGCCACGTCCCTGTATTGTGACATGGGGTTCTTTTGACTATTGTTTCAAGGTATTCCTAGGGTGGTGATGGAATAAAAACGTAATTAATTGTTACGCTCGGTGTCTTTTGACGGCTTTGAGAAGTTCCACACAAAGACAAAAGATAAATATTTCGAAGAAACTCTGGAACAAACCCCGAGTGTAGGGAGAAAGTAATCATTAGCTTGGTTCACGATTGCTTTTTAATTTTATTTATTTATTTTTATTAATCGGAGTTTTCGCGTGTGAAACAACCGCTAGATGGCGTAACTGCTGTAGAACTGAGGTCTATCTATCGGCGCCATTAGTTATGTTTGACGTGAGATGTCAAAATGTCACTAAGCAACCAATGACGTTGAAATTGGACCTCTGTATACTCGTAACAGTATGCTACATAGCTACCCTAGTAAAAGAACTTTTATTCGACAACGGGTGGATCATCATCTTGTTAAAACTTTACTCCTCTTACAAACTTAAAAAACGAAAAAGTCACGCGATTGACATTGTATGTATATTAGGTGTGCAAAGTTGATAAATTATTGTCCGTGCAAATTTCCAAAAGTCATTTAACAAATTAATAATGTTGGTAAAAAGAGGTGGTTAAAGGGATGTAAATGTTTACTAATTCACCATGTAAGTAACTATCATCACGAAATAATGAAACTGTCTAAATTCCAATGTTTTGATTTTCCGTCCCCAGTGCATAAAAGCATTTTACTGACGTCTAACGAGGTTTTGAAAGACACTTTTACAAGTGCATTTAATTTGTTTATAAACTTTGAGAGTATAAGTGATCAACTGTTTGTGGGCCTGTCATACTGGGACACCACAATTGGTTTCTATTTTTAAGTAATAGGTTCCCACCTATGCCAGAGAAAAAGAAAACACGAATACACGGATCACTCATGGCACTCGTAAGCGACTTATGGCTGCCTATTGACACCCGTGGAGTCATTAGTGCGCTGCCAATCTTTTCTTCGTCGCCCCTACTTGGACCTCCGGTGCCCTCCATCAATGGTATTCTGTGAATTCATGCCGTTCAAACGTTGCTCTCCCAAATTTAACGCTGTCATGCTATAAGTACATCGATATGAAAAATCCAGAGGTGCATTCTCGGAATAGATAGAGCCTACGACCTGTCGTATGGAAGGCGCGGTTTTTATTCACTGAGCTACTCGCTCCAAATCAAGGCTCGATTATCCACCCACTACGCTATTGATCTAGTGGTTAGGTACTGGGCCGTGATGTCGGGGTCCTGGGTTCGACTCCCGGGTCGGGCAAAATGTATGTTTCAAAATTTTCGAACATAGCTCGGGTTTGTGATCACCAATCCGCATTAGGCAAGCGTGGTGATTAAGGCTCATCCCTTCATAGTAGCATTGACTTGATTACTATGATGGAGGACTTTGCCCTGCTGTGGAACAGTACGAGTAAGTATATAGGCTGATACTACATACTACTTCTACTGAGCCATTATTGCTCCGAATCTTAATAATCTTAATAATCCTATTGAGCTTAAAGAACCCTGGATCCCAAAACGGCGTCCAAGTGAAGTACACTCGCAATCATTTTACGATCACTATCGTAAAGGAAGCAATTAAAAATCCAGTAAAAATTTAATTTCTCCCGCTGTAAATCAGCGGCGATCCGCCATAACGTGTCAGCGAGAGACGGCGCAGGCAGGATTGTGACGTCACAGGCTTATAGGCGAAGTCATTGGAATGACTTCCTATGGCAGTGGTTGCCAACATTTCGAATGGATCGCTAGATAAAATTAGAGGCGATCTGCTAAAGTAGGCAAAGTGATTGAAATGACTTCTTATGCAGTATTTCTGAACATTTTGAAATCAGTGGCAATCCACCATAACGTGCCAGTGAGAGATGGTACACACAGAAGAGAAAGTTGTGACGTCACAACTATGTTTGTGAAATCATTAGAATGACTCATTACCTAATGACAGTGATTATGAAATTTTGAAAGGATGATTGTACAATCAGGAGCGAAATCTTCCAAAATTCGGCGACATACGTCATACTAAATTCAAAATGATTTAATCTTCCTTATCCACAGTAAGTTGATATAGATAACTAAATTTTTTTACACTATCCGTGTGTTTTTCATACAGATTTGTACTTTTTCAAATATGAAATTATGTTCAAAAAGCAAATTTCATTTCATTGACAGTTTCTGCATTTTTTATACCTATACAATCCCAGCTACAGCCAAAAACCTATCAAATTAATGTAACCTACAGGTTTGCGATCCCTGCTCCATCATGTGAACTAGCTGACCTGATTAACGTCAACTAATTATTACCTTGTTTGTTTAACATACAATTCTGCCGTCCTTATCCAGAAATCCAACCTTAACATTCAGAAGTTAAGGTTGATTGTTTCGAGTGGGGTGGTGGCTGCACTCTTGGAAGCTGCGTTTTACGGGGTAGTTAAAGTTAACAAGTGTATGACAGGGCTGGGTATAGATTATTCGGCGATGGGGGTGGTAAATGATGAAAAAATATATTTTATAGTCTCTTAAAAAATTCGTTGTAGGTATCAAAAAAAAAAGAAAACAATAAATACGAGTTCAAAAAAGTTCAGTTTTTTGGCAGCATTTTATACAAAAATGATTTTTCACAATTAAGCTAAGTATCTGGTTGATTCCAATAAAACAAAAATAACAGCTTTGATACAAATTTGATTACGTGACTTGGTCATTTTGTATCGAAGAATTGAAGAGTCTAAATTATTTTTGACGAATTCCCAAAAAATATAGAACAAACAAATTCAAACAATATGCATTGTCCTGGTCCCAAACTATGGTTTTCCCTTGTACTAAATATAGTTCTACATTATTTTAGGCAATACATGAGTACACAATTCTTTACAACATTTTACACGTAATATCAATAATTAAAAGGTTGTCTAAGTTAGGTTAATTTACTCGTAGATTGTTTTCCAAAAAGCAACAAAACATTTTTTTATGAAAAAGTTAGAAGCGTGAATAACATACACTCATAATCAGTTTCTATAAGACCGTTCTATTTGTTTTCAATCTTAGGTAAATTATATTTTGAATCGATATTACGCAATTTAATTAAATTATAAGTTTTGGATTGTGTGATTGGAGTTGTCCAAAAAAGACAAAATCACAATGCCCATTTTTCCAAAACAACGTCATATCTCATAGACCATTAGCACTAAGCAAGTAATTCGTGATTAGCCAATCTGATATACGGGACCATAATTTATATTTATGACTTCTCGAGGGACAGAGAGCCAAGGCAATTAGCCCCTTAAGGTTCGAGTGGAGCCCAAGCGCCTCAGATAAGACGCGGAGGTAGGAGAGAGGAGAGAGGAGGGAGTAGAGAGAGATACAGAAGTCGGGACGCTCTTGGGCAGGTTAAACATCTTTAGGATTGCGATTTGTGATTTATAAGGACATTGTAAATAACTAAATAGTTGAATGACGACAACATCACGCGAGTTGGCTTAGTCCGTTCCTACACGTCATATTTTTTAGGCCTATTTCTGTTGTCTAACTATAGGCTGTTGGTCTAGTGGCTTAAGTAAAGGGCCGTGACTTCAGGGTCCGCAAGGTTCGATCAAAAAGTATAATTCAAGTTTTTCCATCATTGCTCGGGTCTGTGACCACCAATTCGTAACTAGGCTACCATGATAGTAGCGATAACTTGATTTCTATGATGGAGGCCTTTGCCCTGCAGGGGGATAGTAGCAGTGCGATAAACTGATACTTTACTTTTATAGGAATCTATAGAAATAGTACCTATGTGTTGTCAAAGTGCTAAGTGACTCCCCGAATCATGGTCTAAGCGTAGATACCCCGGGCTCCAAAACGACAGTTTTGGACGCAACTGGTAAAAATAAGATGTCAAGATGAGAGAGTCAGAGTGCCAAAATAAACGAGAATGTGTTACTATGATAAACAACTTATAACGTTCAAAAATAATTCCATCTATCTTGAATATACACACATATTATGGTAATTTACACAGTAGAAAAGGTTAATTAATTTTTAATTTTCATTTTCCGATCCACGTTGTTACATAAAAGTAAATGACGAAGATTAAAAACAATGAATATCCCCAGAATCAGCTCTGATTTATCCTCTACTCATTAATGCTTAAGCTTCGACAGTCAAATTCAGTAAATTTCTAAGCAGCCCAAAGTCTTTAAAACTCTTTCAAATCTCCGCTCCGGTGGCAGGATGCTCCTAAGCCGGGGACCGTAGGGATGTGCGGCACAATAAATGTACAGTAACATCGTCATATTATCGATATTATCTAAACGTGGAAGAAGAAAGCCACGTTTCGGCATGAAAGGCCTGACTCCACCGGCGTGATACCACAGCCTCACAGAAGACCGACGTGAAGCAGTGTATATGTTGCGTTTCGTCGAATGAGTTATGCTACCGGAGGCCAAATCGGCAGGAACAAGGGTTAAAGGGCTTGCAGCGCTGATGGTACTCCACTGGTGTGGTTGGTTGTCTTTGGGTGGAGTTAAACACTCACCACCAGGGTGATCCGCCTACTTGTCTGCCATCACATATAAAACACTAAACTTATTAGACCTATGATTACTTTGATAGTTACAAGAAATGACAAAGTATATGAGCCTTGATTATCAGATCCAGTTTACCATTTTGGCTGTCTGTAAAATATGATGCAGATAAAAAAAAACTTAAATTAAAACTACAATCATTAAAGTTATAATTACAAAGATCTTTTAAAATTTAATTTAGAATTTGGCCACTTAGAATTATTGAAAAACGTTTTTCTAATTTTGCTATTCCTACTTCCCTACGCACCCACGGATGAGCGAAGGTGGCGCCCCCGAAGTTTTTAATCTTTTGAGCAACACCGACACAAACCACTTAATGGTGGATTATCTCACTACGTTAAACTCACCATTGCTTCCTTCCTTAAAATCAGATAGATTTTTATGGTAAATTGTGGGAAACCATAGCCACTGAAGTTAGTCTTGATTTAAAACTGTTGCTGTTACTTTTATTTGTCAATATAATAAAAGTGATAGATTCATTTTTAAGCCATGACCAACTTTAGTCTCCATTTTCTAATAAGGGTATTTAATGTCAAGATCGGGTTCCTAGATTAGAAGTGACCATCAAAGCACTTATAATTGATTATATCAAAACCACGTTTTATGTACTCTACCCTATTTAATAACACCTAAATTATTTGTATTCTATTTTATATTATTTATCTTATCTTCATAGGTTTTTTTTTTACACCGTGCCTAAGTACTTAATTGTCACTAGTTGTATGGCATCCATCAACCAATAAAAGAACATAATTATGGAAATAATTCAACACATTTTACGAAAATTCGATAAATTTAAGCAAAAACGACCTCCTATAGACTTTTTGTTTTACTACTATTTTTACAAGATAAAGATTGAAAACATACCTTTCTGCACAAAGCGCGCGCGCCTCCACCGAAAAACTTGGCAATCGTCAAAAACTGGGAACTTAATCAACCCGTCGAGATCGCGAGGATTATCTGAGACCGAACCAACTTAATTAAACATGAAATTCAATTAATAGAGGACGCAGCGAGTTATCGCGTAAGGAATAAAGGGCGGTCCCTTCCTCCTAATTAAAATGTATTGCCTTATTTAACTCATTTTCCACTTACAATGACATCGTGCGACCGACTCCAACTTTTTAATCTGCTCGCCGTCTTACTTCGCTTCGAGTTGCGACGTTGTTGCACGGAAAATGTGGACTTAAGTCTTTATTGTTAAAATCTAAAATTGTTTGTCTGGCTGGATCGTAAAGGGAAGATAGTATAGCCAGGTTTGGCGCAGCAGTATCGCTTGGAGTCACAAAGAGGTATTTGCGGTCTTAGGGCTGAACATTAGTTTTTAAGGGTCTTATTTTGTTGTGCGCTATTAAAGCGGGGAGTCTTTGATAGAATTAGCCAGGGCAATAAAATTAATCGGTTTTCTCAGGAACAATGGAGCGCTTTGCGAAATTAAAACGTTTTAAGGTGAAGTTTCGATGGAGCTTTGGAGCTGAGGCCTGAGCGCTTTGGTTAATGTTTGGAGGCAAAAGTACTAGGGCAATTTGTTTAATTGACTTGCGTTCTAGAAAATTCCCAGTCACTGGTTTATGTATGAAGTAAAGTTTTTTGTTTTGCGATAGGATTGGGATAGCTATCCTGTCAAGTGCCTACATACATGGATCAGAGCAGCTCAGAACCGGGTCCATTAGCGTAAGGGATTGGAGCCTTATACTAAGCAGAGAGTACTACTGGGATATGATGATGATGGCCTTATTTTTGAGTTTCCGATATTTTGGCGCTGTTCTAAGCGCCAATGTACTTCAAAAACAAAATATTGAAAACCTACCTGCATGAAAAAAATGTGTAACTTTTATTTTAGCACAACACCATAAAGAGCCATAACGCCGTAAAACAATATTCAAAACGCGTCATAAAGCACGCCAACGTTTTCCCCACTTTTACCTTCATAATTTTTCTCGGCAGGCGCTACATAACGTTCGGAGCGACCGCCCGCGAGGTGGCGACACTGCGCGCCCCGGGGGACGTGACGCATGCAAACGCGTAATGGACATGTGCTATACAGGCTGGGAGTAACCATTTCTATTTTTTTTATCGACACTCATGAATCTTCAAATTAAGAACTCAAAAATAAATACTTTGAAACAGAATAAAAAAACATCTTTTTTTGATATAACCTAACCTAACCGAAACGAAAAAATATTGGTTATATAGGTAGCAGAAGAGCCGGCGGATCACCTGATGGTAAGCGATTACTGCCGCCCATGGACACCTGAAACACCAGTGGTGTCACAAGTGCGCTGCTTACCTTTAACCTCCTTTCCCCTGGATACTAACCCTCACTCACGCAACGAAACACAGCGCATGCACTGCTTCACGCCGGTTTTCTGTGAGGACGTGGTATTACTCCGGTCTAGCCGGCGTATTCATGCCGAAGCGTGGCTCTCCCACTTTTAGAGACTCACTAATAATGACCTTTAATGGTATTTTTTTTACATTAAGTACAGAGCTTTGGAGCTGAGGTTACTTTGCTGCTACGGAACCCTTCGTGCGAGTCCGTCTCGCACTTGGCCAGATTTTTTAGGTGTTGGTGTGAGGACAAGTTTATTCATCATACTGCCAAAACATTTTGCGTTTCCCGATGACATCTTATTTTTTTTGTGAATAGCCAGACATTTGGCCGCAATCTCACCTGATGGTTAGTGATGATGTGTTTTTCCTATAGGTTTTTTTTTCATAACTTTCTAAAGTTTTAGCGGGAAATCAATACATAAGTGTCAACCATTTTTTAATACTTTCCTTGAAGGCTACAGGCGTGCAAAATTTATTAAGTGTCTCAAAAATATTCTGTCAATTTATAGTGAACTACCAATAGCTTATATTGTCACGGATAACTGCCACTAACTAAACATTTTTAAGGGCCGTTGCCTCACCCTGTATACGAGGACAGAAGTTACATTTCACCCGGCAGGACACCGCTCAATGCATCGCGGGCTGCGCCCTGTAATGCAGCCAAACTGCATCTACTTAATAATTTTTACGGCCGATTTTATTTTTCAGTCACTGCGGAGTTCACGCATTACTTCAATAATCTTATTCTCTTTGGGCTCGTGGTGAATTTTTGTTAATGCCATCTCGGCGGGCCATTCTCTATTGTATCCAAAGCCCTCATTTTGGAGCCCTGGGGACGCTTGGAGTATGATTGGAATATGTTTTTTTGGACGAGCAGGTGTGCTTATAACCTGATGGTGAGCGAGTGAGTGGGCAGGCCTTCCACCAGGTGGACCGACAATCTAGGGAAGATCGTGGGAGTCCTTGGATGCGGGTGGCACAGGACCGACCTGTGAACTTAGGGGGAGGCCTATGTGCCATGTGGACGTCTATTGGCTGAAACGTTGATGATGATGGTGACTGAGCTCCGTTGCCTACCTGCAATATCAATGGAGTCACATAAGTGCGTGGCCAACTTTTTAAGCACCTTTACTTTTATTGGCCCTCTGATAGCTTTGGCGAAACGAGTTATAGAGGCTGCTTTTTGTGCGGTCTTGTATCATTCCGACCTGTCAAAGTTTGGCACGGTAAAGATTCTCATGTCATCCGTTTCTCGACATCCATCAGTTGTTCCAGATACAGTACCGGGTTTGTTGGTGCCCTTTGGGAGATGCCTACGTATGCATTTGTGGTTAGAGATTGGCTGATAGATTTTTTATGCCTTTTATGTTTTTTTATCACCTCCGCCCATAAACGCTGGTATTTTATAAAGGAGTACCTACTTACGATCCTTTTTGAACGACGAGGTAAGTACGTGGTAGAAAGTTCCGCAAGGTATATTTTGGTTATAAGTTTGATAGTGCTTTATTATGCCAGTACATAATACTATAAATACCAATGTATTATTTTTGCTACTTTTCATCAAAATCTCAACTGACTTTATACACAGCCAAGTAAATGAATACACCACTATCAAAAGGTAATCCAATCCAACCACCCTCCATAACTGTGCGCGCATTACAATGCATCATCCTACGCCATGAGAGCCATGCTAAATGCAATAAAGGTCGTTCTAACAACCACCATGAAAGAAAACTAAATTGTCCGTGCCGACCTAACTGGCTCTCGAAAGCTTACCCTTGGTTATAACTCCGCCAGTGTAACTTGAGCCTTGATGCGTCTTAAGAAACAACCGGTGGAGTCTACAGTTGTATGGGACCGGCAGGGGGGCGTAGGTCGTAGGGAGCTGGTGGCGACAGCAACAATTATAAATAAGTAGGTTGCAGCAATAACGTCCGCGACTTGCACTATATCAAGCAAACTGCCTGCGATGCAACGCCACCTAAGAGACACTTCGCAAAGAGTGTAGAGAGTAGAAGGGAAAGAGCAAACTATTCGTAGATACAGCACAGGTAGGTAATAACACACGAACCAATACTCAGACAAGGATAGTTTTTAAAACTGTAGAGATTACTCGTATGTTATTAATTGTATGAATTATTCGATTCTAAGTTCATTATAATTCATTCGTTTCCTGGATCTTCATCCAGTCCTATCTCAGGCTACGAATGCGACCTGACTAACATTCTGACAAGCGCTTGATTGTACGAGGAATAAAGACAGTTGAGCATGCTTTTTTTAAATTTAGGACTAATAGTGTAAACCGTTTTTAGGATTACTTAAACGGTATTAGGTTTATTTTTGAAAATACATTAAGTTAGGTTAGAACTGGTCCGAGGGAGGCACATAAAGGGGACTTCTAAGTCAGATTCTCATGTTCCTTCTCCACCCTGGCGTGGACGGGAGCACCGCAGGAGTTTTAGTCGGTAGAGGTACCGGAGGCCCACCCGGGGGGGAAGAGGATAAAAGGTGCAGCGCACTTGTAACTCCACTGGTGTTGCAGTGTCCATGAGCGGCGGCAATTGCTTACCATCAGGTGATCCGCCTGCTCGTAAAAAAAGTAAAAAAAGCTCAGAACTGGTGGCCTGGTGGGTTCACTAGTTTAACTTACACCACCCTTGATGGTTGTCATTAAAAATACAACTCATTAAGAAGTTGTATTTTTTTTAGGATTTGTAGATTAGGAACAATAGTCCAGCTGTCGCTTCTGCACTAAGCCCTTTGCTCTCTCCGGCATTGGAGAGCTCATAGGCCATTCATAACTGCGCTAGCTACTCCACAAGCAGACGTTTTTATTTCCTCTGCAACGACACTAACATAAAAACACCACTCAAATTTCAAATAAACAGCGCTCCGGGCGCAGTTACGTTCGGCTTGAGTCCGTATTAGGTAGTTAAATTTACATTTTACATTTGATATTTTCACCCGTGAAAGTAATGTCTTGTGCGCACCGAGATTTATTTGTTGCAGTTTTGTTGATTCAAAAACGTAGTTCGTGCAAATTGCGATGACGCATTATGAGATGAGATAAGCTAAGATACATTTATTGGTCACAAAACATACTCAAACTTAAATATATTTTTATTTGCATAGATATTTTACACAGAACTTACAAATCGTCATTAGGTAAATTTATTATGTTGAAACCTTAAATATACTAAAACATAAAGAGAATGCAATTCTACAACCGGAAACCGGAAGAGGAAAGTTGATTCTGACCAGAAGATCCGGCAAGAAACTCTTCAGTTACTCTTTTTAATAAAGTTAAATCAATAAATAAATAATAATCAGTTAGCATGTATGGGGTGAATCAAACAATCCGCTGGGCAACTGAAAGCGCGAATGTACGAGTAAGTAATTATTTATCGCTTCGTTCGTGATAAAAGCGCGGTATTTGTTTATGGGTTCGCGGTTGGTATGTCTGTATCAATAGTGAATCCATAATATGGGGGAGACCTGTGAAAAGTGTTATTAATTGATATGGAAGTTGTCATAACATATAACTGTTTTAATGGCAGTCGATTTTAGGGTTTACCGTATCGTTATGTTCGTCCGTAATAAATAAATAAGAAAAGGAAAAAAAAGCGATCAAGCTAGTCGAACTCGCCGATAAAGGGTGAGTGAACTACCGATAGTTTCACTATTAGTACTTGAGCAACAATAGCCTGAACCAACTAAAGAACCACAAATGAATACCCAAATAGATGAACAAAAACAAGTGAGCATAAATTATTTCACTGAAATGATGAAAATGTTTGTTACTGGTAATCGAAACGACGACATTGAACTTGTTAACAAGTAAGCTAAAGCAATTAATAGTAAGGAGTAATTAAGCAATCAAACATACAACCAGAAAGTTTCACCGCTTTAACCTCACCATACAAAATTGAACAACGCTGTTCCCTCTTTACAATCAATATTCATAAGACAAGATAAAGAGTCAATTGTACAACAGAAGGTACGTATCTCGTAAAACTTCGCAGCTCACAATCCGAGCGCGCGACTCGACAAATTGTTGGCTCAATTTATTCAAAATGAAACTGTCAAATTATTCACGATGAGAATATAAAACGTGCAAACAGAGGGTGACGATTCAATTGCTACCTGTGAATCTGCGAGTCTCGATAGTGATGCGCGAGAAGAGGAACGCTACTCGATTCATACTCAAATTAATCGAGTACTTTGCGAGTTTCTTCCCAATTTAACATGGATTATCTTATGGTCACAATCACACGTTTATTCTTTACTAGTGGCCTGTCCTCACTTCGTTTCGGGAGATTTATTTCAAGCCGTGCCGCTGAGCGTAAATTACATTTCGACATTATAAGCCTTGTCGTTTTTCAGAGAAGTTACCTTTTTATAAATAGTATGGATTTTCATGTGTAGGTGGTAGATGAGCAAACTGACCACCTGATGGTGTAAACGAAAAACACCCAAAGGACTGAGATCAGCACTCAACATCTTGTATCTGTGAAATAAGAAGCTGCTGATGTCTGATACCTTTTAGGACTAAATACTGATGATGAGAGAGTACTGGTGAAAATAGTAACACGCACAGGTAATAAATATTAAGACAGCGATAAACAAAGTTTAAATTAATTCGAATAACCTTTTCATCGACAAACCGAAAGAACAGAAACGGCCAGCTTTGAGTCGAGTACGTATTGTGTCCAACTCGATTAGGAAAACTTAGACAGAGAGAAAACTCAAATAACATCACTAATACTGGAATCCCGGAGTCTCCGGGGCCGGGATTCTCTCCGGCAGCGATAGAGAAAGAGATTTATAGCCGTGTACATGCGTCACTGTCTGAGAGTCTGTCCCTTTTATCCGGGTGAGGAGAGATGCAATTCGCATGACAATGTGTTTGATTTTAAAGTGCAAATGTTCATATTTACAAAGTAAGTGGCACTGCTAGGGAAAATTTAGAGCTTATAGAAATATTGTTCGATGTGACACCAGATTGGTACGACCGAAGTGTTATCAACAGCTACTAACAGCTTAACGTGCTTTCGGTCGCCCCCCGTGCCTGCCATCTTCCCGACGTCGGGCTGACACTGAATTTTTTTTAGAGAAAAACTCAGGTACAAATTACATTCCCAGATACACAAGCACAAAACATAATATGTCGCTTTAAAATGTGACCCACTGAACCACCAAAGCATTGATATTTTACATATCAATATACTATCCAGTTATTGAACAAACGTAAGTGACCATAAGAATGTTTGTCAACGGTGGGAATGAATCTCACGATCGTTATAGCGTAATGCAGTGGCAATATTACTAAGTCCACCACTGCGCCAGTCTTCAAGTAGAAAAACATTTAAAATTGTATACTGTATCCATATTTTAAGCGTGCGATATTACTTTCTATTGTACAAAATTTCAAATAAAAATAGAGACAAAGGTTGAAAGTGATACATTAGTCATGTTTGTGTGTCGCTGGTAGGTGCCAACCAATTTAAATTTGCGACCGTTTGCGAACTACAATTCCTTTTTTAAGGTTTACTCGCCGAAATGAGCCGATTTATATGCAGCTAAGAGACATTTAAACATTTTATTATCACGGCATTACTCTCTAGACGCTGAGGTATAAATTATTTCATTGTTTGTTTTTGTATTTTGAGTAAGTCTAGAAATGGTACTAAAGAATCTGTTGTATCTCCTTTAACGTATGTTTAAAAAGAAAGCTAGATTCCGTGCGGACACATCGTATATTCTATTGTATACAAATCTAAAATGTTATTTTCGTTCGATTCTCACCTTAATCACAGAATACATAATAGTACCCTTAATGCCAAACACGGTATGGTTAAATATCTATTGTGTAAATCTTGCAAATTATAATAAACTGTTGTGTGGCTATCGTACAATTATTATGTCTTAAATATACTTACTGTAAGCGACCGATGACGAATTACAACAATGTTATTATAAAATTGAAAAAGTCATGACGTGAATTAAACTTCCAATCATTTAATTTGATTTACTGAACATAACGCTGTACATACTACAAAAAAAATGGCGCCCAACGTGGGGTTTGCTTTTACGTAAAAGTTTAAGAGTTAATGACTTTTTGCCAACTATTACCATTACATAAACTGCTTTTTAGATTTTCCTCCTAATATAAATAATCTACCACTAGTAAACAGAAAAGCAATAATTGCTATACCTCATGAATCCATCAATATTCCCTTAGGAAAAATACAGACTCTAACATCGTAACTCAAAAGGAACAGCCACCATTTAAGAACTGAAAGGCACAGATAAAGGTTGGACTCCACTAAAGTGGAGATGCTCAAAAGATAATAAATATAGCATTCTTGCGATTTCACATAAGAACAGTATCTCTATAAAATATGAAATCGTCAAGAGTTTCCGATACACTTGTTATGCAATCGAATTGTGAATTGCCATATTGATCTATTCAAAACAAATAGGTAGTGAATTTAAAGAACTGATCTATTTGATATGTTTCCCCTCTTTCCGCTTCATTGTCTTTACTGGAGCTAAAATACAAATTAAGATGTTCGACTATTTACATACAAAAAAAAGCAATTTAGCAATTAAAACCACCTAATTAATCATAGCAAGATTTTGGTGACATACTAGTGATAAAACTATAGATAGATAAAGAAAGTGTCTTTGAACATATTATCTTGTTTACATTTTTGTGGAGTCTGACCCTAAAAAGAGCCCCAAACAAAACTTGTCCACAAGCCACAATTAACGAAGATATTAACAATGAAAAATCGCGCGGAGCCCGTGACGGGCCGTCCGCAAACAAAACACCACTAATTGCTTCTTCTTTTATTGCCCAAGAAATATCACCGCTATTGTCCCGATATCGCTTCTTGAAAAATGTCCCAACACCTCCCTTTTTGTATTAATCTTTCGGATAAGCAAGGATTAGGGCGACGCGCAAACAAGAAACAAACAAGACAAAAAAACAAAGGCCTTTTCTTTCTCCGGACAAAACCCTCGTATTGGCTAATCGCTTGTGGTAATTAAATTTATCAGCGACGTTTTCTTTTGGTAATCATTTTTTTAAAGCCATCCCCTTTTCTTATTGCAAGTTGTGACGAATGCTGGTGGCGAAAAATGTTTCGTCAGCATCAATTTAAACGTGGTAACAGTGAAATGGAAGTAGAACAGTTCTGAGTGGAGACCGTGACGAAATTGGTCAAACAATTGTAACAAAATGCCTAAAGCAATGTATGTAGATAAAAAATCATATTTCAAAGATTTTTTTAAATTGTAATATTTCACCTGTCACTTGACAATTGTCACTACATAATATCACTGACAATTGTCAGCTTGATGCCTAAAGCAATTTAAGTAGATAAAAAATCGTATTTCTAAAAAATTTTTTTTAATTGTAATATTTCACCTGTCGCTTGACAATTGTCACTACATAATGTCACTGACAATTGTCAGAGTGATGAAATGGAGGCTTGATGGGCCATAATTTTGGGCCAAAAAAAACTTCTTACCCGCGAATGAGATTTAATTTACCAAATTGTTGCCTGTAACTTTTTACAAGTCAAAAGTTATTTCTAATTAAGAAACTAATCTTGGTAATTATGCCCTTGCTAGCAGTCTAACAACTCCTTACAGACTAACATTTCACACAAACTATCAACGGGGATATCTAAATTACTAAACTTCGGCTCATAATATCAATCCCCAGGTGGGTCCATTGTTTGAAGGTGGGGTGAAGGCATGTCTAGGCACGTAATTTTGTAACGAGTGCACGTATTGTTACTTTTGGTAACAGGTAAAATAAAAGCATTCTTTTGGGAAAAAAACATATTAAGTTTTATGTAGATATCTATGAGTGGCGATTTATTGGTTCATTAATTATGGTAGTCTGTTTAGTAGTATATTGTCATTCGTTACGGAACTTCATTATACGTTTGAACTGTAGCACTTAAGTCACGTAGTACTCGTAGCGTCGTAGCAGTGATCGTAGCACCCCAACAGCGCGTAGTATTGCCTTCGTAGCAGAGAATCATTTGTTTACTTTGCTGTTTTTTCAAATAACAGATTGTAGCAAACGAGTTCTTTAATAGCAGTGACAGAATACTAGGTAACTAAATCGCAGTTTAAAATACCATATGCTCCTAACTATAAAGGTAGGTACACACACGGGGGTGTGCACACAGGAGGTAATATCACCGGTTATCGTCGAAGTTGGCGGCGCCCGCGGCGTAACGACCCGACAATGACCCGTTAGCTATCACCTCACTGTTAAGTGAATGTGTACGTCTGTTGGTAAATAGATTACATTTCATTGCGATATGAAGTGGTGATTAGGACGGTATTAGTTCGTAAGATTGCGAATGTGGAGTAATGTGGCTAACTGCTTTCTATTTACACCTATATAGCATAGGTTGTATCTGTGAACATAATGCGCAAGACAATCACACCAATCACAGGTTGATTGGTCTCAGACAAGGTTAACCCCTGTACTATGAGTACCAGGTGACGATATTTAACTGAGGGCGTCAACCCAGAACGCTAAGACCCAAGAAAATTTTGAAAATGTAGTATCTTAAATTGACTTGACCGGGAATCGAATCCGGGACCTTTTGCGCTTCGGGCGAACACCTTAGCCACTGCGCCATCGTCCTCCTATTTAAAACAACAACACGTCACAACGTCTTCTACCAATCATTTTGAACACCTGTATGTAAAAAAAATATGTCGTTGTGTATATGTTAGCTATTTAATCCGGCGAGTTGTGGTTTTTTTATGCGATAGGTGGCAGACAAACAAACCAGTTACCTAATGATAAGCGACCCATAACAAAAGTTTAACTTGGTAAAACATATTCAACTACCAGGTGAGAGCTATTTCTCAAATTATTGTATTTTCAGCTATACTCGTAAACGTTAAAATCCACGTACTTACTTCTTTAATTCCATTACTTAACCTTCCCACAGTCCACCTTTGTGTGTAACCGCACAATAAAATCCGCTCTTTGTTACCGTCCAATCTTCAGCTGAACATTGTACAACATCACAGCACATTCGAAACACCGCTCCCGGTAACAGGAGTTAGTTCAACTTGCCCTAATCTCCCATTAACTTGTATTGCCCGCACGTAGTACAAGTGAGGGAAGTAAGTTTACATGTGACAGCTTTTTAAGGAACGTGTAAATAGTACATTTTGAAATGTAACTAAAAAATCAAACTATCATGACATATGGTTGCTAATAGTACTGGTAATATGTTCATACGGTGGGTCACATGAGATCTTTGAAGACTTCGTTTTCCATTAGGTATCGATCAAACTCTGATGATGACTGTCTAAAAGGAAACTCTAACTCTCACACGAGACGAGAACTCGCCATTCCCTTCTAATGTCAGCCACTTCTCGCCGATATAGTCTTTGTAGGTGACCATGATGCATGTATTGTTGTACCCAGCACAACAATACATGGATGCCATACGCGGCATAACTCAAAGAGATCGTCTTCTTCTAAAAAAGGTAATAAGGCTAATGGTAATATCCATGTCCTTGTCCAACCTGTCTTAAACACTGTTTTATGGGCAGGGATCGGATTAGGCAAACATTCAATTAGTATAGATACACTCGCGAAATTCTTAAAAATATCAGAAGATCTATCCATGTAAAATACACATCTTCGAACAATACTGGTTAGGTAAAAGGTGGGATGGATTATAATTCGTATAAAAATCGAAATTATAATCCATTTATAAGCGCCATATTTTGTATAAAATTGCATACCTAAATCCTATCACTGGTATCAGTATCTACAAAAAGTATAGCTTACTTTGTTACTCATGTACTACGGTTGTGACTCGCGTCGGACGGGACCTCGTCTCGTTTCCGATGCTCGCCGGAAATACACCCTTCTACCCGCTGCTAGTCTGTTTTACGTACATCCTAATTCTTGTTACATCGGCATTCAGTTTAGATGTCACTTTATCTGAGTCGGGTAATATGGTGGCAATAATCATCATTTGTCGTGTTATGTCAAAGTCCATCAGAGCTGCAACACAAACGTCCATTTTCCAGAACTCCCGAGACCATGCAAACCGCAACCAATGGAGACACTGTATAGTTTTACATTGTACGTGGTCCACTAACATTAGAATAGTTAATCACTTTAGAAATTTTAACATTAGAAATATCGGAAACTCAAAAATAAGGTACATGATAAAAGTAAAGTAAATAACTACTCTAAAGTGCAGACACATAGCGCAAGCCGCATAAAGCAAACTAAAATGCATCGTCAATGCTTCGCGTCGGTCGTCTGTGAGGCCGAGATATCACACCGGACGAGCCGGGTTATTAATGCTGAAGCGTAGCTCTCCCACGGTATTAAGTAAAAAATCTTAATTTAAATACTGTAGGTACATAGACATGCAATATTTTGGTAAAATATATGAATCTATTTATTTTTAGTGAGTGAGTGAATGCCTAATATGTATGTTATATTTCATCACATAACTTGAATCTCGTAATTTTTCTTTCACCGCTATCGAAGTCTAACTACGTAATTAGTCGACCCTAATGAACGTCTTAGGTCTAGGCAAGACGGGACGTGTGCGCCCAACTCGGCGTTTGAAGCGTCGAGCGCCGCGGGCCCCGCGCAGAGCTACGATACGTGTAGAGGAGCCGTTGATTATTAGTTAGTGTATTATGGCGCTTGATCATTCCCGTGGAAGAGCCACGCTTAATCACGAATGGACAGCTTCAACTGGAGTCCACGGCTTCATAGAAAATTGTAGTGCGTAAGCGGGTTTGAAGGTACCGAACTTAAATTTGTCATTGTGTCTCTTCGTCTGTTACCTACCACAAAAATTCTCAAAGAAGGAAAAGTATAGTGTAGTTTTATCTAACTTTGTTTCATCATAACAGGACTCATTATGCAGGTGGACTGGAACAGAGGCGCCATATGCATGAAGCTACAGAAAATCAGCGTCAGCGCCGATCTTATTTGAAAAATTCAGAAGAGACTCCCATAACTATGAAATTGTCGACTAGCGAGGTGACTCGTATGTATTGAATATGCTAAAAGCTATATGGCTGTGCGTGGGATAGCGGATCAAAATTTGTACCTGAATGATTCTGTTAAGAAATTCTGTGTCAACCCAAAGTATAAAAACTACTAAGCATAACTTATTTATGAGTGCTAGATCAAAATCTTCCTACATATTTTCACCTAAAACAAATATTTGATTGCTCAGTCTACAGTTTACTAGAACCACTGATTCAAACGCCTTAGGCATAGACGGTCAGCACTTGGCCATAGTCGATGCGACAGACTCGTACACACTACCGCACCCTCCCCCACAGCCTAACCGAGCTTCACACTCTATTTTTACATACTGACTTGATTTCTGTGACTCAGCTGAGGATTTCCTTGGACTGTGTCCATTGGGTCAATAGTGTGGAGATACACGATGGACTCTTAAATAACGCACTTAGCCGCTTGTTAGGTCAAAGTTTATTAGAGGCGTCTTTATAGTTCAGTTTCGAAATGTCGAGTTTAAGTTCGTTTAAGTGAGGACGCAGTGTCAGCCCGAGGCTGTTCCTGGGACTTATGGAGCTATAGATTTAGGGGATTTAGTGGGAACATGGTTTTTATTTTAGTGCTCGGAGGTGACGAGCGGCTTGGCTCGCCCGTGGGGCGTCGCCGTGGGACATAGCACATAATATCTTGGAAAAATTGCCGCTTTTTTGGCAGGGAAAAGAAAGGCTCCATGTTACGTGTGACTTGGCGTGGTTTGTCGCGTTATATTTATGACAATAGGTATAGAGCTAAATGAAGTTTTCTTGTGGGAATGTGGGTGAACATGGAAATAGGCGATGTTGAAACAGAAAGAGATATGATTTTATTTTGGGCTGTTAAAGCAGTGAAATGGTGGAAATCAGCTCAGATTAAAAATTACACGACTTGACTTTTACGGTAAACAGCATTATAGCAATGAGTCTTACTCTTCTTCATTGGGGGAGACACATTTAACGCGTTCCGCATTCGGTTTCTATGATCGTAGGTTACATCGGTACGTTACATAAATGAGTGGGAATAATCGATTTTTATTCGCATTTCGAACAAGATTATTCCGTGTCTTACCATTGTTGACTTGTAACTCGGAAGCAGCGGTAATGAGCGGGCCCTTCACCGAGGTACATCATAATGACTGGTAGTTTCCACCCCCGGCGCTCCTCGAATTTATTGCCGCGGACAAAAGAGCTCGATTGAAATATCGCCGACAACCAGTGAGGGAAAACAAACCAAGTCATTGAGTTTGGTTAAGACGTGTTTTTTTATTTTTTTTGATAGTGGGATGTAATAGTTGGTAAACCAGCAAACGGATTGGGCGGACTTGGAAGAGGCCGTGATTTGCGATAGTGTGTTGCGTTGCGTTGCATGGTCACATATAAAATCATAATAAACTTGGGACGCAACCTACTACTAGTCCGTAAGCCACAGCCACTTTTCTCCTAAACTATACTGGTGAAATTTGGTAAATAAATGTATTCTCTTAAACGCGTTAAGTTTATAAAACACAATAATATATTTTTTTGAAGTTCCACATACTTAGGTACATCTACATACTTATACAAATAGGTATTTCTTTTTTCATCTGATCCGACGCATACATTATGAGGTATCTATTTTTATGCGTAGAATGATAAATGAACATGAAATGGAGTTCTGCTTGTGTTCATTAGTTTTAGTTTACTGAAATTGAATTGTTTTTATTATATCAGCTGCCAACGATGGTGTTTCTGAGCAGATACGACCTAGTGATCTTCAAGAAAAAGGCTTATTCCTTCCTCAAGAGCCGGCAACGCATTTGTGATGCCTCAGGTGTTGCAGATGTCCATGGGCGGCGGTGATCACTTACCATAAGGTGAACCGACTGCTCATTTGTCCGCTATAATGTTTAAAAAAATACACGAATACAAACAAACATCGATAACACAACAATAGGTACCTACCAAATCTTTTTATCGCTTCTAAAATAGTAGCAAAAGTTGCACCACAACCAACTGCGAAGTAGGTAAGCGAGGTGGTCGGCACGCGCTGCACTCAGCTCTGTGGCCAGCGGCTAAATGGCCGTCCTATGTCACCACCCCCCCCCCCCCCCCCTTCGGTAAAAAGACACTTCTTGCCGTAGGCGTAGGCTTTTTAGTCGGAGACTGCGAAATGCGGTTTGAGTTTAGCGACTTGAAGATAGCAACTTTTTGTACTTTTTATAGGTATTCAAGAAGGTATCAGGTTGAACTGTGGCGTCTTTTAAATGTTCCTTATTGAGGAAACGACTACCATTAAAATGAACTTGTGATATTGTTTTATACTAAGAGTGACATTTGTAACTTACTTCTAGATTTCATTATTGTATCTATCCCCTGTATGGGAGCACATTTCGCGCTAAGACTGATTACGCCAGTCACTGGAAAGCACACCAGAGGGCAGGAATACCTTGGCTCCCAAACTTAGATTTCTTTATGTACACAAAGTGGTCGCTGTAGTCAAAATCGGCTGGGAAGGCATCATCATTGTACCAGCTATCTTTAACGACTTCAAATATATGTGTACCGTTCTCTCTTATCTTGGCGTGTTGATTCCCAGTTACGCCCAAAGTTGCGTAAAATGGAATTAAAGTCTATAAACGGTAACAACATCTCGTTGAGAATGACCCACCTACACTTAATGTAGGTATGTATTATTTAATCTGTGGTTTTTCTTGGGGTCCTCCAGTCCGTCGTCACTCGATGACTTATAAATAAGCCACGCCTTATGGTTTACACTGACGAATCTATTGTTTCGTTTTATCTAGGGATAGCTAGTCCCACCCATAACGCGTTCATGCTAAATGTTGCCAGAGCGACAGCCATTTTGTAATATTACTAGCGGGCCCCCGCGACTTCGTACGCCATATTTTGGACAATCCACACAATATTATTTTTGTAAATTGTAGCCTATGTGTTATTCTGACGTACCTAAGCTATATTAGTGTAAAATTTTTTTACGACCCATTCAGTAGTTTTTGAAAAGAGGAGCAAACATCCATCCATCCATCGATCCATCCATACTTACAAACTTTCACGTTTACAATATTACTGGGAGTGGGATTTGACAACCCGTTTAGCGCAGTGGTGGTTTGAAGGCCGGTTGAGACGGTCGCGGGTTCTATTCCATTTACAACTGGCACAAATAATTAAAAAAATAAGACTTCACTTTATCGTTACTCCAAGAACTTCGATAATAGGAGTAGAATAATAATAGATAGTATTACGTTTTATTTTCGATTATACGATCAAAAATAAATTATACGATCCAAGGGCGATTCGCTTATAATCGAACTTTAAAACATTGGATAGCTGACAATTTATCAATAATATCATAGACAATACGAGTATGCCTTTACCTGTAAAGATAGTAATTAATAAAGATAATAAATAAATAAATATATATTTCTGAAGATTTTCTTCAAACTTTCACCACTGTGCACCTAATCTAAAACAACTCAATCTGAATCAGATTCGAAAGTAACCCCTAGAATTCCTCGCAGCAAATGAACATCTAATCTGAGCGGGATTCCCGCAAATAGCCCGGTACCTGGGGCCGGCTCGATAAATCAATATCTTCAGCTTGTTAAGTAAGTTTATCCCGAGATGCTCCGATAGCGTATGCACGTCGGCTGCACAGTGGAACAGGTACAGGGAAATTTTGAGTAAAAACTTTTTCACTTTTGTTTGTTTTATTGTGTGAGATTTTCAGCCATTTACAAAAATGACACCAAAGTGTAAATCGAACGCTTTTTAGTAGAAGTTATGAACATTAGAATATTTCAATGAATTCTAAGATGTGTGCTGTTTTTAGTAAACAAAGTTATTTGGTTAAAGCTTGCTACCTAAAACGGTCGGGAAAATACTAGTAATTGCATTATAAGTAACAATAGGTACAAGTATTATAAATTCCTAATAAACAATGCTTTGATGAGACGATAAGATATCGAAACAATAAGAAACTGCAGGAACAAAGTGTACAGAAACTAACCAAAATCGACAAAAATTGTGTAAATGGTTTACAATCAGGTGATTTTATCGCTAGAAGAAATATCTACCATAATGAATTTTAAGTAAAGAACTTTGGAAGAAATGATAAAAAAGAATACAGCTGTTTAAAACGACAGGGACATAAAAGTAGGTATTAATTTAAGATAAAATAAAAAAAGTTAGTAAATTTTTCAATACGATAAAAGTACAAGAAAAAGACGTGTGGAAAAGTTTTACGCCCACGCTCTCACCACCACGACCCACTGTGCGTATCGCCGTACATCCGGGCGGCGCCCGAGGCCGGTCTTGCCTCAACCTAATTTGTATTGATTAAAAATATTCAGCATAGTTTGAACCGAGAATGCGCGGCCCGCTCGGATTATGCAGATTATTGACCTGCCCACTGTGCAAGGTTTTCTTAGAAAATATCTCGACTATGTTTTTTCTGGCCGCGGATGGGAGCAGTGTCCAGAGTAATGTAAATATATTGGCAATCAACGTCAGGGTATTTGCGTAGGTGGTAAACATATTTTAGTAAGAATCTTTTATGGGGTGGGCGTATTAATTTTGGATTTGGATTCATTACTCGGATATTTGAAATTAAAAACTATTTACGTATATCCATAGTCGAATCTATGAGTATAAAAATAAATTCATGTAGATCATTAAATTTGGTTTTGTAGGACCACGATTACTGGATAGTTACGATTTAGGAACTTTACGAAAATAACGTAAGGTCCTTCCTAAAAGGCCGGCAATGCATTAGCGACCTTTTTGTCTTGCAGAGGTTTTAAAGGCGGCAATGATTACTTAGAAATGAACGTACCTAAGACAAGCTTTTTGTTTGTCGTGTAAAAATAAAAAAACAATTTTGTACATTTAAGTAAAGTAACCAGGCCATTCAATGAAAATAAAGGCTCTAATGATAGTTGAAAGGTATTCTTATTGCCAAAAGAAGACCTAGTAGTGGTCAAGAAAGAGTTTTCATGTTTTATGACCAATAGGTTACCCTATTGGTCATACCTTATGACATAAGCGGCGGTGGCGCCATCCCTTAATTTCATCCCTACGCTTTTTGTACTGGTTTCAGTAGAATATTTTGTAGTTGTTGTCCATTAGGCGGCACTTTTGCGCTGGTGTGCGTGCGTTGAGGTAAACACCGTGTTTTGTTGTCCCGGCGATTATTATTTATGTAACGACTGTTGTTCAGTTGCTGAGAGGTACGAAAGTGGTCGATGCGGCATTCGAGGGTAACTTGCACTCACATTCTTATTGGAGATACACTAGAGAAGAAATAGGCAGGTGCCATAAAAACTTGTTTTGTAATTGGAAGGCTGAAGGCACTTTATAAATACGGGAAATGTTTTTAGAACTGCATGGTATTTATTTTAATTCTCTTAATTCTAGAAAGGTCATAAATCGAATTCCATGAAAACACTTTTAATATAGAAATGTGGCTAGAATCACCCAGAAACCAAATCGCCGTCGTATCACTCATAACTAATTTTAGGCTACTTAGTACGGAGTCAGGTCAATTAATGAGATGTTGTGTGAATTTATTTATTATGAGATTATATTATTAATTATTAATGAGATGACAAAAACATATTATTACTTTTCATTGTGTAAGTGATTTGTGTATCTGTGAAAAATTGTTTCGTTGTTTCCTTTACGCCAAAACTCAGGAGATTCATCGGGGGTTAATTTTATTGCAAGGAAACTCCAAACTTTTGAATTGTTTCAATATAGGTAATATACTGGGGCCCGTCCTCTCTTCGTGTCAGGACATTAGTTCCACTACCTACCAATAAATAGCGCTAGGTGTCGAATGCGACGCGCTAGTGTTTCGCCATTTCGATTAGTAGGTATATAAGGTCTGTCGATGTCTATAGAATTTACTTGTTTATAAATAGTATGGAGGATATGTGAACTGTTTCAATAAGCCGCGTCCACGGTTTCATCACTCCGTCAGGTGAACTCACCACTTATGCTAAGTGACCGAGTCTGCGAGACACATGGAATGGCTGTTGTTTCGCCGCAAACAAAACTACAAGGATTTGCGTTTGTCATAGCGCTACGATTGCTTACGTGCGCTAAGTGGCTAAGTGTATCGCCACTGGATTGTGTATTGATATTGTCTGTAGATTTTTTCTTATTATTTATTGGTTGAGACGTAAGGTTCCCGGGTTCGATTGCTGGATCAACGCAAAGGTTGATGAAACAGATATTATTTGTGTTGGGTCTGGATATTTGTGGTTCTTTCATTGTTTCTGGTTTCCATAGTAGGTAAGGGAAAACCTTAGTTTGGGACCTGGTCAATGTGATGTTGTCAATTTTTTTTTATACTAGTGATCGCCCGTAGCTCCGCTTACGTGAAATTCCGTTGGCTATAAAATGTACCTATTTTTTTTGTTTATTATACCCAATATGTCGCCCAGGCCTCACAACTATACAATAAAAAAGAATATTCAAATCTGTTTAGGGGTTATCGAGATTAGTGCGGATAAGTAGACAGACAAAAATGAATTACTTAATCAATTTGTTCATGTTACGTTACTATTTTTAGTCGCCCTGAGTTATTTTGAAATAAATATTCAATATACACACAAAGCTTTTCCCCATTACGATTTGAAATCAAAACTTAATACGACGCTCAAAAGTGCCTTAACCCTCAGAAACTGCACTTCTATTTCAATCTTAGCCCTCGACTACACCTTGTGCCAACACAATCAAAGACGGCCGAAAGTTTATCGTCACAATTAGCTATCGAGGGTGGAAACATGTCCAAACACGGCCGGTCAAGGCAAGGAGCGAGGGACACGATAACAAAATTCCGGATTAATCCTGCACCGGATTTAGGACCAAGACAAATATCGTAGGACTAAACGCTCGGAAATTATTAAATTAAGGAGATATGTTGCGGTTTGCTTTCCTACTTAAACGGGGTCGGATTTAGGTATTATGTACCTATGTGTAGTTTAAAGTAATCCAGTCATTAGTGATACAGGACGCGGGATAGGGGTAGTTGTCCCTTTTCAGAGGCAGGGTAGATTTGTCTTTTTTGTTTATCAGATTTATAGGATGGGTACCAGCTACACCCCGTGGTCTCGGGTCCCGCGTAGTGTAAGTATTTTTTATGTTTTAGGTAGCAGACGAGCAGACGGATATCCTTATGGCAGACACAAAAGAAATTCAACTGTTTTTTCCTTTTAAAAGGCTTTTGGATCTTACAACGTTAAATACGATACCAATCGTTTTAGTTACAGTTGGGACGTAAGATTAAAAAATAAAGTCAGTATCGTTTTGTTTATTTTAGATAAACGATAAATTTGCCAGAAAAACAATCAAGGTTGCTACAAAGGTCCTTGATAAACAATCTCCTGATCTCCAACTGAATTCGACCTCCAAAAATTTCGCCGCTCCAACTGCCCACTCCAAGTTTCGCAACAATACTGAAACTGCCCAAACTCCTCACATTACCTTCCAAATGATTAATTAAACAATGCCGTTTGTACACACCACCCACCTAACTCACTTCTTCGATCAATCTTAACTCTTAAGGCGTAAGGATCAAAATCATTTTTCATTTCTGCAACCTTTGCTCTTGGGTGTGCACAGTGGGCATAGTCGCAACTGACTTGGACACTTTTAAACAAACATCAGGCCCAAGACGCTGGCATTTACATGTTGTAATTTTAATAAGGGGCCGGTATTGTGCCGAATGGCCGCCCTCGATGGTTCCGCCTAATGTTAATTTAATCCGGCCGAGCCTCTGACTTCGTCTTGAGTTGTTGTTGATGGTGCCGTTCTGACTAGGGCACTGTGGGCTCGATATAAAATCTGGACACAATTACATAATAAATTCATTTGTAAAAGTGATCCTAACCACTCTGTCACTAGCCGGTCGGTTGCTTTTGACAACAAGCGTTGCCAAAATTTACTACTGTTCATTAGTACCTAAATAAGCAATCGAACGGATAGTAAGGTTCCAGCTATAGATATTATGAAGTTCGGACAATGCCGTCAAAAAAAAACTTATTTTTTTATTTTCGAACCTAATCCATAGTAACTTAATTGGTATTAAATTCTATTATTAGCTTTTAAAAAGGATCTTTTATTAGCTTTTTATTAACTTTTTATGCGTTCACTTTCACTTTTTTATTAACTTTTGATGCATTCACGCTGTATCTGGGGTTTCTATGATCAAAGACTGGGTATTTTTTTTTTACTTTATAGCGGGAAAACCTCACCTGATGGTAAGTGATAACCGCCGCCCGTGGACATCAGTCTAATTAATTAGAAGCAAAGTACTCACAAATCATGTACCTACAAATAAGATAAATATTTAAAATACTTCAAAAATATGAATGAAACAATAACATTATGTGATTATCTCGTGGCAAAACTAGGTACAAAAGATTGTAAAACCCCACCAGTTAATTAAGCACAAGAAATAAACTTATACATTAAACTCATCATTTATCCTGCGAAAATCCCAATTATGTAATTGTTTACATAAGTATTTATAAATGATCCTATTTACTTCGATATTTGAATAAAATATCGACCATTCACAGTTAGAGGTTAGAGACTAAATTCGTAAATTTTCCTTCCCTATGACGTTTCGGTAGTTAATTATGTATAATGCCGATATCCATTCAATCTTGTATGTATTTCCCAGCTTAAGTGGATCAAATATTTAATTGAGTGGTAGATTTATTACAATTTAATTTTGCAAGCTGCACGTAGGCCAAAGTTGCAGACTCATTGGGAAATAACACTCGAGTATCTTTGCTCTGACCAAAATGATGTAATCAGTCAGTGCTAAGAACTAATTACTGGATTTATACTTACCACATTGAGGTTAAAATCTATTATGACGTATCTCAACCATATTGAAATAGAGATTCGAGGTAAAAATGATTAGTTAATCGCGTTACCAATGTAAACTCAATACAAAGTCATAAATAAGTATAGGCATGTCATGTGGCAGACGAGTAGACGGATCACCTGATGGTAAGCGATGGCCGCCGCCCATAGACACCTGCAACAGTCTGCAGCCAGCAGAGTGACAAGTGCGCTGCCAACCTTTTCGTGGAAGGAGGGGTCTTTCCCCCCAATTGGGCATCCGGTGCCTTCACTCACTCGACGAAACACAACGCAGGCGCTGCTTCACGCCGCGTTCTTCTGTGAGGTCGTGGTATCACTCCGATCGAACTAGTCCATTCATAACTATAGAGTATTAAACCGGGAATTAACGCGACGTTTATTTTTAAGTACATTGTATGTACTTACTGCTTGACGTTTCGGCTACGTTGCAGCAGCCGTGAAAACTCTGGAAGAGGTACGTTGATGATGTATTTGTATTATCAATGGTGGTCAGCAGGAAGTCGAACAATATATGGTACATTTAAATTCGATCCACCCGAAAATTAAGTTTACCTACGAAATGGAAAGGGACCGATCATTGGCATTCCTGGATGTGCAGATTAGAGTGAAAGAAGACGGTACACTTTCACATGCTGTTTACCGGAAACCCACGCATACGGACCGATACCTACACGCCTCCTCACACCATCATCCACGGCATTTGCACCCATACTACTACGCGTTTCTGTGTTTCGCCGAGTGAGTGAGGGTACCGGAAGCCCACTCGGGGGGAAAGGGGAGAAAAGGCTGGCAGCGCACTTGTGATTCCACTGGTGTTGCAAGTGTCCATGGGCGGCGGCAATTGCTTACCATCAGGTGATCCGCCTGCTCGCCAGCTACCTATCACATAAAAAAAAAAAAATTCTTCCACTTGCGGGATCATTTGGGTAATTCTCATTTTTAAAAAGAAAAGGTCACTTCCATGGAGGGCAACTTTCTTTCTTTCAAAATATTGCGAGCTCGGCGAGTCCTTTTCCCATAACCGTTGATACCAAATTTATTCAAATGCATCATTAATAAAGTACAGAAAAAATTGCCTTCCATGGAAGTGACTCTTTCCAGAAAATGAGAAATACCCATTTAGCTACGATCTGGTGAGGGTCGCGGGAGTCCTTTGGATGCGGGTGGCACAGGACCGATGTGATCTGTTTGGAGAACTTTGGGGGAGGCCTATGTCCAGCAGTGGACGTCTATTGGCTGAAATGATGTGGGACCGTTTAGCTGCAGCAGTATTTCCTGACGGCTTCGGCTTAGGCACCTTCAATAGAAGAGCGTATTCCTTTCTAAAAGCACACAAGCTCAGTAGCTTAAAAGAGAGCTCCAATTAAGTTTGTTACAGAAATTAAATACTATTTTGATTTTTTTTTGAAAAGCCCAGCAAAGCATCTGCGACCCAAAGTTTTTATGTGATGGGTGGCAGATGAGCTGGATAACCTGATGGTAAGCGATTTCAACATCAATGCAACTGCGCTGCCATAAATGTTAAACCACTTTCCCCTTGATTGGGTCTTTGGTACTCTAACTCACTCGGCGAAACATAGCGCAGTGTTCCATTATGCCGGTCTTTTTTGTATCTCTGTCCAAACCCACATTTTTATCACACACGCTTGATTTAATATTGGGGAAATTTGACAGACTATAGTAAACTGAGTGGCCGTCTGTAGGTTTATCTCTTAGAGCAGCAGCTGGCAACACAGCCCGTCGGTCACTTCTTGGCGGACATTCCGCCGGTGACCGTTGAACTTGGGGTAAATATGCAAATCCCCAAAGACATTTACGCTGAATTAAGTTTTGCGTATTCTTGAGATAGAGTATAAAACAGTGCAGTGTATTGTTGTTTGAAATTGTTCTATTATTTTAATTCAATGACTTTTTCTTGACAACTAAGACGGTTTGATGTAGGTTCTACTATCAAGAATGTTGTGACTTCGGATCGTTCAATAGACTAGCATACTGTTGACATGTTATCTCGCAGATGTTACTGGGCAGGAGATTGCTATCAGGTCGCCCGTTTGTCGCCTCTACCACATAAAACATCTATTTTTAATCGTTACGTAGGTAATTAGCTGTATTTGCTTAAAATTAGCTCCGGGCTATAGTTTAGCTTTAATTCACCTAATGTAATTGACAATTGCCGTGTCATTTGAATTCAAATAAATAAATAAATAGGTAAGTAATAAGGATGAAATGTTGAAATTAAAATTTCAACATTTCATACAAACCCGTTTACGTGACGTATGGGGACGTATGGCGAATTTTTAAAAGTCGTAGAACAAATATTGTTGAGAATGGATTGTAGTAGACAAGGTTAAATGGATGTATATGTTTACAGATACACTCTGTATAATAATACTTTTTTTAATCTAGCCATAAGGACAAAATGTCGTCACGTTAATCATTAACGAAAAGGAAAAAAAAAAAAATTCTTCCACTTGCGGGACCATTTAGCTACGATCTGGTGAAGGTCGCGGGAGTCCTTTGGATGCGGGTGGCACAGGACCGATGTGATCTGTTTGGAGAACTTTGGGGGAGGCCTATGTCCAGCAGTGGACGTCTATTGGCTGAAATGATGTGGGACCGTTTAGCTGCAGCAGTATTTCCTGACGACTACGGCTTAAGCACCTTCAATAGAAGAGCGTATTCCTTTCTAAAAGCCCAGCAAAGCATCTGCGACCCAAATTTCTTATGTGATGGGTGGCAGATGAGCTGGATCACCTGATGGTAAGCGATTTCAACAACAGTGCAACTGCGCTGCCAAAAATGTTAACCCACTTTCCCCTTGATTGGGTCTTTGGTACTCTAACTCACTCGGCGAAACATAGCGCAGTGTTCCATTATGCCGGTCTTTTTGTATCTCTGTCCAAACCCACATTTTTATCACACACGCTTGATTTAATATTGGGGAAATTTGACAGACTATAGTAAACTGAGTGGCCGTCTGTAGGTATATCTCTTAGAGCAGCAGCTGGCAACACAGCCCGTCGGTCACTTCTTGGCGGACATTCCGCCGGTGACCGTTGAACTTGGGGTAAATATGCAAATCCCCAAAGACATTTACGCTGAATTAAGTTTTGCGTATTCTTGAGATAGAGGGTATAAAACAGTGCAGTGTATTGTTGTTTGAAATTGTTCTATTATTTTAATTCAATGACTTTTTCTTGACAACTAAGACGGTTTGATGTAGGTTCTACTATCCAGAATGTTATGACTTCGGATCGTTCAATAGACTAGCATACTGTTGACATGTTATCTCGCAGATGTTACTGGGCAGGAGATTGCTATCAGGTTGCCCGTTTGTCGCCTCTACCACATAAAACATCTATTTTTAATCGTTACGTAATTAGCTGTATTTGCTTAAAATTAGCTATGGGCTATAGTTTAGCTTTAATTCACCTAATGTAATTGACAATTGCCGTGTCATTTGAATTCAAATAAATAAATAAATAGGTAAGTAATAAGGATGAAATGTTGAAATTAAAATTTCAACATTTCATACAAACCCGTTTACGTGACGTATGGGGACGTATGGGGACGTATGGCGAATTTTTAAAAGTCGCAGAACAAATATTGTTGAGAATGGATTGTAGTAAATAAGGTTAAATGGATGTGATTTTTACAGATACACTCTGTATAATAATACTTTTTTAAATCTAGCCATAAGGACAAAATGTCGTCACGTTAATCATTAACGAAAAGAAAAAAAAAACCAAAAGTTTTCACGCTTTCTTATGGATTGTTTAAAAGCATACTATTACATAATTTACGAAGTAAATAGCTAATATAAGACGGAATAGAAAATTAAGACGTCAAATATTCACCAAGAAAGTTATAACCTCAAAAAACCTTGATATGGTAAAAAGTACTTTACGGCATAACGTAAGCTGTTTTAAAAAAGAGAAGACACACAAAATATGTTTATAAGAAGCAACGTGCTTTGATTTATAACGATCCGTGGAATATAACACGGGGTGAATAATCTGGACACAAGACATAGGCGGAAGCGGGGAAGAATACATACTTGCGTCGAAACAAAGAACTACATACAACGTACGTTGGACTAGGCACACCCACAACACACAAACACACACTTATATAAATAGAAAAATCTAATTAAATATCATCCCTAATAATTATGCTAGTGGGACGTGGAGGCCTGCAATTATTATTATTAAGAATTGACGCAATTCCACAGATCTCCATCCCAGATCTTTTCTGATCCAGTCATAGCCAGCAGTCGAACTAAGAGCAAATCGTCCTATACTTACCGCGGTCTCCATTCCAAGACACGTCTGCTCGATTTCGGTTCTACGGACGTCCCAGCTCTCTGTCACTTCATTTTGCAAAACATTTATTTCCGGGTTTATATAGGTTATTTGCCAGTTTTTGTTGATTTATTATTTCAAATTTAGTTAATAAAGTCTAAGAAGGGTTATGTTATTGAATTCAAATAATTATGGCTGATAAATTAATATATGAGTTGGGTGAACTTATTTATTTATAAATTTCTATTCCTTTAATTGTAATCTAGGATAATCTAGGATTTACCAAGTTGAGTTTTGTCCAGTGAACTGCTACCAAATGCAAATAAATAGTAAAGGGAGTGACTCATATCAAAAAGAAAAAAGTCTTCTGGTAATGCTCGGTTAACTTGTACCACAGGCAGAATGTTTCGAGTCACAAAACTGCAAGATTTATCCCCGGGCCCGGCTTCAAACTCATTAGCGAGGAAACTCGCGGGATCACACACACAATCTACTTTGTTTTTACACGGGATCTGGAAAAATAACCTCCGAACATTGTTGCCAGAGGGGCTTAGGAAAAGTTACCAAAAAGGTCACACAAATTATTTAGTAGTCATGTATTAAACATGAACGATATTTTTGCTCTTATTTATTATAACAAAAAAATAAAGTTTTATTATAGTCGGACTTTATATTGGCTCACCTGAGCCTGATTATAAGCAAGAGGAGAGCCCACGTTACAGTTACAACGGACGCGACTGCACGGCATCACATCCATTGGCACTGCCCGCGAGATGCATTAATAGCCGTTTAATGATTTTAAAGTAAATTATAAAAGTAAATTAGGACGAAACGGGAATCATGTTACATACACTATATGCTGATCTTCTATCTATCTTCTACTTCTATGGTTGCCTCTTCAATTTTGAAGGTTGGGCGACAGTTTCGAACTTCTCTCTATCTTTCGCGAGATTGAATAGTTGTTTCACGCTGGTGAACTCATGTCTATGCCTATAAGAATATATCATATTTTACGATTTCTATAGCTAAAAGATTCACGAAGATAAAGTATGTACCTAGATGTCTTTAGGGGCAAAAATAAGCTAAAACGTCACAAAAGCAACCTTTGGCAATTTTCCCCCCAACGCCGAAGCTGTTCTGACCCCGGGGAGATAATAACAAACTGCTCAAGGTTACTTCGGTGCATAGAATATTTTCCAGCGTTTTTGTATAGACGAAAAAGAGAGACGTAGAGTTTATCAAAACGGAAAATAAGGCACGTTGCTAAGACAATCATATTGTTTACAATGACAGACAGGTTTCTTGTTCGATAATCTTGGCAACTCTTAAATGAGTAAACAACAAAAACAATCACGTGTAGTGTGACTGAGGGTACCGGAAGCCCAATTGGGGGGGGGAAAGGTTTTGAAAGGTGGCAGCGTACTTGTGACTTCACTGGTGATGTAGGTGTCTATGTGTGGCTGCAATTGCTTACCATCAGTCTGATCAGAATCAGAAACTCTATTGCTTTAAACTGTAGGTTACAATCTTAAGCCTAATAGAGACACGTAAATAGTTGACACATTTTTACTTCGATACGGCTTCATCATCATCACCATTTCAGCCAATAGACGTGCACTACTGGATATAGGCTTCCCCCAATGTTCTCCACACGGATCGAACCCAGGATCCTTCGCGCTTCGGGCGCACACCTTAACCACTGTGCCATCGAAGCCGTCCAATAATAATGTTACATGTTACCATACATAAGTGGACTACGTGACATGTCCAGCATAGACTTTGGATTCAACGTAGAATACCCATGAGTGGACGTCATGTTATCACAAATCCGAAGATATCGAACAAGCTTACGTATTAGGTCACAGCATTGAAGTAAACATGAAAATACGCATATTTAGTAGTTTTCATAACAATTCACAACTGTGTGTCATGCAGAGCTAATAATAAACATAATGTGGTTAGTTGAATTAGTTATCTTGCTACGTTTATTTATTTACAACTTAATGTGCCATATTTACATTATTTTTATATTACTACTCGTAATACTTCGATGGTTCATTGGTTTAAAATTGAGTCGAACTTAATTGGGAATTTTTTATCAATCCGCATTAGGCAAGCGTGGTGATAAAGCCTAATCATATCATAGTAGCGATTGTGTGATTTGTGTGATAGAGGCCTTTGCCCTGCAGTGGGACAGTAGGCTGAAACTGATTATAAATTACGTAAAGTTTTATAAATATTCACGAAATGAATTTCACCACGTATTTTAATAGTTTAAAAATAAACATACTCAAAATCAACATCATAGTATACACTATAATACTATTCAAGCCACATTTTCATGCATGATTATCTATACAGGAGAACATTCTAAAAGTTATGGTGCGCGTGCAGCTGGCTACACCGTACCTTTTATTTACGGCCGGGACCTGCGCAAGACGCGCTACGAGGGTTAGAGTGGCTTAAAATTATACACCTTACAAAATGATACATGTACTTGTTTCTTTTTGTTGGCTTTAAGCTAAAGCACCTGAAAGAGAAAGGCGATAAGATGTTATATGTTTGTATTTGCATGTTGTTTTATGTTTACTCGATTATAGTGCTCAGGAAAAAGAACATCAGCAAGAGATTCTATTCCTTAGCTGAAAGGTACTACTCATAACAATTTCAATAGGCATTCCTCTACCCCGAAATAATCTCAAATCCAACGTCTAAGAATTCTTTATAGTTATAGCAGTATAACCTATCGTGTCTCCCGCACGTACTTATATCATTCGTCATACCTATACCTACAGGACCGATCTGTATGGAGAACTTTGGGGGAGGCCTCAGTCGCTCGTCTACTGCTCGTCCAGCTGTGGACGACTATTAGCTGAAATGATGATGATGATTACCTAATGCCTGTCATTCACGGCGAAACAACGAAATCACTGTAAACGCGCATGAATGTGTGCGTATCCTCTTTTTATTGCAGTCTGCGTATAATTATCTTTTGCTGCGTTATTTCTCCATTACAAACCTTAGGTCTTCACTTCTTTTCGTTTCGTATGCAGCCGACAGCCCAAGGCTAAGCAAGGTGCCGACGAAATCCCTACCGGACTGCAAAACTTGGCAAATTGCGCATTGTAAATTCGGCTCATACGCGCGGTGGATGAGCCGTCTCACTCGAGTAAACTGATATTTATTGTCCGCACCTTTTTAGCATTTTGTTTCCTCTTTCGAAGTTCGGTAATAGACTTAAGCGCCAGTGACATGAGCAGAATGTAATTTGAGTAGGTGCATTTGGTAGGAACTGCGATTCTCGGTCCAAAGATTAACGGTTTAGAGTACCATCCTAGACAATAATCCGTAAGCTTTCTAGTATCAGTCACACACACAAAACAATTAAGTGTTTTTGGATCAAACTGATTTCTATTTTTCTTGTACCTATTACACAAATACAAAAACAGTAACAGACACAAGTGTTCATCACACGAATGTTTGTCCCGGGTGGGGACCGAACCTGCGCACGTTTGGTGAATGAAAAGGGTCGCTACGAAATAAGCCACTCACCAGCCTGTTGCCAGCACAGCTGGACACAGGCGTCTTCTAATGTTCGCCACTACGATCAATTTTAGCTACTGGCATCCAGCTCTCGCCAGCCCTTACGAAGATTGTCACTCCATCTGACTTGAAGGCGTCCCACACAACACTCACCGAGACGTGATCTCTACTCCGAAATTCGCGTACCCCAGTGATTTATCAGTTTGCTTGCTCATATGGCCAGTTCAGGAAATCGTAACGACATCCACATTCACTCAGCCCGATAAAATAAAAAGCTACACATTCACCCTTTACAACTTGTTGTACACACCCCAAAGTCGCTTTATTGCCGTTTCACTCCACCTGTCGTCGTTCCCTGCCATTAGACCTGACAAATGCGCAATAAGAAGGTACCGCGTCACGCTAACCGTCAAATGCAGCCATTTTTATCTGGCGGCAATTTAAGAATTAAATGTACGTCATTACTTCACCCCAGCATTCAAATTGCCGACATCCACCGCATATTTGTAGGAATAGCAGTGAGGAATCTGAAAGATTTCGTCAACTGCGATTCAGAATTAAAATTTGAAGTAACTGTGTATAGCAAAATACAACTCATCATGTCATACATTGATCTGATATATATTAACAAAGTACCTAGTTTAAGCACTTGTGTTACGGATATCAGCAAGCAGTTGATTTCTTGGGGTAAACTGGATATATCGGTAGACATTTACATCCCTTTAACTACGGCTTTTAACAAACATTTTGAACAAAAGCCCACATACATGGCTTTATTTTATTAAGGAATAGAACACGCGGCTAAAGAAATGTCAATTTATACATACTTAACAATAAGGGATCAGCAATGAGTTGCTAATAAGCCCTCCAGAGGGAGGGCTTCTAAGTTAAAATGTCCATAAACTAGGGCCTACTTACGGTTAATATTACTTCAACATCAGGCAAGACACACGCATATTTGCCACGAATGACGCAGTAAAATAAAAGCAATTGCCGGAGATTTGAAAGGTACTAGTAGGAACATATAAGAAATTTGGTTACCTATCTTAAATTCGAATTTTTTAAGTACGAATTTCATTATAGCGAAAACGTTTTCGCCACATTTTTGTTTTCCACATTTTCATTTGACCGAAAAAACGATTGCCATATAGCTGATATTCCGATTATCGAATGACATATTTTTTTAATCTATACGTTTTAAAATATCACTCAAACTTTGATAGATAAAACGATTTTCTGGAAAAAAAATTAGTTTCCAGAAAATCGTTTTCAATGTTATTAAAAGACAAATAAGTTTATATAACAATTACATATCATAAGTATTTTTATATAAATCTTCAATAATTATTCTGACAAGTTATGTGGCTCAGGTGAATCATGCATGCAGCATTCAAGCATGCATGCATAATTCAAGCAGGCATGCAGCATGCATGCAACCAGGCATTCATGCAGGCATGCAACCAGGCATGCATGCAGGCATGCATGAAGCATGCATTTTTTCTGTCACGGCTCCGGCGCTGCAAGGCTTCGGCGGTCCCACGCGAGCTTATCGTCGCAGATGATTCTCGATTGGTCACCGCAGCCTCGGCATATTGGCCGGCTTCGCCGGCCAGCCTCAGCCGCGGTGGCGAGCAAAAAACCACCTGCTCCTCAGCTCGCGGGCCGCCTCGCCCTTCCGCGCCTACGCGGGTTTGAATTACTCTCTAGGGGTAGGGCAGACAAGACTACGTGGAGTCGGTTTTGCAGCGATTCGCTTCTGTCAATACATTTTGTAGCGCAAAATTAAACACTAAATAAACTTATTTCTCGTTTGCAATAATAGGAGAAAGGTTACTTCGACCTTTAATAGGTATGACTAGAATAAAAAAATATTGTAAGTAATACATCTGTAAAATGAAAAAAGAGCTTTTGAAAATCGACTATTAGTTTTTCTGGAAAATGAAACATATGTAAAATAAATTTATTGCAAACAATGTTTTGTCAAAAAATATATCTTCGATTCAAAACTTCGATATACCGTTTTCGAAGTTATGAAATTCGAATAATGAAGTTTCGAAAGTAAGATAGGTTACCAAGAAATTTAATTGCAGCCCGTTATCTTCTTGGGGATGAGTCTAAAAAAGGCTTCACTGCTATCAACTCCACTGTCCACGTCTAGAGCAAAGTGAAAGTGGAAGGCGATCGAGTTCACTTAACGCAGCCATAAATCTCTTGTTGCTATTCGCGGCAAATGAGACGAGGTACCTTGGTGCATTAGAGCACGTCAGCCCTTCACGACTCATTAGGGCCTCGTGAAAAATGCTCGCGCCACTAAAATAGACATTATGCAAAGTGGCGCAATTGCCGCGGTGACTCGCGGGAAAGTTGCGTTTGTACCGCAGTGGTAGGGCTGTTTGCATGTGTTAATACAGCCTGTTCTACAAGCGCTGAGTATATTCTTCTGTTCTACGACTACATGCTAGGATACGGGCCGTGCTGTGACAACCCACGCTGCTCAAATGATCCTTTTTTGTGACAATATGTGAACAAAACCGTGGGAGAGTCACGACCTCACAGAATACCGGCGTAAAGCAGCGCCAACGCTGTATTTCATATAAGGAGAGAGCCCAATTGGGGCGGAAGGGGTTAAAGTTTGGCAGCGCACTTGTGACCCCACTGGGCTTGCAGTGTCAGGGTGGCGGCAATTGCTTACCATCAGGTGATCCGCCTGCTCGTCTGCTACATATCACATAAAAAAAAGTCATCCGCCAGCAGCGCCACTTACTATATTACATGACCATGAAATTGAATACATTTGAATTAAATTATCACTTTGTTTCCCAATTGCTCACTAAAACCGTAATTTATTTGACAAACTGCACCTCACGGCTTCCCGAGCACATTAAAAAAATAAAGCCATCAAAAAACAATCCGAAGCTTTTAGCACTGACATTTTAAAAGTAATTTGCAAATCCCCCTTTATTTATGGCAGCCATATTTTCGTGTGGTAACCCTGCGGTGGCTCAAGAACACAATATAGAAATCACGCAGTAGAGATAGTAGGTAGGTAAGTTGGACGTCGTACGTGTAGCTATAGTACTAAGTTAGAGACTAAGACCTTCATGGGCTGCAGATCGACGATTGGTATCAAACAGGAATGGTGACTAAGAGAGTAAGTAATAAGAGTTACATTCGCGCAAGGAGTAATTCGATGCAATACCTGATACAAGCAAGAATTAAGTCGGGTTGACTGATAAAAAAGGTAAACAATGAGACTTCCAGATTAATTCTAAACTGATGTAGTTGTAATCTTCAAGAAAAGGACCTACAATTTCCTAAAACACCGTCAAAGTCTCAAAATGCCTTCTGCTATGGTTGTTCATGAGCGACTGTGATTACTTGCTTTTAAGTGACTCTCATAGACATGTGCCTCTTTTTCGCAAAAAAATCGCAGCCTTTATCGATATGTTAGAGACATCCTTGTACTAAAGAATTTAGACATACTCGTAAAGCCGGACGAAGTCTTGGGTACTCATTAGTTACACGCCGGGCTAGCAATGCGTAAACTTCCAAGATATACCTCACTGTTTCTTCTCCCATTGTGCCAAGGTGGCGAACACGTAAGACGTCATTTAGTTCGGAATTAACATAAATAATAACGTCATTTCCTCGCCCCGCCCGATATTACGTCATTCCTGCCCTTTATGGCGCTCAACACTTAACTCCGAATAAAAAGTTGGGGTCGCACGGTGAGATGGAAATGGAACTTTAGTGGAAAATATGTAATCTGTGTAGAAAAGAAATGTAATCTACAGGTTTCCATTAAGGAGTCCTATACAACTGTTTTTATTATTGTCATCGATTTATTCCCGTTGTCCTACTTTGTACCGAGAAACAGTGGACAGGGAGGTATCTTTTAACCTTTGTGTCCCAGTTTATCATGGATCACCTGATGGGAAGTAAATGGCGCCCAGGAACACCAGTGGACACCACTGTCCAACGGATAGTGGAGCCACAAGTTCCTGATTTAATAGTTTCATCATTAGATGAACACCAGTTCAATAGTATTTTAATATTTCATCATGACTAAGTAAGTTGACCCAGAGTATCATGCTGTATAAATAGCTTTTATTGGACGCAACGAATCAAAAATCAACTTTTCATACAAATAATTCCAAAGTCGTAAAACAAATGTTGTTCAGCATAGTTAGTAGTAGACGTGGTTGAAGGCATGTAAATGTTCACAGATACAACCTGTACATCGGCAGAGATAACCCTATACCGAATACTGTGTGGGTGTAATAGACCCACGCAAAGCCGTGTCCTAACAAAGAGCGCAGATTTAAAAAGGCTGTTACGATGAACTATGACTCCTGGCAAGTTCGCAGCTAAAAACGATGTATAAATCTGAGGGCTGCTCGCCCTCGAGGTGCGAGGGAGCATTTGCATCACAATCGTCTACCACTCGAATTGTTTCCAGTGGTGACACCAGATTATGAGGAAAAATCGGAGAAGTCACACTTCAATTCATTTGAGTAGCTCTATATATCGATTTGGTAGCAGGTTATGACTTAGTGATCGGCGACAAACGAGTAAAAAAGAAAAGCAATTAACAACTTTAACATGTATATCTAAAAATAATTATTCTACTTAAACATTCAGACAATATTTTAAAAATTACCACGTACTTCTTTATTGCATAAAATATATAGCAATTAATTATTATTTTATGCCTACAAATGCTCTAAACAACTCAAGTATTTTGTTATTATGTGTTTCCCACATTAAAATTCTTATTCTAATTTTATAATTGTTCTTGACCTTCAGGCTAATGTCTGGCATCAAGAAGTGCAGGATCGACCAAAGTAGTTCTCTTATTTCGGAGGTCAAGACTCGGGTCTCTGAGACAGTGGAGTACTAGAAGTTGTACTTAATATTAAGGTAAGATCATGAAAGCATCACTAAAACAGGACATCCCATAGAGCACCGCAAGCCTGGCAACAATAGTTTCGCCTGTTTTAATTTCGGCAACAAATAACGTTTAATAGTGGCGTAAGACGTAACGACCGGTATTTGCATGTTTGTGGCTTATTTTTTCATAAAACTCGTTGTGGAAAAATGCGCCGCCTCTTTTGAGGGTTAACCCGACGACTTTCTTGTGTTAATTGAATTTCGAGCACTTTACATTGTGCATTTTAATGCTAATTTTGGCAATTTATGCTCTCCACGAGCGCTTATGAATGTCTAATAAATTTAATGAATGACTGAGATCTATTAAACGCGCTACATTGTGTTTTTAAAAGATATTTTTCAAGTAAATTTGCTGAAGCATGCAAGACGTAGGTACCCTTTAAATAATATACTCAGTGTCATTATAATGTTTAAAAGGTACACCCAGAGTGTATTTTTAATAGAACGTTCTCACTTCGCGATTTCAGAAATTAAAACGTTTTATTACAATATTTTTACGTAACATGACCCGTACCTGTAGATATCAAATAGTTGCAAATGTAAAGCACCTTTTCTTACCCTTTTGCTACTTCCACACAATTCAGTAGTAGTTAATAGAATCGCTTCAGATTCAGTTAACCTGGGGTCATTTCAGCGGCCACCTTGAGCCGCTCTGAATAATTCAACCGCCAGGGGGCGCTGTAACGATCACTTTGCTTTGAATAATTCGCTTCTTTCTGTTAACTTGGACTATTCTACGCTTTTCTAGTTTTTGGCTTATTGTAAATGGATCTACGATTACAATTACTTGGTTATTTGTGTATTTTTTAATATACATTCGCTCATCCTAGTGATCAGACCACCAATCAGCTTACCATCAGGTAAGCAAAAAGAGACACCGTTTGTTTACATCAGAAGCTACCAACAATTTGAATAAATATTATGAACTGATTGAAACTGTACAATAAACATAAACAAATAAATTGCGTCTACATCTAACATCTCATACATCGTCCTGTAGCGCTACCATGAGTTGACATCTAAAACTGACATAACGTAAACTATTGCTCTGTCTCTTTCAAATGCATCACAATGATAGAGACAAAGCGATAGTTTTCGATAGCGAGGATAGTATTTCAAACTCATGGTAAGGCTACTGGTCCCAAACTAAAGTTGTCCCTTGTACCTTTGAAACAATTGTTTCTAGAAAGGTACGACGATGCGATCATCGTCTTCAACATACCAGAGCCGACCAATGCGCCGACGCCTTGTAGGCCGACCTTAGTATTGCTGGAAAGACGTCATCGAAAATGATCTGCGAGAGCTTCATTTTAAAAACTGGCAACAAGTAGAAATCGGAGATCAAAGAAATGTATCTCACTGGCACAAATAAACAAGTGTAAACCTGTCTCTTTATCCAACTTGAACCTCTAAAATCTAAACTAAAGTGTTACCTCCGCTATCCGTGTTTACGTACCCGCTCGTAAAACTGCTGTAAACACCCGGTTCCGCCCGCTGCGGCCACCTGTTCCGAGCCAAACTGTTACAAGGTGTCTCGCCTTCAAAGCCGTTTGCTTGCTTAGGACGAGTTCGACTAAATAAAGGGTTTAGGATCATGCTCGTATGCGAAAATGATTATTCAAAAATGTGAGCATATGCTGTCATTTGTCGTTATAACTTTATTTTTACTTTTTTGACGACCTGTTAAGCGCAGTGGTATTAGCATTGGTTGGGAGGCAAGAGTCGCGGGTTCAAAAAACAGAAATATTTGTGTTCTGTTGGGTGAGAAATCGGGTTTTATATGTTTTTAAACTTTCCCGTTGCAATATACAAATACTTGATATAAACCGGGTTTTATCTAAATCCTCATTCAAATCATTACTTACGTTTTTAGCGACCATAAATCCGCTAGATGGCGTGTCTGTAGGCCGAGGTCCAACCTCGATGTCATTAGTTGTTTAGTGAAATAATGACATGTCAAATCAAAATAAATCAATAACCGTGTAGATGGACCTCAGTCTACAGAGATGGTGTCATCTAGGGGTAGTCCCCATTGTCTCAATAAAGTCAAAGTCAAAGTCAAAATATTCTTGTTATGTTAGTTCCCCAAAAATCAGTTCTCATGACTTCCTTGGCGCATTATATCTCTGACTCTTTCAAATTCGAGTATTACTCGGAATACGAAAAAAAGTCACCGTTTTTACAGACAGATGTTACTGTAAACGCTGCCGAGGGCCCCGTACTTTGAAGGGTTCCGTACCTACAAATAAACAGTGTCAAGGTGAGCAGAGGTCGCGTGTAAATATTTATGAAGAGCCGTGTTTACGTTCGGGGGTTTTTCAGACGAAGAAAAATTGCGGCGCCGGTAAACAAACTTTTTGGACAAATAAATGCAAGGGACGTTTCTTTTAAGGAGTTAGTATGCGAGTATAATAGGTATGAAAATAAATGAAAAATCTATTTTGAAATTATTATACTAAAAATCATTCCTATACTATGGTGTTTAATCATGTGGAGTAAACTGACAGTTGCAAATGTCAAGTTTTTTTACATTTTGACATTTTGCACCTGTCAAGTTGATTGATAATGTATGGGGATGACACATTGGCATCTATTAGTTTACTCCACATGATTAAAACCCAGAGTTTAGTTGCGTTTAAATCTATTGTTGGTGAACTGCATTGTCACCACCTTTTTGGTCACTGATTATATTACTGTCTTGTTATTTTAGGAATATCCCCCAATACTATTGCTTAATTATAATTAAGTACCAGGCTTTCTAAATTAAAGGTTTTAGTTCTAGTATAATTAGGCCTTGTACCTATTATTGTAGCTTGCCATAGAGGTATGTATTAAATATACATGCATTATTTGATTTACAGCTTAGATGACGATAACCGCGGGCTTACCAACTAATACCCCGAAGCAATTCAGAAAAGTTAGTTCCTACAGTGACCCGGCGGAGAATCAAACCCGGGACCTTCCGTGCTTCGACACACACCTCACCCGCCGAAGTCGACAACATTTCCTGTTGTTCAAGACTATCAGCGGCGATCCAATTGATTGATAACCTGGCGGCTGGTATCATTTTCCCGGGCATTTACATAGCATATTCCGGCAAACATCGCGCCCCTGATACATTCATGTCCGAACTGAATAAATCAACGATCGGTGTAGCTTGACCAGACAATCTTTGTATAAGAAAAACACGCAAGTTTCAGTTTGATGCTACAAAAATATAAAAACTAACTTGAATTACAGAAAATAAAATAAAGTGATTGTGTAGTTGTTATCACAAATAGAGTCAGTCTAACAAAGCTTCATTCTCTTTTCCAGATTCCGGATAAGATTTTCAATAATAAAGTGAGAATAAAATGCTTTCTTTGATATGCTTATTAGCAGCAGTTTTATTTGCAATCAAGACATCGGCATATAAGCCAGGCTCAACAGAATCCATAGGTATTGTAGAATGGAAGAACGAACTATTTTCATTTTTTTACACACAACATCTCATACATTAACCTGATTCCGTACTAAGTAGCTTAATCAATTTGTGTTACAGATGTCAGACAACAGAGGAAACACAAATATAATACATAAATACTTATATAACACCCAGACACTGAACAAACACAAGTGTTCATAACACGAAATTTTGTCCAAGGTGGCGATCGAATCCACGACCTTTGGCATATGAAGCAGGGTCACTACCAAACGCGCCATCCAGCCAGTCAAATCGCTTTTCAATGTACAAAAGAAATGTTTTCCTCTGTACCAAGCCTCGCCGGCCAGGCTGCACTGACCTCCGATCAGATCCACGTACAAGTTATTGATGCCATATTTTGTTGCTTCTCAATCAAACTTGCCTCACAACACAACAGAAGGTGGACGCTACTACATACTAATTCACCAGCGAATCGAATAACAGCGATACGAAGTCAGGAGTTTGTAATTTTTTTTTTTTATATTTTAGGAAGGCAAACGAGCAAGCGTGTCACCTGATGGTAAGTGATCACCGCCGCCCATGGACATCAGCTACACCAGAAGGAGTGCGGATGCGTTGCCGGCCTTTTAGGAAGGTATAGGCTCGTTTCTTGAAGATTTGAATGTCGTACCGGTTCGGAAATACCGCTGCGGGAGATATTTTGAACTATGATCTCTAGATAAGCCGTTAAAATAATATTTAGTTATTATTTACGTCGGTAGATACGTACATGGTTTAATGAATGGAATGAGATTAATTCACACACTGTAGTACCAACAGCCATTATAGATATAGTATACCGTAGAAAATTTTGGCAATGATTGTTGCCAGAAGCGACCGACTGGATAGATGTCGCTGGAAGACCATTTCATTGCGCAAGTGTTTCGTTTTCCCGTTTAGCTATACCTAAGCCATGGCTTACTGTCTTGCTTACTATTTATACAGAGGTGCTTAAATCCTATAGAACGACATGTCGTGAATTTATCTCTTTGTTAATAGTATAGAAGATAGACATAACCACATTTTTCAGCGTTCGTAGAAAAGCAATCAGTATGTAATATTAATTAATTTAATACAGTTTAATATCAATTCAGTCATTTTGAGTATTATGATAGCTCCTTCCACTTTCCTCCATTAAAATTGTAATGTAATAAGAGGTAATAAGGTTCAAAATACTTTCTGTGTTTTCTAGCTCAGCGGAACTAGCACGCTTATGCACACCGCCGACTAGGCGGGTGTATCCAGAAGTTCGCCTAGGTTGAGCTCGGCGTAGACAGCTCGAAATAATTCCAATTGCGACCAACTCGTGCTGAACGCGGCCAACTCCGCCAGATATCGCGGCTTCTTTTATTCCACCCGCTTCCTTGGCTGGCTTTCCTTTTGTTTCCATATTCTCGTGATTGCGGTAAAATGTTTTAGACAAGCGTTACTTGCGGTTAACCGTTCCGCTCCTGTTACTTTAAACAATTGTCGTACCTTTTGATGTATTTTTGTGATAAATTTACAAAATCTTGCGGATTCTATTCAGAAAGTGAATGGCACAACTATTCAGTTCTGAACGGGGGAAGGCAATGGTTCGTCTAGAATTGAAATGTAATACGTCGTTATAAATCAAAATGCATTATGTATGACAGTAAGTAATCTGTACGTGTACCTATAATTAAATAAATAAATTTGTCCAGTTTCCCAATCCTACTTTCTCTTAGATAGACCATCCGAACGCAATATAACTTCCTCTTTTATGACAAAACGGTGAGTATTTCTCAATTAAAATGAGTTTGTGGCTCTGCGAGCGCCGAGCACCCTCAGTGGCTTTCGAGTTGGTAAAAATATAAGTTGGTCGGCTTTGAATGTCGTACGGATTCATTGGCGCTAAAATGGCGCTTGCAACACTGAGCGGAAATGAGCACAAATCTCTAATTCGACTACAATGTCGAATTGCCCTCCTGAATATCCATTTATGAAGAACAAGTTGCAGCTGCTCTCAATTTGTTTCGGGACTTCATTAGTTCCAAATTGTACAATAGATGGCGTTGTGTGTCGATTGCATCGCGCTAGTGTTTCGCCTTTTCGGTTTCCATATCGAGGTTTAATTATTTTTTTTATAAAAAGTTTCTTGAAGACTTGAAGCCTTGCTAAAACGCCAACAATTTAATAACACTTATACTAACTACAAATGGTAGCTAGAGCAATAAAATTGTGAACTATAGGTAAATCATAGATTAGCTTAGTTCACAATTGAGTCACCTAGAAGCAAAGGCAGCAACATCCATGTTATTTTTATAGGAAACTACGTAAAAAAAAATGGATGTTGCTGCCTTTGCTTCTAGATGACTCAATTGTACTAACTATAATCTGTACCTAATTGGTACAAGTGTGCACTAAAATAAGCCTTATCGTTGTCAAATACAATTTACCTAGAAGATACATAGTAGCAAGGAACATAACGTTTTATGAAGAGTACACTTGAATGATTATTATGTGATATCTTGACATGAATAAACTACTCTGTCTATCTGATGATATCCTGATACTAAGTTCCCGAAACGAAATGAGCGCGGGCCTCTACTGGATACTAAAGGAGTAAACAACACAGGTCCCTCCACCAGCCAATGGTCCTACCTAACGTCTCGGCATACGGACTGAATCTTTATAATAAAGGAGTACTTACATTGCGAAGCAGCATATTACCAGTCCTCAGGTCGGTCAAGCCAATTAGGCGGCTAAGTAAAGGCCGCTTTGATCCGGCCCGCCGGCGCGCGACCACTCACCTGCGCAAGAGACACCGACTAATTACCACTTCAGGGGTTGAGGAGCCTCAATACTGCACTCAGTGTTGAGGCTCTCCAGCTATAAGGGCTGTAAATGAGCTTATGTGAAGCACTGGTGTGTGGTTATCTTAGACTAAAGGATAGAAAATTGATGGATTGAGAAATTATATGTTTTTGCGGTAATAAAAAAAATTTATAAATTCACACAACGTCTTATACGTTGACCTGACTGCGTACTAAGTACGCGCACTTGTGCTGAAACACAATAAAATATCCCTTTAACCGCATGTTCTATCAACCATTCTAAATAACATTAATTGTTCAACACCATTCCAAATTGTGAAAAGTGTTCCACATGATTGTTGTCAAGGTAGAGATCAAATAACCCAGGGCGATGAGACAGGGTCACAACCAAATAGGCCATAGGGCCAGTTTAATTACAGGGAACGTGTGCGGAAGAAACGGTCACCATAAAGTATTACTGCTTTATCTTAGACCACCAAACTCTTTTTTATTAATATCACTAGATTCGTCGTTATGTTCAAAACGGCCAGTTCCCTCAATGTTGGTCACACCTACTATCACCATCCATCAGATGTTTCACATGTTAAGAACTCTCAATGATAGGTGCATAACTTTTTAAATCTCAAACAGACATAGGTATGTTTAACGTGTACAAACTTTCATTAATAGATGCCTAATTTTTAAGTTTCAAACAGACATAGGTGCTTATGAAGAAACCGTCTATTCCAAAGCTTTGTTTACGGGGCACAAAGCAACCCTCCGCGCGCTGGCGGGCCCTTCCGACCAAGACGTCGGCGACACGCCACGGAAGTGCGCACGCCGCGCGGTCAGCTTCCGGCCCTTTGACCTGCTCTAGCTCTAATTACACCATTACACCCACACTATTCTAGAGATGTGACCTGGTCACTCAGGATGGAGAAGAAAATAACTTTGGAGTAAAAACTGTCGACTTGATTTTCTTGATCGGGGGCAGAATGTCATTTTTGGACACCCACTGTCTAGGTTAGGTTTATATTATAACCACTACGCTGGCTCATTGATCCTAGGTGGGTATTGGCCTCTGATGTCAAAGTTCGCCACTTTATTCGGTCCTGTGCCAATTCTGACCAATCGTGCACGTTTAGTGCTTTAAGATCCTTGGCGACTTCGTCCCTGCAGGCTGTATCTCAGACGCCCCATAGAACGGCGATGGTAAAATTAAAACTTCAATGTAATACCCTCGGACAAGTGCAACCGCCAGATAGCGAAGTACAGTCAGCCACACATCAGATTACCATAAACTGTCAAATTTCCACAATTGATATTCAACCTAATGTGTATGACAGTAAGCTGAGAGTCGATTGAAGAAATTTCACAATTTGTATTCTTTGATGTGTACGTACCTGATACCCATAAGCCTACTTGTGACATGGTTGGAAGAATTAGGAGAAACAGCCTGGATTCAAACATCAAGTTAGTTTAGTTATGTTAGGTTACCTAATGAATGACAGATTTGACCTACCACTGTTCCATAAACTAAAAGTTGGACAGAACCATCGGTAACTGAAATGAATCTAGTGATTGATTATACTTTATTTGTATATAAATGAAATTACATTTCCATGTAAAAGAACAAGAGTAGCAAAAATTTAACTCGAGTCATCACTACACTATACTCCGTAACTCCACCAACTAAGGGTCACTTTGCATTGGCCGGAAGAGCGCCTTGGGCGTGCGAGGCCGCTTATGCGCAGGAAATCGCCTAAGTCAAACCAGTTTTCGGTGATGGCAGTTGACTGTCTGACTGAGAGGTTTGTTTACGAAGTTGGGGTGTGGACATAATTTGGGTTATCTTTGATGATTGAATGTAAGTCTCTTTCAGCGAACTACTAACTTGAATTCTGAAGATAAGTTTGCGACAGCTAAAAAACTTTCAAGTTTAAAACTGCTATCAACACATCATTATCAATAGGTTCCAGTTTTGTTAAAAAATAGTCTTTAGTATCAAAGACTGTTATGGAAACCAATGACGAATGCTCAATAGGTGTTAAATATTGAGAGGTTGGACGAAGAATGTCTCGTGAAGAAAGCAGGGCAGACCCTGTAGTTTACTGACGAAGGTATCGCTGAAATGAAAGTCGTTTAGACTGATCTGCACTAATTCGATAGGTGGCAAGCAGTAATGGAGGATCGACCAAAGTAGCGACCTCTTGTTTTGGAGGCCAAGGACTCTGCTAGGGTCACTAAGCTAACAAGTATGTATAGCCGTCGCAGTTAATATTTCCAACAAAAACATATGACCTTAGTTAAGATCTGTAAACCCAAATCAAATTAGAAATAACAGCCCCCCAAACTAAAAGTACGTACAAAGGTGTTTTAATTCTTCAAACGTCACACAGGAAATAGACAATACGCATCGCATGTCCAGAGGCTGTAGCGGGGCGGAAGTGACGTGCGCGGGTCTCGGGGACCGCTTCCGGCGCTTTGACAAACTGCCCACGTGATGGGGGGTTAGAGAGCCTCTTAGAGAGGGTGCTGGGTACCTATGGGTTTGCACCTTTTTCGGCTCGGTTGGATTTCAAATGGGGAAGAGATAACAAATGATCGGTAATAAAGAACGGGATAAGGCTGTTGCCATCGTCAATGTGAATCTTATTTAAACAGAAAAGTGAAACTCTAAACAATGTTCATTGACTTTTTTTTTCTAATTATTAGATTATCTACTTCCAATATATTGTGGATACAAAACTGACCAACTTGACAACAAATGTGCAAAACAAACTTTCAAAGCGTTTTATATTCTCAGGACCCCATAATATCTTCGGCTTCTCTTAGAGCAGTCGGGAGAATGAGTCCAGTAGTGACTGGACTCATTCTCCCGACGAGGGAAGTGTCCCTTGTTTGGTCTAGCCAACGCCGCAACGGGAAGATGACATCTTCGTCTTTTGTCATTATCCTTGCCCATAACAACCAACTTGTCTGTCTAAGTTGTCGGCCTGTCTCCGTGCGATATGGCCAAAGTAACCCAGTACTCTCTGTTAGCTAGATATCTAACTTCCACCGCTTGTGATCTCTACCGCAGTCTGCTCCAGGTTAGGTCTTTGTATTACTTATGCATGATCGTATCACTTATTATTCTTTAGCTCATCTACCTTCAATATAAAACAACAACTTCCTTCTTCAATTCCCTCTATCATCGTTTCCAAACAGTCCAATCTTTTAAATGAGCTCATCAATCGGAGCTTCGGCCGCGTGCCCCGGCGCGGGCGCACTTAGCGCAGATCGCTCCAATCTAAGAAGGTGAATCCTATTATTTTTCCCTGCTCTTCTTTGCGTAGGGATAGTAAGACCATGGAGTAAAGAAAACTTGGGATTACTTTTTATTTTTGACTATCAAGTAAAACAGGGGCTTATCTTACCTGATACATTAACAGTAATGAACGCTTATTTGTTCATTCATTTCTATTTAACATTGGATCATTGAATTCATATATTTAGTTTAAGTTTTATAGCCACTAAAAATTCATTCATTGAAAAGATCGCAATTCATTACTTTTTAGGGTTTTGTTACCGAATGGCAAAGAACGGAATCTTTATAAATTCCTCAAGTCTGTCCGTATGTCCCAGCCATTTTTTCCGAAACTATAAAAACTATTGTTGAAACTTGGCAAGTACATTATTACCATACAAACTTACCGAGATCTAGTAAAATAGTTTTTTAAATTCTCATTTCATTCAATCAACTCTAATATAACAATAAATAAAAAAGCTATTAATCATAAACACAGACCTTATGCATAAAAATCAATGTATGCGAGCTCCACTCGTACTCGCACTTATCCGATTTTTTCCCGAGACCTGGCCACCCTCAAATTCCTTTGGAACCCTCGTTAATTAGAAGGAGTATTTTATTAAAGCCAATTTGTCGGAATACCTGCAGATTGCTGGGGGCAAGATTGCCGGCGATTTGTTTCAAGTTTTTTGGAAACTTTTTGAGAGGGGCCTCAGAGACCCCTGTTTGTGCTGAAGTGTTAATCGCGATGTTTGGATTCAATTATAATTTTAAGTAGGAAGTTAACAGGAAAATTATTTTTATGAATGATATGGGGATCATGGCACTTAAATAGCTTGTTTAAATAACTTGTATTGCATGACGAAAAATATAAGTGGGTGATTCTGTGGCCAACTCCCTTGAAGATGACAATAACGTTCATGAATCAAGTCAGCGGTCTTCTCCCCCAAGGCTCGGAAAGCACGTTAAGATGTTGATCCTGCGCCTGACCTCTTTTCGGTTGTATTGTGTCACACTGATGTCCCATCGAGTTAAGAAGGTAAGGGAATATACCTACTTATATAAAAGGAAACACCTGTGTTTGCGCGCACTCTTGAGCACTAATATATCGTATGTGGCGTATACTTGTAGCGTACCTACGTGGATGCCTTCGTAACCGAATATCGGTTGTATTAACCTTAATTGCTTGCCTAAGGTAATTAAATCAACATGCTTAACTAATTTTAATATTCATAAATTAAGTGTTCTTTCTGTACACCTAAATGGAGTAAACAATACTATCTATATTTCATTAAAAAGCCGTGATTCTACCTCCAATCTGAAATGGAGCATGTATGATAGCAGATGAATAAGTAAACTTGCCTATTCATCTGCTATCACATGCTTTATCTTGTGGTCATAATTATGTTGACAGCTTAGATTCTTCAATTATACCTCTTCTCCATAGTCACTTAAACTAGGCCCGAGATGACATACGCTGATTGGCTCAATAGCCGAAGGTGATTCAGTGTATCGGCGCGCTCCCACGGCTACGCGTGGGCAATTGGGCGAATTGGTCGGCGCGCGCGCCGCCGCCGCGGCTGACCCCATGTTAATTGTGCCGCACCTACATGCGGGGTCTGTGGAGACTTCGTAAAAATATAAAGTTTTACCCTGACAAAAATATTGCAGGCCGGTATGGCGATCGTAACGGATGTGATGCCGTGCCGGCCCGTCCGTTGCAAATGGAACGTGGGGTCTCGTTTTGCTTGTTATCAGGCTGAGGTGAGCCAATATACTGTGCCACTACAAAACAAAAGAAAGTGTAGTTGGAAGATGAAGTCGAGTCTTGCATTATAACCAATTCGATTTTGAGTAGTTTGCCATCACCAGCCGTGTGAGCCACCTTTCCACAATATTCGTTCCATCGTCCATGTAAAATATTCATCAAAATTAAAACACCAGACAACAGATTATGAAGTAGTCCATCTCCAAGTGTCCTTTGTTCTTAGTTGACGAAGTAGCGTGCGCCAGATACGCTCCCATGCGCACAACAGGAGCGCACTGACTCACGCGCATGTAGGTAGCTAGCTAAGGCTGCTCACAGATCACACTCTTACGGGAGACAGAACTTTACAAGGGCAACGTGTCTTAGGTTGTAAGTATTTCATTAAGTCTTACATTTCGTTCTATACTTATCTACTCGTATATGCTTCGATGGTTCAGATTAACCACTGATTTATGTGATAAATCATATTATCAGAAAAACCTATCTTCCAGAGTCATGTCAGCAAAATCAGTCTTTAAGAATCAAGTCAACAATATCTGTCTTCAAGAATTATGTCAACAAAATCTGAGTTAATCTATTGATGTTGCGATGTTTTTATCTTGCCATTATTAAAATATTTTGGTCATGCATTTGAGCCATATTATTGATAAACTACTTCAGGAAATTAGTAAATATGTTTTTTTTAAGCTTAAAGTTGAAGTTTCCTTAAACACTGAAGGTGAAGTCAACCGATGAATATAAGCTTTCCTCAAAGAGCTCTCGCCAATGCTGAGTAATCAGCATCCAACTTACACCACCAATTTTTTTCTCAAATCATCAATTCATAATTTTGTATGGTGTCTTATGCTATGATTGCGTATGTAGCGGCCACTCCAGCTTGAAACGCGTTAGCTCCATCTTACGCCTAGGAGACATCCAATTCGTTGTCAATACTGATTCTGTGTGACCCAACATATCGAAGACTTTAATTCTATCACGAATAACTTCGTTCTAATTTTTATGCTCTAGAGAATTTCGGAATGAAGAAAGAAGACGCTTTATAACTGTGAAAGCTTAAATAAAAGATTCCTCATGCGGAGCCACCCTAACCGTCGTTGATCAGGCGAGTTATCAAATGCTTTTAAAACTATTCTCCACGCGTATTATTAGCTTTAAGTTGTTGTCGCATGCGTCGTACCTACAGCTACCAAAGTACCCAGTGACAGTGAATCATGCGTCGGTTTAGAATTCATTGGATCATGTCTTTGTTTGACGTTCTGTAGCTACCTGTTATACCTAAGTGAGGTTTACCGAGAGTAGGATAAAGTCGGTGAAGTGGGATGTCATAATGTAGGGAAGCTAGAAATAGAATAGACGGACGTGAAAGAAACGTGAAAAATAAATTCCAAGGAAGCGGGTCCAACGTGAGTTTGGCACCTAGAAAAAACAATACCAAAATCTGAATCAGTACTCTATGGCCTAACTGGAACAAGCGAAAAACGAAGGGAAAAACTTGCAAAAGCCACAAAGACAACAAGAATCTATCCTACATTGACAATAAAGATGAAGTAAGGCTCGAATTTGATTTGCTCAAACATATTTTTGTCTTTGTCAGCTGGCGTAGTAAGAGATAGCATATTACTAGAGCAGTTCTTAAAATTAAATAGGTACATGCAAGTATTCACGAGTAAGAAGACAGTATCAAACAACTTAGTATCTCCTTTGGAAACTTTCTATCGCCATTATTCATCACCGTCGCGGCGGTCGTTGGCTCGCCGCTCAAGTGGGGCCTGCGCGCGCGCACCATGTTTACAATTTAGATGTATTACGCCAGTTAGCCCCTGAACCCGCGCTTCTATTAGCGAGCCAGCGTAGTGAAGTGGCTTAATCGTTGACACGGTTGATGAGCTGATTTTTTTGGACAAGTTTAATTGGAACTAGCATAAGGCAGACATAGTTTTGTATAATGTAGATTAGTGGACATAAACGGGTGCCTTCTTTACGGGAGGTCGCAGTTGAATCCGAGGAGAATCAGCCAAGTAGGTCTCGCTATTGAACTTGGCACCTATTTAGATATCATTTCTTTGGACGATGAACTCGACAAACAAAGCTATTTTTACCTTTGCTACCATTTACCTATTTATGTTTTTGATGGGATATCGGTTTTATATTCCGTAAATGTACAAATAGTGCATTTTGTGAATAGAACCGTCATTGGCGAGGACACTTTTAGCACGTTCACACTGTATGTAGAATTTTTATGATCAATGACTTCTCAAAATAGACGAAGTGGTCTCAAAGTATGTCAAATGTCGTAATTCTATTAAATTCTATTACGACTCGGGAAATTGTCTTACGTCAACACCTAGCAATTTGGTATTTTGCGCGAGCCGGCTTCTGTGATCACCTTGATAATTTTATAGGCTCGTAAATGTCAATAGTTTGAACAACATTGTAAACATCCGTTATGTTTTTACAGGTTTAGTGCAGTTGATTATTGATTTTGTAATGGGACTGCAAATGTTGTCGTAATAAATTATCAAAGTTTACTAACATTTCCTATATTCCGCTGTCTGATTTGTTGGGTCAACTACTTCAGAAAATCTACGCAGTCGACCACAGTATAGTGTTATCGCGAGGCACAAAGTCGACAAAGGTGGAGAGACATCGCGCAACGTGCGGCTGCCATAGAAGGCAGCGACGACGGCGATACCAACCCTGTCCATCAATAGTCACGACCACTCTGCCAAGAGTGTCCGGCTAAGAAGTTCCTATACTGAAGTATTTAAACATTTTTATGTCGTAATTTCAAAATTGTCACAGTCGTGCCAAATTAACAAATATTGGTGACGAACGCCTACTAAATGCATATAATTATTAAATGAGACATTCCCGGTTCTAAGCCCAACTGTTTAATCGCTTGCCGTCGGAAAGCAACGCTTCGGCATGAATAGGCCGACTCCATCGGATACCACAGCCTCACAAAAGACCGGCGTGAAGCAGCGCCTGCGCTGTGTTTAATCGTGAGCGAGGGATCTTAGGCCCAATTGGGGGGAAAGGGGGTTAAAGGTTAGTATCGCACTTGAGACTCAACTACTGTTGCAGGTGTGTATGGCCACCACCCGGGCAACCGCTCGTCTGCCACTTATCACATAAAAAAAGAGTACTGGACATGTGGTTTATAATACCAGCTATTCATCTTGAATAACAAGACGTTTCCCTGTGAACACTGAGCACTCTGACACTTTTCTTTTTCTTTTTGTAACCCTCTTAAAACGTGTCATCTGGTTCGGTACTTTTCCTGGTGATGTATTAGCAGATGGAGGTACCTCGATGGCAACAGATGCGCGGGCACCTAGCGGCCATCAGACGTGCGATGTGATTCACAGGCCACATGCGACCTCGATACGCAATTCAAATACTAGCAACAACAGGCAGAGAAGACAGTTGGTAAATGTAGATGTTTTAAATGGTCCTCTTGATTCGTGTTGGTTATTAATAGTCCACTATCAAGAAACAGATTGAGTAGAGGCCTCGTGCAAGAGGTCGCAGCCGTGGCAGGCCTCCCACCAGGTGGACAGACGATCTAGTGAAGGTCGCGAGAGTCCCTTGGATGCGGGTGGCACAGAACCGATTTGTGTGGAGAACTTTGAGCGAGGCCTATGTCCAGCAGCGGACGTCTATTGGCTGAAATGATGATGATGATCAAGAGACATAGCCTATATACTGACCCACTGCAGGGCAAAGGCCTCCATCATAGCAATCAAGTCATTGGTTCTATGATGGGATAACTATTGATGGTAAAAGAAAAATCATTAGTATCTATAGTCTGTCGGTCTGTATAGTACGCCATCTCTACTCGCATTGTGAAATACCAATTTCTTCCAACGTTTGATATTAAATCAAACTGATCAGTTCCCAGCATCCCCATCTGCGCGGGCGCATGCTCTGTGCGCACGGTTGCCGTGAGAACGGCGCGCATGTGCTGAGTACACACTTGTTCTTTTATTGGCGGTGTGGCGCACGGACTTTTTAATTACCTTATCGCATGTGGACCAACATTCACATACGTCATGCGCAGGCGGACAAAACACTAAGTGCAGGCTAAAATGAGATTTAAGGCCCGGGCATATGGTTTATGGAGAATGCAGGAAGGTTATTCAACTCTAGAATTTCCTTGAAAAAGACTGAGAACATTTTAAATGCTTTCATTTATGTAAGTAATTTAAATAAACGTCTCTGAAGTTTTCAAATCAATGTGCATATTAATCTACCATTAGCTCGCCAGTGAGGGAAACATCAATCCCTTTAAGAAGGTTGCAAAGACTAACTAAACTCTAAATTATGGTCAAAACGTACCTTGGACTTAAAATGGCTTTAGACCTTCATCTTCTGCTTAGTCGGTATCACTCTTGACAGAAGTGGTCGTGGTCATTACTTCAGGAATTGGTGGCAAGCTTTACAACACGCCGCCACTCTTCTCTGATGGCCGCCTTTATAGTTGGAACAAATGGAGGTAGGTACGTTCCTTTTTCGAAATCCACTTCTATTTTGTTTTCATTATCTAAAAATTTTCACCTATGCCTATGACTTAGTGTTAATCACATTACATTAGTGTAATGTAAATAAGTGGCTCTTATCGGTCTGTCGGCAGAGGACTGACCATATCTACTACTAACATGCAATTTCTACAAAAATTAAGTCATTCATATGTCCAACATTGTAGCATAATTTGACCTGAAATGCTATTGTCTTTCATGTGGCACAACATTGTACTTTGAGTAGCACAAAGCGTCGCTATGAGATCACCGGGACCTTTGGACAACGGCGCACATTGTCACGTCTAATGGCCGCATACCTATTTATTTTGTCAGCGGCGCCTGCGTTGCCGGTGCCCCTGTGACACAATACTAGAAGGTGACAGTAAGACACTGTCCTGTCTGAGATTATCTACTCAAGTTATTTGAGCCTAGCTAGATTTAGTACCTCAACTTGCCCCGTCGCTAGACCGCAGGTTTCATTATAGACTTGTACCTCTAAACTCACGCCAGATAGTCGACTTAAGTCAGTTAACCGTTGCTGGATTAAGTAACTTGCCCCGACTCGCCCCGTCACTAAGCCGCAGAGTTAAAGGCGCGTCATGATGTTTTTATGCAACCTGTGAATACTATGGAGTCGAACGTTACCCACTGATCAAAAGGCAAGAGTATATTTTGCCTGGTGTTTCACGGGCAATCATGGCCCGACTTAGGCTTCGTAAAATCAGATGTGATCATGGTTAAATGCTTGTCTGTCGTGATATAACAAAAACACTTCGCCCTGACCCTACGGTCAGGTCGAAGTATTTTTGTTCTTCCTACGAGAGTCATGCACGCTTTAGCAAGAATGAAACGGGGCGGTTCAAACTGGATACTAATACTACCGTCTTAAAACCGGCGTAAAGTGCACCTGTGCTGTGTTTCTTTTTAAAAGTAAAATCTTATGTGTAGCAGATGCATCTTGCTACGGTATTTTCGTAGTAATTGGATAGTATGCTACACAACGTTACTACGTTGTGTCAAAGGTAAGTTAAGGTGGTAATTCTCTTAAAAATGTCATTACCTTGTCAGTTGCAAAGCTATTTACCTACCTCCAAAATGGTCATCAGTATCTTAAAATTTACCGATTACCTACTCGTAAACAAAAGTTTAGCCCTCTTCTATTTAACATGTAACATTTATCTGATGTTAATTTTGGAGTATCTTCTCTGTTCGTCACTTCGCTGTGTCTGTCGTGACAAAATGAATTACACACGAATGATTAGCGTCGTCTGTAAAATGAATTACGAGTAGGTACAATAACACCGTGTGGTTTTTATCTTATGTAGTAGGTACCCATTGCAACTTACGCTCTTTATCTTAAGTAATAAGTAAAATAGTTAAGTTCTGAAACGGGGTGAGGGCAACAACATTGTTAAAATATTGAAAAGCCTAGCTGGAAGCTAGCTAGTTAGTTCTTCAAATTTTAACGTTGAATTTTAACTACATATTCTTATTATGTGGTCCGCTTGTGACCACGGCGGACGACTGTTAAAACGCAGCCGTAACGTAAATCAATACATAATTATGTGCTTAAAAATTAACGTCGCGACCCGTTAGTAATAATAGCAAGCTCAGCAAGCTAGATAGGTTAGTATCTGGTAGAAATAATTGTCAGAAATAAGACCGCCAACATTGTGCAATACATTCCTGTAATGCCTAGTACTTTAGTTGTGTCTTTTCATGTATGATCATAGTATGATACACTATAGATCCGTCGTGTCGGCGCACCGGCGCGCGCGCAGCGGTGGGCGGCGGAAGCGCCGGTCGCGGACGCGATTTACGCCGCTCGTAAATCTCAATACCGACTCTAAACGCCGGGATGGATACTCAATCTATCAGGTAAATATCGTCCGTGGGAGTATTAAATCTATTATCAGATTGTTGTTATTGGCAGGTTTGACTGCAACTGTACACGGTGAGAGCCACTTTCAATGAAATTATCTCTGCCTAAGCAACATACCTAAAACACTGGTCATAAAAAATACCAAGTGGCCTTATATTTTACTAAGATAAATTTGTTACTATATAGAAATAGATAGATACCTACATACTCTTTATTGCACAAAATATTACAGAACTAAATGCTAATAATAACATTCATTAGAGATTTCTTAACACGTCTTGAGTTTGAGTTGTAGGTGTAGTAAAATAAAATAGTAGTTTAGTGATTTCGACGGTGAAGTGCCAATACCTACTCTCTGATATTGGTTTTTTGAGCAAATGAGTTTTGTATGGCAATGGCATTAAGTCCGATTTCTTATGTTAGGTAGGTACTTAGTTTATTAGTTGGAATTATTGGCACAACCGATGTTTCAAAATTCTTGAGTAAAATTCTAGAATGTTTGAGTTTTTTTTTCTCATTCAATCAATCGATCTGATTGGATTACAAGATTCCATTCACAACCATTCGACCACGTCAATGAGTGATCAACTCGTAAACAAAAGTTTAGCCCTCTTCTACTTAACATGTAACATTTATCCGATGTTAATTTTGGAGTATCTTCTCTGTTCGTCACTTCGCTGTGTCTGTCGTGACAAAATGAATTACACACGAATGATTAGCGTCGTCTGTAAAATGAATTACACACGAATGATTAGCGTCGTCTGTAAAATGAATTACACACGAATGATTAGCGTCGTCTGTAAAATGAATTACACACGAATGATTAGCGTCGTCTGTAAAATGAATTACACACGAATGATTAGCGTCGTCTGTAAAATGAATTACACACGAATGATTAGCGTCGTCTGTAAAATGAATTACACACGAATGATTAGCGTCGTCTGTAAAATGAATTACGAGTAGGTACAATAACACCGTGTGGTTTTTATCTTATGTAGTAGGTACCCGTTGCAACTTACGCTCTTTATCATAAGTAATAAGTAAAATAGTTAAGTTCTGAAACGGGGTGAGGGCAACAACATTGTTAAAATATTGAAAAGCCTAGCTGGAAGCTAGCTAGTTAGTTCTTTAAATTTAACGTTGCATTATAACTACATATTCTTATTATGTGGTCCGCTTGTGACCACGGCGGACGACTGTTGAAACGCAGCCGTAACGTAAATCAGTACATAATTATGTGCTTAAAAATTAACGTCGCGATAATTCCCGTTTGTAATAATAGCAAGCTAGATAGGTATCTGGTAGAAATAATTGTCAGAAATAAGACCGCCAACATTGTGCAATACATTCCTGTAATGCCTAGTACTTTAGTTGTGTCTTTTCATGTATGATCATAGTATGATACACTATAGATCCGTCGTGTCGGCGCACCGGCGCGCGCGCAGCGGTGGGCGGCGGAAGCGCCGGTCGCGGACGCGATTTACGCCGCTCGTAAATCTCAATACCGACTCTAAACGCCGGGATGGATACTCAATCTATCAGGTAAATATCGTCCGTGGGAGTATTAAATCTATTATCAGATTGTTGTTATTGGCAGGTTTGACTGCAACTGTACACGGTGAGAGCCACTTTCAATGAAATTATCTCTGCCTAAGCAACATACCTAAAACACTGGTCATAAAAAATACCAAGTGGCCTTATATTTTTACTAAGTAAATTTGTTACTATATTATAGAAATACATAGATACCTACATACTCTTTATTGCACAAAATATTACAGAACTAAATGCTAATAATAACATTAATTAGAGATTTCTTAACACGTCTTGAGTTTAAGTTGTAGGTGTAGTAAAATAAAATAGTAGTTTAGTGATTTCGACGGTGAGGGCCAAAACCAACTCTCTGATATTGGTTTTTTGAGCAAATTAGTTTTGTATGTCAATGGCATTAAGTCCGATTTGTTATGTTAGGTAGGTACTTAGTTTATTAGTTGGAATTATTGGCATAACCGATGTTTCAAAATTCTTGAGTGAAATTCTAGAATGTTTGAGTTTTTTTTTTTCTCATTCAATCAATCGATGTGATTGGATTACAAGATTCCATTCACAACCATTCGACCACGTCAATGAGTGATCAACTCATAAACAAAGACAGAACAGCGACCTCAGCAGAAGTTGGCAAAGCCGCGGTCAGTCCTTATGCATAAACCAGATGAAAGGGACGGACGCGACCAATCAAAGTTCCAGCTCTTTCTCACTAATCAATTACACTTCTGCTACGTAAGGAAAAGGGTAAATGGACTAGTAGACGACTTCAGTTTTAGTGTTGCTTTAAATTCGATTTGCATTTCCCTCAACAATCCTGGGTTTTAAGCGGGGCGTGAAACAGCATCTCATCAGGCCTTTAGGGTGAAGATGACAGACTCAATAGATACTTTATTTGTTCTTTTGTGCCTTCAGCCTTATATTTGGATCTTACGGGCGCTTACTAGGCGAAGTAAGGTCATCTTGACTGTCCATGTGTGTCCAAAAAATATATACAGGGTGTATCTGTGAACATTTACATCCCTTTAACCACGTGTTCTATCACCATTATGAACAACATTTGTGCTATGACTTATGAAAATTCGCATATTTTTTTATCTCTCCATACAAAGTCGGTCACGTGAGGTGGTCATTTTGTATGGGGAGTCAACATTTTTTCAAAGAGTTTGGGAAAAGTTGTTGAACAAATGTTGTTTCCGAATGGTTGATAGAACTCGTGGTTAAAGGGAATAATATATAGTATTGCTAATTTTGACTATTCAATATTTTCAATTCTAGCTTGACATAGCAAATAACCATTAAACAAAGGAAAAAGAGAAGTCTGTTTGAAAAAAAATATATGTTAGATCTTAAATTTTTAATAAAATATTACACAACAACTTCAAGAAACACAAGACTCCTGAGAAATCGTCAAAAGAACCGATTTAATACAAGAATAAATTTAATAAAAGTGTGCTGTATAAGTATAAATGTTATTTATTGTACTTAAGTACAAAACAAAGATAACTAAAATGTTTCATTTAATTTCCAAGCTAAAACCCATTCATTTCCATCGTGTACTAAATCATTTTCATACGTATGAAATTCTATTAGCTATCAGACGAAACGTTGTGCACCGGCGATAATAGGGCTGCTACCCTACTCAAGGTAGTGCTCGCTGGGCCGTGGCTAACGCTAACTATTCGCTGTGATTAATTAAATTCAGTCCTCTCCCCCCCCCCCTCCCCCCTCTCCACTTAACCTGCTGTTTACCGTCTTGAGATACAAACCTTAAGTTATTGGGTTTAATTTTGGGGTAAGTGTGTTTGGGAAGGAAGATGTACAGACAACCAATATGGGGTCAGCACAATCTGTAAATTTTTCTCAATTGATATTGAACCAAAAGTAAACACGTATGGTTAGGTTACGTGGCACTACGGTGAGAATTTATTATTATACTCCAATATTGTCTTTAAAATAACTTAAAAAAATCATATTTTTATTTAAATAGACTTTTTTTAGAATAATAAATCAATTTACCCAGCAGCAGTACGTAGCAACGTAAGCTAAATAAAGAAGAGTGCCATATTTACTCCAAGTTCACTCCAAGAATACTATTTTACTCACTTAATCTTTTTAATTTGACTCACTGTTTCGGCAATCTAAAGTTACCGCTTAAAAGATCACTGACAATTCTCCAATACTCCTAGGCTTCCTGGCCTTTATACTATAGTTGAAATAACTGTTGAAATGTAAGCTGATATGAGATTAATTAATCGTCAGTAGTGTACGCGGTCGGTACAAGTAGGTAGGCGGTCAGTACAAAGCGGCCGCGGACGTATCGAGCCTCGCAGAAATAGATGCGTTGAGGCTGGGGCTACTTCGGCCACTTCGCCTGGATTGCAGGACGCACTGGGTTTCTTACTCGTGCCGGTTGCTACCCAACCGTTGCAACCAAGTCTCATTGACGTCTGTCTTGAAACAACAACTGTCCGGAAGTACCCACTGTTGAGTATAGGCCTCCTTTCTTTTTCGCCAAAGTACCCGGTCCTGAGCTGCGCGAATCAAAGGATACAAGAGCAAACGACTAAGAGGAAAAAACCCGTTGAGATGGAATGATTTGTAATTGTAATACCTTGAACTCAAAACTTCATAAAGTCCTTCATGTTGCTAAAGACAAACGCCGATGGAAGAATGTAATAGTCAAAGAAAATATTATTTCATAGGGGATCAAGACGCAGGGTCTTTACTCAGGGTCTTGATTTACGACGCGAAGAGGAGAAAGAGACGTACAGTAGCACTACTTACCATAAGTTTGAAATACTATCCTCGCTATCGAAAACTATCGCTTTGTCTCTTTCATTGTGATGCATTTGAAAGAGACAGAGCAATAGTTTACGTTATGTCAGTTTTCGATGTCAACTCATGGTAGCGCTACAGAATCCTTATGTCAACTATTCTGGGTGACTATTCTAAGATTTAGCTACTTAGTAAGACATCAGTGTATGAGATGAACTGCCTGAAAACGCTCGGTCTCCCAACCCAGTGCGTCCGCCGGTCAAAAGGCGGTCTGCAAGCAAAGTTTCGGCGCTCGCGCCGGCAAACTTGCCCGCCCGCTCCTATTTGCGTACTACACAAACGCTAATCCCTCCACGGATACATCGATTGCTAAGATACGTGGATGTGCTATTAAAAGCAATGTGGGTCGATGCTTGGACCTTCTTGGAGTTGGGTCTTCGATTCGATTTAACTTTTGTCGTAGAGGTTACACAAACATACAGGGAGTATCTCTGTGAACACTAACGGACCTTTCACACGGCAGTCAAGATTTTGCAGGATCCCCTTTTTTGTAGGATTCCGCTTGATGGCAAATGAGTTTATATGCTAGTGTTCACACGAGCATCCAGCATGTTGGATCCTGCCTAGCATATAAACTCATTCGCACTGAAGTAGGATCCTGCAGAAAACTGGACTACCGTGTGAATGGGTGTAACAGGGCCATTTTTACGGGTCTCAACTTTTGTAAATTACATCATTGCATAACCAACGTGTTGTAATAAATTACTACAACTATGACATTTTTATCCCTTAAACCAGGTCTTCTACCAAGCATTCTCAACAATTTTTTTTTTACGACTTTTGGAAATTCTCATTGAAAAAAAAACAACTTTTCATACAAAGTCGGTGACTTGTTCATTTTGTATAGGGAGTAGAAAAAATGTTCGACGAATTGGAAATGGTTATAAGTGCACGTGGTTATAGGGATGTAAATGTTTACAGATACACCCTGTATTCGCAGGGCTAGAAATAAACTTTGCAGTTAGTAAAGTAATATATTGTACGAGTAGATATCTTTAAGATTAGAGTAGGATTAGAGTAATATCCTGGATTTGTTGTTCTTCTAGGCAGTATAAATGCTACTTGTGTGCGTTTGTGTAACTTACGCATAAGCATATTGCCTGTTCACAGTCGTATTTAATTTACCATTACCTCAAAATATTACAAAATTGTTACTGTAGTCTATTGTAGGTACTTTAATTGATTGTGTTAAATTTTAAAATAAAAATCTTGATTTGTTTATTATAATGAATATAATAAGATAGCCACTGACTTTTTGCTCAATTGTTCTTTACTTGTACCAAAGACAGCCAGCTACGTATTCCCATGAATGACAGCCCACCGCCGCCGCATTTTAGGAACACTGCCGTAGGGATATATTTTGTTTTGCTTTTTGTCTAGATATTCCAAACAGGCAGTTGATTGTATCCGCAGCCGTTGGATAATACTGCTGCAGTAAGTTCTTGACTGCAGCAGTATTTTCCGTCGGCTGTGACTTCGGAACCATCAAGAGAAGAGAGTACCTTATTCCTTTCTATAACTGATTACAGATTGTCATCAAGTAACTCGCTGGCTCGTTTGTTGCCTCCAACATAAAAAAGGTATGTTAGGTAGTAGGTATGTCTAACTTTGTTCTGGTGATTAACATTCACTTCATGAAAGGGGATTTTCATAAGATTATTACCTAAGCGAAAACCGCACTTTTATTGAAGTTAGCCGAGGACTCAAATACCAAGAATAATTAAACATTAATACCTTTTTACCTAACAAAACAAATACAATTAATTAAAGAGACGAGTGTTTGCGCCTGCGACCGCACGCGTATCGCAGAGGGCCGACGCTGGGTTTCCCCACGATGTACCTACCTCGTATTGTTTTGGGGCTAAACGGATGTACTGGTTACTAGGCCATGGTGGCTCTATAAATAAATAAGATGTTTATGTATTGGCTACACAACAATAAATACATAAATAAGATGGAATATTTTTTTGATCAGGGAGGCTTGAGCACATTCACTCCTGGAGGCCAATTCTCGGTTTTCGCCTTCTATGTCGACTAACCAATTAATAGGAGAACAAGATAAGGAATGTCGACTGTAATCTGTGTTCTCCTATTGGTTGTGCGTTTCATGAAGTCGGCTCGACATAGAAGGCGAAAACCGAGAATATTTGGCCTCCTGGGTAGCAATTCTCGTGCACTAGCTAGATGAAGTCGAATTTAGAGATTTCTTACATTTGTCCATACAAATCTCAAGGAAGACAAAAAAGTTAAGGTAAATTTTGAAAAAAAAAAATACTCCGGTAACCTAACACACTCGATACGCAGGCGCTACTTTACCAGCCTTTTGTTAGGTCGTACCACTCCCGTCGAACTGGCCCATTCATGCCGAAGCTGGCGAACATCAGGAGATGTATTAAGTCCAGCAGTGGTCTACCACAGGCAGGATGTTTAAATACCTGGCTGCACTTGAAACTTCAAGTAATTTTAATTTAATAAACGCCTAAATTCCCAACAATGAAAACGCAATCCACTTCGAGCATACCCTAACATTTGGCGAACCTGCTCTCAATACGGTCAAATATTTGTCCACGGATTTGTTGATTAGAGCCGGTAAGTAAGGGTCAGCGCCCCCCCCCCCCTCCCCCCGGGGGTGTCCACTCGCTAAGACGCGGGACACGACTTTAAACACCTCGTACAATTTGCCTCGCGGACCCTGACTTGGGCACTTTAAATCCCATACAATTGCTTACAGGGTGTTAAAGGATTTATATTTTGAGTTAAATTAAGACAATTTGTAGGTAACACACAGGATTCCATATTGTCTGGTAGACGGGTACGCACAGTGTTCAAGAAACTGCAAACACATTTTTGGTTACGTTGACTTTTTGACCTTAACACAATTTCATGTGAAATAATATTATGGTGTGTGGGAGAGCCACGCTTCGGCATGAATGGGCCAGCTCAACCGAAGTGATACCACGGCCTCACAGAAGACACGTAAAGCAGCGCCTACGCTGTATTTCGTCGAGTGAGTGAGGATACCGGAGCCGCAATGGAGGGAGAAAAAGGGTGTTAAGGGTTGGCGCACTTGAGACTCTACTGGTGTTGCAGATGTCTATGGGCGGCGGCAATCGCTACCATCAGGTGATCCGTCTGCTCGTCTACCACCTATCAAATAAAAAAAGTTAGTGAGGAAAGTCACGGGCAGTGCTCTGAGGAACTGTTCGAACAGCTGAATACTTACATCGAACTATTAACGCAAGCGGTTGTCATTCCATCCTCATCATTTTGAGGGTTGGAGGATCCAGTACTTATGCCGACCAAGTAAGCGCGCAACTAAATTTCTACAAAGTAGCTACGAGTCTACCGTTAGAAGATCACATCGCATTAGAAACTTAGAAAAGCATCGAACACTCAATACAAGCTAGAAGCAATCAACCAAATCCCAAGTTAGCGGAGCAAGTTCTCAAAGCATCCTGTACATAATCCGGCGATCCCCTCAAGGGTGGCACACACGGCGCTCAAACTTTACGCAAATAACCTCCCCCCTCCCCCCTCCACAGTGAGTATAGGACACAGTGAAACAACTATCAAACATCCAAAATATACTAATGATACGGATATTGTTGTTGTTTTGTTTTTACCTTATAGGAGGCACAAAAGATGCACCTGATAGTAAATAAGTGCTACCTCCCTAGGCTCTCTACGTTTCGATTAAGCATCATGAGTACGCTGCCAAACTTTTACCATCCCTTCCTCCAGATAGGGCCTCTTTAACCTCGGCCCCCGGCACAACACAGCGCTTGCGCTATTTTACGCTGTCTTTCTGTGAGGCCGTGGTATTACTTTAGTCGAGCAAATTGGTCGAGACGTCTCGATGGATGATGAAGGGTACAGAAGTCTTCAAAGTCACGCATGGGAAAGGCTTGCTGCCTAGAGTAGTTGTTTGACGTAAACATAGTCGCGGGCAATATAAAAATAAGTAGGACCCCGCTTATAGAGGCCAAAGCACCCAGCTAACAGAAGTACTTTCCAGACGCAAACCGATTTTTTACTTTGGTACTTCTATGTGTTTGGTACTTGTTTGTGTTCTTTGCTGATCCACATAAGGCAACCGTGGTGATTAAGCCTAGTCCCATCAAGTAGCGATGACTTGATTTCTATGACGGAGGCCTTTGCCCTACAGTAGGACAGTATATAGGCTTACTCTTTACATTTACTTTCTTCTTTCTCAGCGTCCTCACTGCCTCTTCCCCGACTGTGGCGCGGGGGCGCGCTTGACCCCACTGGCCAGTCCGAGTGAGAACAATTTCTTAATAGGCCATAACTTGGCGTTAGCAGCTTACGTGCCTGAATTAGTGTCAACTTTAGAGTTCCGTCCCTGTACCCTGCCTACCCGCGCCGGCCAAGACGGTGGGCCTCGATTAATTGCGTTGCGCTTGCTCTTAATGTTTGGGTTATTCAATGTTTAGGTGCGTTTTAATTAAGGCTTGTGGATTTCCACGCCGTTCTCTTTAAAGTAAATGTATGTAAGTTAGTGTGTGTTGTAATCTCCAGCTTATGTCATTCCAGGTGCACGGGGCTATTTGAACCATGTTGCGGAAAAGTTTCTCTTACATTAACTTTATTACGTACTATTTATATTCGCGCATACCAACTATTACGACAAACGAAAATTTACCTTATTTTAGAACACTAATATGGATACATCTCTTTGTATGACTGCAATGTCCATTTATATGTCTTTCCGTATACCTGCTATATTACCACTGTTTTACTCTTTCTATATAACTGAAGGACTTTCTGCTTGACATAAAGGTAAAGTAGTAGAGAATGCCTCTTGGAATTAAGTTCGCCTATTGTATGAAGTGCAATAAAGTTTTAAATAAATAAATAAATGGACGAGCCAACAATATTAAATTAGGGTAAGTTTCTTTTCATAGACATATTGGCACAGTGTATGGGCTCGCTTTAACTTGAAAAAATATTGGAGGAGAACATTTTATACACAAGATTAGAAGATAGAAGCTCTATTTGCCCTCGATCAATCGGACATTTGTCACAAAACAAACAGTAGATTTGTTTGAAGCACGCATGTGACGCTTAGAGACGGCCAGACTATATCGACAGTTAGCCAGATTGTAAAGTAACGTAGAGAATTTCAAAAGAACGTCAAGAGTCAAATCGTTTTAAAATACGCTCTCCTGGTATAACGTTCCTAGACGTAAACAGAACATTATGCAAACAATAACAACAAAACCAAAAATCAAAACATTTTTTTTTAGTAAGTAGACTATAGACTAACGCAAAGTGTAAATTCTATTAAGGTGATAAATTAAGTTACTTACTTAACTTGCTACTTACATACTTCGCTGCCTCAGCGATCCAAAGAAGATTGACCTCTGACGTCTAAATTCGACATTTTGTTCAGTCCTGTGCCAATTCCGAAAATTAACGGATAGTATCAAAAAGTATTTAATATTGTTTATTATTCTTTCAATTTATCGACATGTTTCCCATATATCCCCCGTCTCTACCGCGACGCACCTAGCGTGATGGATTGCGGCGGCGATCAGGGCTGACCTGTTCTCATATCTCGTTAATGGCCGCACGGGGTAGGTGCGCCGTATGCAGGCGTCATACCTCCATCGAGACTTAGCTTCGCTGGATGCGGCATTGGCGGAAACCATCAGGGTTGCCACCTGCTCTTATATCTCGATAATGAGTACATGAGGTGCGCCGTATGCCAGCGTCATACCTCCAGCGTGACATAGCTTCGCTGGATGCGGCATTGGCGTAAATCATCAGGGCTTTAACCAGCTCTTATATCTCGCTAATGGCGCACATGTATTGGTTTTCATTCTCAAAGCCCATTGGAAAGTCCCATAATGGCCATCTTAGTGCAATCGCGATCGGAAACCACACCGGCATTGGATCATATCGCTTATCACAGTGACTGCTGCTTCACACAAGCCTGTCAATACGATTTTGCACTGATGCAAAAACGCATTCCCAGGTTCCATAATCAGCCCTTTTCATAAGATGAGGACAGGGGCTCCTGGCTGAACTATGCCCTCGCTTACTCGAACAAAACCTGTTCCCATTTACAAGCCATCGGAGCGGAGCCCCACATACCTTCTTAGGTACCTATGTTTTCCCACAGACAACAATGTTTTTATACGGTGAATCTAGTCTTTCCTGTCACTTCCAGCAGGCTTGATCCTCGGCGGGCACCTGTCGGGCGGCTGTCAAATGTACAAGGGTCATTACTTAGCCCATCGCCGCCCACTGCCCAGTAATTAATACTCCGGACAAAACCGCTTCTGCTGACGCTACAAACCAATAAGCTGCTTTACAAGCGACCTTTGAAGTCAAATGGATCAGATTTATTTTAAAAAGAATCGGATTTTGGTAAAATTGTAATATATTTAACTTTTATACGGATGCGTGTATCTATGTAGCACAAGTCAATTGTTAACATTAGCAATAATGTATAATAGGCTAGTTTTTTTTTGTCAGCCTAAACTGTCCTACTGCTGGGCAAACACCTCACCCAAATTCCTTCTAAAGTCTGGTGGTAAAGGTGGTTTAAATCGTCACGCTATCTTTTTCTGGGTCTGCCTCTTGACTTGTTCATTCAACGTTGGCTTGTATTGTGTGATGATTTAGTTCACCTCTCCGGGTGTATCCTACATACGTGGCCTGCCCATTTCCACTTCGTCAACATCCCTCAGCGGTATCTTCGTACCAGTACACCTGAAATATTTAAGAAACGAGCTTACATCTTCCTAAAAGGCCGGCAACAAATTAGCAACGTCTAGGATTACCTGCTTTCTTGTTGGCCTATCTCATAAAAATAAGTACAATCATTGGAGCAGAGATATTTGTGAGTGTGTAAGGAAAGTCAACGACGCAATATAAAAGAAGCCTACATTTAGTTACGAGCGTTAATTGAATACTAATCATGCCAATCCACATACAAGCCATATAAACACTGGTATATTTTCATTAACCTAACCTAGGCAGCTAGATAGCCTAGTTAGTTCGTACCCTGATTAGTTATGGCCTGTCTGTCCTCGGTGGAGTCCGTAAATCACCGAGTGACAGCGCGTAATGCCCGTCACGGGGTACCTGGGGGCAGGATCAAACAGTAATTAATCTCTGCCCGGGGCTGCGGCAGGGGCAGGGGCAGGGGCAAGGGCAGCCCTGGCGGGGGCAGCCGGGCGGGCAGCCTGGCGCCCGGCAGGTGTCCGGTGACTTGGGGAAATGAGGTGTGAGGGTTTAGCTACGGGTATTTTTTTGGGGAAAATGCTTAGGAGAAAATTTGTGGAGGTATTTTCTTGTATTAATGGAACATGAATGAGTAGGTACGGAACAGGCGATGAATATTTGGCTCGTGTGCTAGCAACTTAATGCTGAAACAGTAACTAATAAACAGGGTCCTGTTAATTGTTAAGTCAACAGCAAAAGTAGATTATCAAAATCCAAAACTCTATACTCACTACTGAGCGGAGTTCACGTCTGAGGTGTATGGTGTCAAATCCATACAGTTCTGACGCAAACTTTGTCCAGCCTCAAAGTGATTCATCAGTTCTGACGCGATCTCCGCTCAATAGCGAGTCATGGCCTCGTCCACGAAGTAGATCCAAATTCTGAATTCCATATCTAACTAAACAGAAACTCCTTTTACCTTCCCTCATTTAAATGGCTCATTTCAAACCCTTCCTTTGTGTAAGAATCGGTTAAAACTCGCAGTATGCAAATAGTGCTGGCACAATGGATTGTCCTGCGAGTGCGCTCCGATGGCTTGGTAATTAATCTGTCCACCTTGCAGGGACCTCCTCGCCTCCCCGGAGCGCTGACGTCATTTGTATTATGAAATTTATGTACTGTCAGAAGTCATTCAAAGTTGGTGGAGGAAAGGTAGGCTCTTGTGCATATTTTATACGCTTTAGTGGACGTTGGGGAATGTGGTGAAAGATTTCATGTAGCACGATGGATTGATTTTTGTTTTTAAGCTTTTTTATGATATGGGGAGCAGACGAACAGATGGATCACCTGATAAGCAACTACCACCGCCCATGGACTCCCTAACAAGCTGAAGACAAAATGACTACGCGGAAAGATCCCAGAAAGCGATGGGAGGACGGATTTTTACCCCTGCATAAAATACCAAACTACCGTAGCTCTTGCCTGGAAACGTTAGAAGGCTGGTGGGAAGGCCTGTGTTCTAAAGCTGCAGACGATAAACAAGTGGGTCATCTGATCGTGAATTAGTAGTGATTATTAATCACCGCCGCCTTTGAAGATCTTTGAAGTTTCTATGACCCTATAAGAATATTTCAATAAAAATCTATAAAAAGATTCAACTGCGCTTTCCAAGCTAGTTAAGGTGCAATACCGCTTCAGAAAAATCTCACATAAGTCATCGGAACGGCGCGGCGCACACTGCGCGATATGAAGATATCAATATGCGCAGCCGCAATCAAACCGCTGGAGCCGTGGCTGCTAGCTGATAACTGCCGAAGGCTTGAGGCATAACAGGAGCATTTCTAACCGTAGAAGAGCCACGCTTCGGCATCAATTGGCCGGCTCCACCGGGGTAATATCACGGCCTAACAGAAGACCGGCGTGAAGCAGCGCCTGCGCTGTATCGTCGAGTGAGTGAGGGTACCGAAGGCCAAATTGAGGGAAAAGAAGGTTAAAGGTTGGTAGCGCACTTGCGACTCAACTGGTGTTGCAGTTGTTTATGAACGGCACCTATTATTCTAACCAGCTGATACCCGCGACTTCGTCCCCCCCCCCCCCCCCCCTTTCAACCTCTCTTTCGCAATAAAAAGTAGCCTATATTTTTTCTTGGGGTTTCATTCAAATCCGTTCAGTAGTTTTGGCGTGAAAAAGTAACAGACAGACAGAGTTACTTTCGCATTTATAATATTAGTAAGGATAAAATTCAATGAATCCAAACCTGAGAGTAACAACACGCCTTATCAAACAATAACAAAACAATTGAATTTAGTGCAAATTAAATTGTTATTTTTGCTAATCCTCAAACGAGATAATTCCGGCGTGAGCCAAGAGGGAATACCCACCGGAAAGGCGATAACAGACGTGGCGTTCAGACCGCCATGGACGAATTATGATAAATAACAATTAACTGCAAATACATTGTAATGTACCAATACACACCTACCTACTCGTACCTTGTCATAGTAAAACTGAAAAGTAACTGTACTTGTACAGATACTCTTGGACAGCCGGTGTCGTTGTTATAATAGTATGTTACCACCTGCCATGAGCCTTTGCACTAAGTAGGTAACTGACAGGATTTTTTATGGCATACTATTTGTAAACTATGTTTCTCTCCTCTACCTAGAAATCGCTACAAGCGATAAGACCGCCTTATTGTACTGTCTATAGCTGTTGTTTCACTCATGTATTCTATTTTTGTGCAATAAAAAATATATATCTATCTATCTATGTTATTGTTTAAGTTAAATAAATGAAGAAAAAAAAAGTAAATAAACACAGAAAGTCAGATCCAATAGGCATTGAAGACTTCATTGACCAACTTGTTGTGTATAGTAAACACCAGCCTGTTTCTGTAATTTGTTTCGATACTGAGACACTATAGATACTGTAAAACTGTTTAGCTCGCTATGTAGGCAACGAGCGTTCTGTGTCCCTATTAATATGATATTTTGCTCAATTATAGCTATGCAAACGGCAGTGCCAGATATCTTTGCTGTTATTACTTCTTTCCAACAACATGCTTAGTTTACTATCAATAAAATCTTGCAATAGTCCAAAATAGCGCATGGTAGGCTTATGATGAAACTAACCTACTTTTCTGCAATTTACTCTTGCAGTAATAAAATCCATTATAAATTAAATTATCTATTAATAAATTGCATTTAATATTTACAGCAAATCAATAAAGCTGGGGAACAAAATTATTAAAATCAGTATTTAAATGAAAACATTACACAAGAGTAAGTAATTATTACAATTTTTAACAACTTATCTTAGGTAGAACACTACAGTAACCAACGAGATGTGTTTTTTTTTGCTTTTATTTGTACCCAGAAACTGAACAAATACAAGTAATGCACTTAAAAAATGCATCGAAGGGTTCATGTGGGACTCAACCCCACAACCTTCCACAGTTCTACCGATTAAACTGACCGAATTCCGTAATAAGCCGACGAATTTTGTAAGTGCTTGATTCGTCATGAGCTTACGATAGTCTCATCAATATTGTAGGTATACAAGTGCTTATCACACGAATGTTTGTCCAGAGTGGGTATCGGACCCACGAACTTTCACGTAAGAGGCAAGGGTTACAAAATAGAAAGAAAGAAATAATGAAAATACATTTATTAATTTGGAAACCACAACACATATCACATGCTACAGACAATTGACACAACACAAGAAAACAAAAAAACACTAGTAAAAAAAAATAACAACAAAAAATAAACTGTCCTTCCCCATTGGCCAGCAGTGCCGTGTATTTATATTATGCTGTGTTGTGTTGAGGCATCCAGCATAGTACGTCCCAAATACGCCATCCGGCTAGTCTATCTATCCGCGTTGTGTCTCAATCCCTGGATTGGAATCGCGACTCAGTCGAGTGTGCCCCGGGCTTGAAGTAAGAAGCGCTCATATCTCGCCCATGATTTATCGGCGCTCATCGCGACTCACTTACGACGCAGCTGGCGGCCGCGCTGGCTCAGCACTTTGAGCTGGACGGAGTAAGGTCAAGACAGACTGCAGCGATAGTTTTTAACGTAATGCCCGTTTAATATTGCAGTTACAGTCTCTGCGAGTACTTGAGTAGACGAGCAGACGGATCACCTGATGGTAAGCGATGCTGTCACCCATAGACATCTACAACACAACTGCGCTGCCTACCATTAACCCTCTTTCCCCAAAAAAAATTGCCTCCCCTCACTCACGCGGCGAAACACAGCGCTGGCGCTGTTTCACACCGGTTATTCCAAGAGGCCGTGGTATCACTCCGGTCGAGCCGGTCCGTTTAGAGAGCCAAGCTTCGGCAGCTTAGCTCTCCCACGATATAAAATGTAAGTTAGCCCTATGTCATAAGTTAACTGAAAAATTTCATTGGTTTTCGCTCTTATGTTTTGATAGATAAAGTTCAGAATCAGGTGGGATCTAATTATTTTCCTGTTGCCTTACTCGTATTAAGGGTTTGTGATCACCAATCCGCATTAGGCAAGCGTGATGATTAAGCCTAATCCCATCATAGTAGCGATGACTTGATTTCTGCGATGGAGGTCTTTGCGCTGCAGTGGGGAAGCATAGGCTGATAGCTTTACTTTTTACTTTACTGTATTAAGAGTTAATGTAAGTAATGCACAAACAAACTACGGTCCATATAAAAGGCAAGGTATGCTGGTCTCGTGTCGGCGCCGGCGCCGAGCGCAATAACCCACCGCGCGTTATGAGACATTCCGGCCCACGCCTCCGCGCCCTTTCATTTGCGTATGTACCAGGTTCATATTAGATAGAACCTACCCATGACGCGTGTATTGGAAGAATACGATTGCGGTACTGGTTAATGGTGAGGGACAATAGATCGAACTGGTCGCAGTGATACTGGTCTGAATAGGACCTGCATAGCCGCCCGCATAATGGAAAGAGATTCTAATGTATCCCATTTGAGGTCCCAAACACAAGGGAACAGTGGAGATGTGGTAAATAAGTTTTTTTTTATGTGATAGGTGGCAGAGGAGCAGACGGGTCACCTGATAGTAAGCGATTGCCGCTGCCCATAGACACCTGCAACACCAGTAGTCACAAGTGCGCTGCCAACCTATAACCCCTTTTCCTCCCAGTTGGGCATCCGGTATCCGACTCCCGATTTTACTCACTCGACAAAACACGAATGTTTTTCGGTCAAACCGGCCCTTTCTTGTCGAAGTGTGGCTATAAATGGACAATGAGCCCAACTCGCAATCAAACCACCACCCATTACATTAAAAAAGACTCAAAGCCATGAAATCTATGAGAAAAAGCTACGCGCACCCGCGGGCACTGACTTGTTTTAAACTATTTGCATTTCACAAGTTGAATCACCCAGTCCTTAATAAAACTGCGCAATATGTCTTGTTCTCTATTTTTTCGTAAGACAAAACATTTTCACTTTTAACAAAGCCAAAGGTCGTGGGTACCGTTAGAGCAGTACATGAACGAATTAGATTTGTGAAGGTGCTGAGTAGTTCCATCGAACTAGTTCACGTCATCACATTAATCATCGAAGCTGTTTTAGGCTTCCGTAGCCAAATGGCAGAAAGTGAAACCCTTTAGGTATAAGATGGTATCTGTGAATATTTACATCCCTTTAACCACGTCTTCTACCAAGCATTCTGAATAATATTTGTTCTATGACTTTTGTAAATTGGCATGTAAAAATTTCAACTTTTCTTACAAAGTCAGTCTCGTGACTTGGTCATTTTCTATTAAAAGTCAAAAAAAATCGATGAATTTTTAAAAGTTGTAGAACAAATATTGCACAATAATGTTTGAAATTTGAATGTTAGAAGACATAGTCACAGGGATGTAAATGTTCACAGTACACCCTGTAGACTCGTGTGATAAGTGTTCTGTATGGACCTGACTTGAATAAAGATTTTTTTCTATTTCTGTTTCTATTTCTATTTCTAATACGTAGATAAATTTTAAAGATGCAGAGGTGCATACCTACTCGGGTTTGAACCTTCCGTTTCAGAGACGCACGTTCTTGCCTACTCGTACAAAGCTAGAATAGCGCGATAGAAGAAGAATTAGTAACTGATTCAAAGTCCTCACTCTTTTCGCTTCATACAAAAGTTCAGCAATCCATTCATTTGAGTGAATGGTTCAGCTCAGTCCTAGACCTCATCGGGCAGCACCTCAGTTCAAATAAGCGCCATTCGTATGCAGGCGAGCGCGACACTCAAGACGTCTTCATTCCAGCTGTAGGGGGGGAGGGGGGGAGTTATGGGAAACGTTCAGCCATGACGTTTGCTATGAGTAAATTGAGGCGGGATTAATAAAGCGGGCTGCTCCGAAAGGTATGGAGGAGCATTTGCATTTTTTTTCTAATGAAGTAGACCTATCTTGTATAAGAACGGGAATAAGTGTCGATGTGTTGGGAAGACGATATAAATCTTAAAATCAGAAACAAAAACTTTTTAGTATAAAGATATCTTACCTTACATCTCTTTCACCACGTCTTCTGATAACTATTATGAAAAACATTATTTTATGTTCTACAACTTTTGGATATGCGTCGAAATTTTTTTCTGCTTTCCATACAAAATTGGTATACAAAAAGGTATAACAATATGCATGCTCTTGCAACGCTCCTACCTGAGTCATGGTATGGAACTCTAATAATTTGAAGACCTATGCATACAATAAAGAAACTGAATCGAATACTATTTGAATTTCATTTAGCAATTTCCTTATCCAATTGCCAACACGCTGTTTTCTGTCCTCTACCTAAAGGTGTGCAATATAAAATATCTATCTATCTACCATTAACAATGCACCAGCGACAGCCCCTCGCAAAACTCTTGGTATCTACAGCTAATAAGGCAAGTGTTTTGAGCAGATAATTATCTTCTGGGCCGGGCCGTAACCGCGGCCCTCCGCCGGGCATACATCACGTGGGCAGACTGATGGCCCGCCTTACTGACCGGTGAGGGCCCAAGGCAGGAGTTTAGTCAGGTTAGTGATATGCGTCAAAAACATGCATGTTAGGCCGAATTCAATCTTCTATACTATTTATAAAGAGATTAATCAGTAGACATCGACGAATCTTATAAGCCAATCGAAATGGCGAAACACTAGCGCGATGACATGAATGCCCAGCGCCATGTATTACTACAGAGATGAACTTATGTCCCGGAACGAAGAAAGGGCGAGCCTACACTATAATTTAAAGAGAGGAAATACATTTCTTGACCAGAAAAATTAAACAATGAGATACATTAAACAAGCAAACACAATGCCTTATTGGTTATTGCCATCATCGCCAAAAGAAGTGAGATATAAGTGAGACCAAATTCAATGGTCAGACCTCCTTGGCATATTCTCATATACGAATTATATTTATTTTTGTGAGATAGGTGGCAGACGAGCAAATGTATTACCTGATCGCCGGCAATAAAAACACCTGCAGCACCAGTAGAGTCACAAATTCACTGCCAACCTTTTACCTTCTAATAGAGTCATTAAATTAAAATTCTTGAATATCATTTGTGACTTTGAGCTGTTGCTTCAAAATCACAAGATTCTTTTCCACGTTGAATGGTATCACAAATTCCTTCGCTACGCCACATCATCATCATCATCATCATCAGCAACCCACGCTCGTCCACTGCTGGACATAGGTCTCCCCCAATGCACGCCACAGCTCCCGATTTTCGGCCACTCTCATCCAGCTCACTCAAGCCAGCCTTCGAATGTCGTCATCCCATCTTGTAGCAGGGCGTCCTACACTACGTTTGTCGAGTCGCGGTCTCCACTCAAGGACTTTACGGCTCCAGCGGTCGCTACGCCTCGCTTATCGTTTATCACTTGTTCCCCTCCACCTTAGGCCCTCGGCCCTCGGAAAAAGGCCTCTTTACCTTCCACTAAAACTAGTAAATAGTCGGATTAACTACGCACATACATCACCGACGACCACCGCGGATGAGATCGCGAGATAAAACCTGGGTGAAAGTTTTCCTATTATTTTAGTTTGTAAGTTTGGTAGCTAATCGAAGGAGAATATAGATAAGGTTGGTACTTTGAAGTTCTATGATGAATATTTAAATTCGATTGGTAACTTTCTGGCCAAAATCTTTGTAGGTTATAGTAAAAAATATAACCTAACATACCAACATCTAAAAAGATAAAAGTAGTGTTGTTTATCGGAAAACAGCACTTCTATCACACTTTACGTCAAGAGAATAGGTAAATATGAGATCCATACTACTATTTATTTATTTATTTTGCATATAATAAAAGCAATTTTGCAATATTATAAATGGGAAAGTGATGTCTGTATGTATATTTGTCTTCCTTTCACGGCAAAATGGAGCGACGAATAAACGTATTTTTTAAGTGGAGATAGTTGAACGGATAGGAGAGTAACAAAGGCTACTTTTTGCCCCATTCTAACCCCTCATTTCAGGGAAGTAGGGGGCGCGAGCGAAGCCGTGGGCAAAAGCTAGTATTTTTATATACAAAAGTGATTCCATAATTGATGTCAAGTTTTTTTTTAATTTCCCTTGTGGAAAACTTTCGAGAAGTTTCTAAAACGGTCAAAAAAAGTATCTACGTTTACATTAAGTAATTTGTGGTGTCTTAGTTATTTCTGATACTCATGAGGTACACCTAGGTACAAATTAGTACTTAAGCTATGTACTCGTAATCAGGTTGAAGTATTTATTGTCTACTTTCATTAAAAAAAAAAATTAAACTACACAATCAGTGTCTAACAATGCGCCTTTACCTTATATTTTTTAAGTTCAATTACGTTAAGAGAGGGTACCTCCACAGTAAGCGGGACTGCGCGGCTCCGATCAGCCGCGGCTGCGGGCTCATCTGCCACTAATCCATTAGCCACCTACGGTCCATATTTAATTCGCATACCTCGCCCTGGCGCTAGGGTTGGCACACAAGCTTTTCGCTAATCTTGATTTCAATAGAAATAATCCCATTTATTTTACAAAACTAACTGAATCGTGACGTTGTTTTTAACCAACATCAACAAAACAACGTTCAACTGTTTTTTTTTTACCCCGTATAAAACAAAATCACAAAAACAGCTGCTTTTCTGCTTTACACTTTCAGAATCATTCTCTCGACAATACCTATTGGTATCCACATTTTATTAACTATCTGTACAGGTCTCATTACTATCACCTCGCTCACAACCGAGCTAGTGGATACAAATGATCATAGAAACCTTCCTATCTACCAATGATATTTTCTACCACTAGCTCGATTACATCGATAGGAAGCGCCATCTATCTCTTCGTAATTACCTAAGTACCTAACCGCATAAAATACTCTGGGACATCCCACTAGGCGATTCCGGAAGATCGACCCAGATAAGCCCTCTTGGCACCTGGATCCGACTCCATTCTCTCAACGTGACTGAGCCATCTCACCCATTATATTTGGTTCTAAGTCCTAAGTCTCCAATACTGCCAGCCCTGCGCCCGCGCCCCTCACCTAAGCAATTGTCCCGCACATGTCGCTGCGCTTATAAAATTTGATAAATCGCACACCGACATGTGAACTACCCTCTTAGCTTAAACGACGCGCGGACGTCGCCCTCCTGATTGCAATACCGACCTATACACTCACAAAATAAAACACAATTTCGAATGAAAGAATCCTCTGTAAGTTATCATCGTTTAGTGACGCTAGTTTTAGAAATTGTTTTTGCAATTTGAACTCTAAGTTGGTTGTTTTAGGATAGGTATTTGGGCGGGGTTTCAGTAATTGTTAAGTTTGACGGACGGACGGCGAATGCACTTTGTGCTGCCCTCGCGAGTGCGGAGGTAAGATAATGCAGATGTTGTGAGGGAGGCCGATGACAGACGCCATTTAGCGAGATGGTTTCAATTAATATAAATGCAATAAAAGCTCACACGGCTGCAGAATGTCGCAGATGTTCTGGGAGATTGGTCATTTGCGGGGTAAAGTGGGATGGAAATTATTCACCTTCAATTTATGGGGGAGTTACGCGCCTTAGCTCTTCTTTGCCTAGACACAGTGATTATATAGCCAGCGACTCGATATTTGAATATAACTCGCATATGTATTCAAATATCGAGTCATATAACTCTATTGATTGTGAGTTGAGATTATGTGTGAGTCGAAAAAGGGTACCTAACTTTACGCGACGGCGTGAATAGGTACAATCCATTTCTTAAAACAAATGAATAAGTAGTAAATTTTCACCACCACAACTGACTATTCTATATGATTAAAAGCAAGATGGAGTCCAATAATCTCCCGAAACGACTCAACTGCCCGCCCATAATCATAACGAAAGTAACATCCGCTCCATAAAAACTGGATCGCCCAACTTTCCGCCCTCACCGCGCGGAGCAAAAACCGTCGATCGATACGAAATTAGTTAATGCGAGGTTGATTGGCGACAAAAAACGCGGCCATTGTCGCAGTCGGCGGCAGATGCGACAGATGCCGCGCCGCAGGTAACCTGACACCACGGAGGTAGGGTTGTCGGAATCAAATTTAATAGTCATGGAAAACCCGCGCAAAAACCATTCACAATAACAGCAAATAAACAGACATGAACACAAATGCATGCAATTTGTTTTGAACGAGATTTGTATAAATGTTTTTATGTAATAGGTGGCAAACGAGCGGACGGATGTGGTAAGTGATAGCCGCCGCCCATAGACACCCGTAACATCAGTGGAGTCACAAGTACGCAGCAAATCTTTTAACCCCCTTTTCCCCCTATTGGCCCTCCGGTGCCCTCACTCGCTTTGAGAAACACAGCGCAGACGCTGCTCCGCGGCAGTCTTCTGTGAGGCCATGGTATTACTCCGAAACGTGGCTTTCCCATGTGATGTATAGGCAGGCAGGTGTGTAAATCAAAGTGAAGGAATGCATGCGCTGTGATTTTTCTAGCGAGTCATTACTCACTGAATACTGAAAGCTCAATCCGGAGGGATAGGTAATTTAATGATTGGCAGCGCACTTGTCACTCCATTGGTGTGGCAGCTGCAGTCACCTACCATCAGGTAAGTTAGTCCGTGCGACAAGACATTTAGCGTTGTAAGGCCCAGATATCAGACACTAGAAAATCAATTGCTTTTGCCCAAAAGGTTTTTGGGTCTTATTATTTAACTTACTCGCTAATAACATCCAAAATCTACCACCCCTACGTATGCCCCAAAGCCGGGTTTTAAACCTCATCCCCTCGGACCTGCATTCGCACATTGTCAGGTAAACGCATTAGCCACGTACAATGGGATATTCGATTACCCGCGACGCAACATGTGGCGCGCGCGCTGCGACGCCATCTTGGATTACGAATTTGAATCGCAACGGACAAGTTTGGATTACGCGGAAAGTAAAAGCAGCCTTATGTTAATGTATTAATAAATTACCTTATAGTGAACGATACCCAGACTCAGCCTAAAGAATAAAATAAATTATGTACATACCTTTTCATAGATCAATAGTCTAACCGGATAATAAACTATTAGTTTTTAAAAAATCCGCAATTACACGAAGGTAAATCTTAACAGATAGGCATTTGTCGACGTTGAAATACCTATTAAAAAGTTATAGTGAGTCACTTACCTTACATTGACGATATCTGTCTCGACGCTGCCGGAAGTACCGCCAATACCGCCATGTCTATAAAAAAATATCATGTCAGTTTATGCAAAAAATAGGATAGGAGAAGCTACAAGATTTATTGAATCTGGTCATATGTATTGGGAAAAGGTTCGATTCTCGGTCAGAAACGATAATTATTGTTTAGTTTATAAAAATAGCTAAAATATATAAATACATAAATGAAGACAACATCACATTCATTGTACTGGTCTCAATCTCAAGCCAGGTTTTCCATTGCACTATGGAAACCAGAAACATGACGGTATCGTTTACGCCCAGTTAATTAAAATAATAATAGGTGAATATTATTATTCTTGGACTTTTAGAAATTCGCACAATACTTATTAATTTAATTTTTACATAGGAAATTGTGTGCATATTTTCAACAAATTTCCAGAAGTCCAAAACAAATATTTTTCAGCATAGTTGGTAGAATACGTGGTAAAAGGTTTGTAAATGTTTACAGGTACACACACCCTGAAAAAAATCAAAAAGGCATGAGTACTTAATCAAGTTTGTTCTTACCGTGATTGATTCTAACAGATCCATATTTAAGTACCGCTATGCACACACAATTTGAAACACTTTATAAAAGAAAAAACACAATGACATAAACTTAAACCTGCTCAAAATCACTTGGGACACTGAAACCGGTCATTAAAGTCTATCACCTTTTTGTAATATTTAACTACACTAGCTAACCTCCCTAACACTAAACGTGCATGATTTGTCGGAATTGGCACAAGACCCAACAAAATGGCAAGTATATACGAGTAAGTAACTAAACTAAGCGTACTTAGCACTTAAATAGGTACTTTTATACTAAAGAGTGTAATATTGTTGACGCGAATTTCAGACGTGCGCAGGCGGCTGCGCGGCGAGTGCGCTGACTGACTTTGCGGGAAAATGTTCGTGGTGCGAGGGTAGGTGGGTAGTAACTTTTCATAAATGAAAATTGAAATACCTGATTTAAAACTATATCTGTAAATGTTCCTAAATTGTGTTAGATACTTTGGTATATTGTATGGTTGACATCTAATTAAGTTTATGACATTGTTTTTGTATATTCTCTTTGTAAAGGTACAGTAAAAATCCTCGACATAATTGCGGAATTGGAAACGTTGGTTGTATAAACTGTTATACTTAATGCGCCAACAAATTCTTGAAAACGGATTTTTGGCGAACTTTCAGAGTTCCCATGTTTTATAATCAATTGAGGGACCATACGGTATGATAGGGTATGGTCCATACCCTATTTCATAAGCGGCAGTGGCGCCATCAATTAATGTTATGACTTTATTGACTTTGCCATAGTCGGATAAAAAGGTGAAGCTATCTTGCAAAGGCAAACTAGTTACATAACTCGGTACCTCTGTTTTTTATTATCTTAGTACTTTAACCGTCCCACCCCTGCCCATCCTAGAAACCATTTTTTATTATTAGATTAATCCTCTACTGGAGTGGCTCTAAGTAAATGTTTGTGGGACAAGAGTCCAGTAACGAAGCCTCATTTGTATGCGGTGAGTCGCGGCGGCGCATTACGCCGATGACATAAAAATACAGTAAAAAACATGTTTCATACATATGTACGTACTAAAAACATTTCATACATATGGAGGCATAAGAGGCGCAGTCCACTTTATATGCCGTGTCGTAAACTTTTCATGTAGCCCAGTAACGAATGTACGGACAGTCAGACTTGCCATTAAATGTCTTATCATACCTAAGCCTGCTTAAGGGTGCTCTTGATATAGATCGAAGATTTTCATAATTTTATAGACCACTTCGGCTTCTTGTCGTATTCAGTCGAACCAGTTAACTTCGAATGTGTTAGTGTGCTGTTGATAATACTTATTAAGAAATGTATGTCATTTTATAACTTCGTTATATTACAGTGTCAATTTGGCAAAAAAATCTTGTGAAGTTGAACTTCAATCCACGCCATCAAGCGAATTCCATTCACAAGCCATAGCCCTTATTATACATATAACTATATTAGTTATAGTACCTAATTGTACAACTGAGATGGTCTAATCTATTTTTCATCTTACAAGCTAGCACAAATTAAACTAAGACTCAATGATTAAAGTAAAGTATTATACCTACTGTCTTATTGCAGAGCAAAGGCCTCCATTCTAGAAATCAAATCCTTGCTACTGTGATGGGCTATAATACAAGATTAGATTCAGTTAAATCAATAGGTAGATACTGGTTCTTTAGCCACTGCTAAGTAGTTAATTTCACAGCAAAGACATAACGCGGGCCCTTAAAATGACAATCATAACTAAGGGAGCAAATGAAACATCGCCATAAAGCAATCGGCCCACGGGTGGCTCGTAAACCCGCGGAGTACAGCTCCTGTCTTCGCGATGATCACGCAGTAATCGCAGATATAAGGAAGATAATCCACGGCGAAGAGACGAGGCGAGAGATATCGTGATAAATGTTAGTTCTTGTCCGTAGGTGGCTCGACCGGAGTGATATCACAGCTTCACAGAAAACTAGCGGAGCAGCGCTAACGCTATGTTTCGCCGAGTGAGTACCGGAGGCCCAAACGGGGAGACGGGGAGTTCAGTTATTGGCAGCGCATAATGTAACTCCACTGTTGTAGGTATACATAAACTGACCATATGTTTTCACAAAACGGGATAATTTTCCACGAAACGGGAGATTTTACTACTTCCCGGCGCTATATTTCGGGATAGCGGAACAGATGACCGAAAAATGGGCAGTCCTATTTAGAGGAATGCATCTACAGTCTAGGTACTTATACATGAGCAGCGGCAATTGCTTACCATCAGTTGATCCGTTTGCTAGACTACAGAACCACATATCACATAAAAATAAATTTCGGAAAATTATGTTCAAGGACCTGACTTCTGTGCTAGACCCAATTTCTATGAGTTTATGAAAAGTAGCACAAAAACAATGAAAAGATAAAGAAAAAAATAATTGGTGAGTAATTTTTGCATGTAAATAGTTTTATAATTATCATGAATAAGAATCAACATCAACTTGGGACCAAGTTCAAAGTATATTTAGCTTCAAACTAGATTCCGCTCATCTTCCAACTGGACTTCAATCCTTAAAGTAATTTCGCAACCTCAACCAGTAAAATCTCCCTAAAGCATCCCAACGGAGTGTTTTTACTAATTTTATGTTCTCGCTGAATTAACGCTTGAAGTCGGATTGAAATTTGATCCTGCGCATCAACGATGCACTATAATAATACTGCAGTTAACCGTCATACAATTACGCTTGGCGTGGATCCCGATGGCTGATTGCACACCGGTGACCCATTAAAACTGCGAAATGTAATTATTTCGTGATTGGCTGCAATTAATAGTGCTGTTATGTAGAATGGGTTTGGTTTGTATTGTGTTTTTCATGACCTGGAAATTCGATTACAGCACAAAATTATACTCCTCATTGTATTGTTAATTTTGGAGACATAAAATTGTGGTTTATGTGTCTGTCACAACAAGGGTTATTAAAACACGAAGGAGATTTTATGAAAAATAGCCTTGGCGAGTTTTTTACATTAGCGAGTGTCTTTCCCTGCGCTTATTCGTCTTCTCATCTTAACGTATATTTCCCGGTAGCGTCCAAAGCTATCGAATTGGAGCCCGCGGTACATACGCTTGAACCCAGGATTGGATTACAGTAATAACTAATTACAGAAGCGACTACCTTCGCAGTCTCAAAGGGAACCAGACAAACTGAATCATGTACACGTATCGGAGACGTATAGGTTTCTTCACGATGTATTCCTTCATCACTTACGTACTTCTATCGTTAGTAGAAGTACCCACATAGATTTGAAAAATCCAGTGATACGTGCTCGGATTCGAATCATGACCTCTTTTATTGACGGCGCGTTCTTATTCACTTAGCTACCATAACTTTGTATTTCCCTACGCTTACACAAACTAAGTTGTAATAAAACGGCCCACAAAGATTCACCTACCAAATAACCAATCGGTACCTCTTGATCCGTTCGTTAGAGGATCCGAAAAATAAATATCGGATAATTCCCACGGACGTGCCGCAGCCGCGGCGGCGCAGATAATTCTGGTATTGCGGTGTTTGCGCGCTCAATCAGACGATAATTTTCTTACAACTAACAAACCAATCATGTCATAATTAGCTGTGAAAACGCATACCTTTTTACTGAAACTTGGTCTATCAAATACAATTTTTTTGCTTCCCACACAAACAGATTAAATCAAAGGTCTGGGCGGCTTCTGCACATCTTAAGTAGGTACTTCATCGAGTTATTGGAAAGTGCCGCTTTGATAGAAAAGTAGACAAAGTGATGCTGTTTTTGTTATTGACCTTTTTATTAGGACAGCTGTGGACATTGGACATGTCTTAGCCGAGCCTTCATACAATTTGATACAATGTTTCGACGTCAACCACAAAAACTTATTCTTATTCTAGCCTACTGTGGGATATTGTTTTGTGCCCTGGTACAAACAGTCCTTATTTACTATTCAACGTGTTGCTCAGATACTTTTCCGTTCTAAAAAGCAGTGTGAGTGGCAGATTTATCTCTATGCATTCCCTGTCCGTTAGTCCACAAACCGTTAGGCGCATCCTAAATAGATTACGTGTCGGAGGCTCGGTGCAAATACCGACGGCCGTGGAGTGGGCCCGCTCAAAACTACTGACTGATCGACCTGACTGTTTGGTCGCGGCACAGCGAATGTGTGGAGCTGCTGTCATCACCAAATTACTTAATTTTATTTTAAACCTGTTGGTCCCGTCATTATTAACCTTTCATGGAGCCGGCTGCTTCGTGGCAACTTGAATTAAGTCAACAATGCTGGAAGATGCTTTGAACGCAGTGCCCAACCTAATGGAATGAAAGAAAAATATCAATCATACATTTTGCCCGACTAGGACCCAGATATCACGCACTATAATAATAAAAAATCTTTATTTTCTCTCAATCAAGGTAACAAACTGGCAATACAATTTAGAAAAAATACTTAAAATTACGACAATACCCCTTGAGAGAGAGAAGCTGGTGCCTGCGATAGGTTTATGCAAACTTGTATTACAGGTCGCCTAACTAAAAAACTTTAAGCACCAGACCAACGAAGCGTTGGTCTGATAGTGACAGTAAGTCTACAGTAGTAGACCAGCTGCCGGGCGCACTACCTAGAGAACCCAGGAAATCTTTTTAGATTTCGTAGATGAACTTGGCTGGTTAGAGTGAAGACCAGCCGACATCACCCTCCGCACGCGAAATGGGCACCTGAAGCCTGATTGCGGAAAAGCCCGTACGGAAGAAAGTCTAGAGTGGTGTCAGTCTCCACGCCTCCGTTGTGCGGCGCCGCGCGCGCGCGCAGAGTGCAGCCCGGTCGCGACCGCACCTTGTCAGCTCACAAATTGACGTGGATTGTTGTCGGCGATCTTTGTCACGGCGCCTGCGTCCAGCGACACCAGCGACACGCACGCCACCTATGCATATCTGGATGAGGTCGTAAATCTGCTGGTTAATTTCACTGTCCTAATAACCCTATATATGATTTTTAATGTCGTAAGACCCAAAAGCCTTTTGAAAGGCTTAAAACAATTGATTTTCTATTGTGTCTGCTTGCTGCCCTTACGACGATAAAGTATGCGTAAACAAACACTCATGGATCGAACTATGGAATAGAAAAATTGTAGATAATTATCTTAAGTAGTAATATATCAAACAAAATACTAACGTCAAACTAAACAAGTGTGTACACTCCGTGTACCTTTAAATTTTGAGCGTGCGAATCTACATCTACATCATTTGTACAGTGAGGTATCTAATGGTCAGCCAAAATATTGAAGTTTTTTTCTTAATTGAGTAGGTAGTTTACCTGAGAAACATTTCCAAATATGTACGTAAAATTCCTTTAGCAGTGAAGAGCACCCGAACTGAGACCTAATTCAGTTTGTAACGATTGGACTTTTCAGTCAGTAACAATACGGTTGTACGAAATCGCACTATACAAGGCTTATTTAGTGAACGCTTGATCCGCGTGCGCTCTGCCGGTGCCGTCGATGACCGCTCGATTTTCCTCTAATCTCTAATTACGCTGCCATTATTTCATTTGTCCCATTGATCGCTGTTCGGGACACCCGGCGCTGACGTCATCGCTAATTACGTCATGCCTGTTAGCACCTATGGACGTAATTGGATGAGTGGAAATATTAGAATGGTTTGAAAAGCATTAGTGGTGATTTTGTTATCAAGATAAAATATTATACTTATATATTTTCAAGTAACGGCATCTCAGCAGGCTTTCAGGGTGAGGATGACAGACTCAATAGATAGGTACTTAGTTTGTTCTTTTGTGTCTATCATCCTCATATTTGCATCTCACGGCCGCTTACCACCAGGCGGAGTGAGGTCATCTTGATTGTCCACAATATAAAAAAGTAGTAGTATTATAATGGTACCCAGATGAGATCACTATTGGTATTTTTTTTATGTGATTGGTGGCAGACGAGAAGACAGGAAACCTGATAGCAAGCGACCGCCACTGCTAGTAAAGTCACAAGTTATTTAGGATGACTTTGTTATAAGTAAGTAAATAAACATGTTTTATTTTTAGTTATTTAAGCGTAGATAGGTAACTTTATTTTGTCTTCATTGAAACGAAAAATAAGTACTTACTTCATATTAATTTCGGAAGCAGATCACCGAAACTAATCTGCTTTAAATACTGGGTGATTTTAAAACTCCAATTGGCTCAGACGTGAGGTGTCAAGCACAGGTCCACCTCCGTAATTGCTTGTCTTCCTCGACTTCTCCTCCACTCCTCGACTCGAGTAGCCAATTTTTAGGGGTGTCGAGGACCTTTTGTCGGACGAGATAATGGCGTCCCACGTTGGCATTTGCAGGTTGGGGAATTCAATACCTTTTCCTATTATTCTGTTGGAATAAGGTATTCTGATGTTAAATAGGAATCGTGTTTGGATTGTGATTGTTGGAATTTTCAATTTCTTTTAGAACTAATCAAATTTCACACGGACGTATTTTTATACTAGAGGCGACAAACGACACCTGCTGGTAATTGATCACTGTCGCCCATGAACATCTGCGAGATCAGGGGGGCAATTAAGTATCTTGCATTCGACACACATTCGTCCATACAAATCTCTAATTCGACTTCAATGTCGAGCGCACGACAATTGCCTCCCGGAGAGGTCACTGATGCGTTGACTTGCCGGTCTTTTAGAAAGGAGTACGCACTTCTCTTGAAGGTCCCTAAGTCGGAGGCGTAAGCTTAAAAATTAATGTATTTTATTTTTTCTTCTTCACATTCTTGGCTCTTGGCAGCCCTCAGTGCAATTAAGTGCAAGGAGTATTCCCGCCGTATGCGCAAGGTGTGATGAGCCGATTTGCATAAGGAGGTGCTCGACGCCGCGCGCATGCTACGGTTATTTGTGTAAATTAACTCTCAGACAGAGCTAAGTACTGCAGCTTAGACAGGTAGTTAGGCGCCCAGGCTTTGGTATGATCTTCTTTTTGGGACTAAGGTATGAGGCAGTCTTCGGAAAGAAACGACACTGGTCTCTTTTGAAAATGACTTTGAATCAACTTCATTTCCATTTGTCATTTGCATCTAAATTCTTTGGACCCCAGGACGCGCTTGGATATTATGATCAAAGATTTGGAAAGTCTGGTAATTACAAAGAAGTTATAAACTATCCAAAAACTATGCGTATGATTATGTAGATGTAAAAAAATGTATTGTGTTGTGTGTAGGTACTATGTAAAAAATAAGCAATGCCAAGTTGTACCTATTTTGAGAAAAAAAAAATTGATTTGATTTGATTCGATGGAAGATTATGTCCACTTAAATTAGTTTTGAAAATATTATGTGTATATTGGAATCTGATCATACATCACAGAAAACACACAAACAGAATTCAAACACAATCTGCACGTATTTCCAATAGCCTTTTTCCAGTCCATTCATGGCTTAGAATCCCTGACTAGCTTGAATACCTCCACTCCACAAACGACCGGACAGATCTATGAGACGATACGCTAGCAATAATCCGTTTACTTTTATCTCTCAACCCCTTGTAACCAGTCTGCGACAGTCCACCTCGCTCTTATTCTCAAAGCCGTAAAGTCGAGAAGGGGGTGGTTGGGAAAGCAATTTATCCCAAGGCTGTCCGTCAAAGAGGTTATTACCTGAAAGATATAAAGAGCGCCGAGAGGACACAGGGCCCGGCGAATAAAATGCAAATATCTGTTCTGTACTGTGCTCCTAACCGGCTACGTAAGGAGGGGGTGTTTGCAAATCTGATATGAGTTATCGATATCGATTTGTTTATAAGGCGCAAGGGATCAGACGGATTACCTGATGGTAAGCTATTGCCTCTGTGCTTAGACACCCGCAACATCAATGGAGTATGGAACAATAACGATGTGTTCTGCTTGTGTGCCTCCAGTCCTAGAAGGGCACTGGTTCATCTCGTTTTGTAACAATCTTACCATCCTATCTATCACGCCCTACCTTTTTCTCTTTGTGAAATATACTTAATGCATCCGTGCTAGCTAAAACCATCACCGGGGTGTGTCAGCTGTGCCTAGGTATGCGCCCAGAGGCATACCGACAAAGGCGTTACCTCATCGCCCCAGTGGGGAACGGTAATGGGTATCCGGCCTTGGTCAATCACCACATCCTCCGGGTGGATGCCTACCACCTACATGGTGGGCCTGGCTTGTTTCCCTATTGAGAATACGACGGGAAAACCTAACCTACATCAATTTTGCAAAGTGTAAGTTTTATCGAAATTAGAAGAAAGTATCGATACAAAATTGGCCCGATATCGGCCAGTCCCACCACTACTCCCCGAACCGCTGATTCGGTGCGTCTTGTACGTCGTTTACGAGGGTCCTGTAAAGTGTAAAGCGCAAACTGTTTGTTTATGCGCGAGCGCCGGTTTACTGCGGCGATTCGATTGGCGGTTACGGCCATAGTTTCAATTGGTTAATAGCAGGTTTTGTGGGGAGGTTTATTGGGTCTTTTTTATTTCCAATTTCAGGGACTGTAGGTAGGTTTAAGGAGAAGAAATAATACGTTGTGTCGTCTTTTTTCAATTCTACCACGTGAAAAACCATTGCTCAGCTTTAAACCATTGAATTGATACCTGCCTAATATAAATCAAGGACTGGTCCGGCTGCATGCAAATCGAAAATTCGTCCACAACCGGTAAGCGCTCTCTCGCGATTGCCTCCGAGGGCAAAGATTATGCAATTTTTCATCAATTTAGTTTCCTAAATTCACTTTTTGATTCACTGTGACTTTGACTGACTTCAGCAGTTGACATCTCGTTAACTCACCTGACGTTGGCGAAATCATCCTCTTGGAAGAGAGTAGGTATGGTGAGGGGAAGTATGGAGAGGTCGTATTTAATAATCAAAAATATCTCAGCAAGAATAATTCGAAAATATTATGTATTTTACAACTTAAGTTTTAAAAGACAGACATTAAGTTTATAAAATAGTTACGACGTAAATAGAACTATTTACGGTCGTAACTGTCAACTTCCTAACTACCTGTGGTACGAGTAGATAACTGTTTTTTAAATGTTAAATAAGTAAGTATCAGCCTATATACTGTCCCACGCAGGACAGAGACCTCTATCATTGAAATCAAATTATCATTACTATGATGGGATTAGGCTTAACTTTTTGCTCGACCCGGGAAATGAACCCGGGACCCCAAGATCACGGCCCGATACTTAAACCACTAGACCAACGGGGCGTTTTAAATGTTGCCAGATCTAAAAGACAGTAGGTACTAAAAGTTTTCCTCTCCGCAAAATTAGAATGCAAATAAACCCGTAGACTGCTGTTCGCTTTTGTTCGCTGGATATTTAAAAGCAGCGGTTAGCGAACAAGGAACAGCGTGGAACATGTTCCGTTCTGTCCGGAACGTTCGACCGAACTGACCTCCGAACCTCTGCTGCAGTTTTATCTGAAATACGGTTTAATTGTGCACCTGAGCGTTGCAGGGTTTCGTTGCAACTGTTACAATGTGCGTTTAGTAAGTTAAATGTATAATGTTTTATCCTACTACTATTATAAAGGCGAAAGTTTGTATGGATGTTTGTTACTCTTTCACGTAAAAACTACTGAATGGATTTGAATGAAACTTTACCACATTATAGCTTATACATCAGAATAACACATAGGCTACAATTTTTGAGGTTTTTACGAACCTGAAGTCCACGCGAACGAAGTCGCGGGCAAAAGCTAGTGTTTAAATAAAAAACGCTCACTTTTTGTGGAATATAATAAGGACTAAGATTGTCTGCACAAAATTAACACACTTTGCCTTTTTTATAACATAGTTGGCAGACGAGTACACAAATTACTTCATAGGCAAACGATTGCTGCCGCCCATAGATATCATATAAAGCGCATATGGCGCGTTCTTGGGTTCCATAGCTTACTAACTTACTTACTCCGATGGCTCAGCGACCCAATGTGTGTCTTGGCCTCCGATACAAGACTCCTCCACTGGTCTCGATCATTCGCAGCTCCACGCCAGTCGCTGACTCGCAGCTCGCGAAGATCTGCCTGCACGACGTCATCCCAGCGATATCTGGGGCTATAGCTACACTTCAAAAATGTATCCTATTCGAAAAATGTACTATTTTTGATAGCAATTGAGTGTCATTAAAACTGACATAAAGCCATTGGTACCATACAATAGAGGCCGTTCGAGTATTATGTAAGCAGTTTTTTGGTAAATTTTAACCCTCTCACCGTCCTCCATGTTTCTTGGAGGACGGTGCGATGGAGGAGAGGGTGAGGTCGAAAACTTTTTCTTCCCGAAGTTATCAAAGCTCAGCAGAGAAGACCGGCATGAAGCAGCGCCCACGCTGAGTTTCGTCGAGTGAGGGTATCAGAGGCGATTGGGGGGAAAGAGGGTTAAAGGTTGGCAGCGCACTTGTGACTCTACTGGTGTTGCAGATGTCTATGGGTGGCGGCAATCACTTACCATCAGGTGTTCACTCTGCTCATCTGCCACCTACCACATAAAAAAGGTATTATTATATTTGAACACTGCTAAAAGATACAAACAATTAAACATTTTAAGTATGTGTATATACGTACTTGAATAGGTAATTAATGTAGGTTATCGCGTTCCAGCGGAGCGTTTACCTAAAAACAAACAATCAATTTAGATAGCAGTGTTATGCATTCCCACATATTTACCGCATTTGTCCAACTTAAATCCATTTACCTAGGGGCACTGATGCACTAAAACGCGTAGCAAGCTTGACTAAGGCAAACCGAATTAGTATATCAACCACAATCGGACTTTCTTCGAAGGATTTCCACTTTATTGGCGTGGTTGGTGCTTCACGTTAAAGAACGATAAGTAGTAGTCCAGTGGATATAAATGTGCCTTCCGAAGAAAAAGTGGTAAGTTCGAATCCGAGTATGCACTTCTGGGTATGTAGGGTTCAAAAACATTTAATCTGGCTTTGACTATAAAATGAAATCGGTCAACCTGGAACGAGATCTAGTAAATAGTTTTTTTTAATACGTCATAAATCGTACACCGGAATATTATTTTATTATAATATTATATTTATTATTAATATAATAATAAATACAATAATATAATATTATTTTATTATAATATTTGTATTAGCGATGGGCTGATGACCTCAACAGTTTTTGCCGCGATTGGCAACAAAATGGCATTAGATAGAGATCGGTGGAGGGATTTGGGGAGGCCTTTTGCCCAGCAGTGGGACAGTATAGGCTAATAGATAGATAATATTTGTAAATTACTATTAACATTAAGTTCTGTAATGTGGTTGTGGCAATAAAGAGTATCTAAACTCCACGCGTACGAAGTCGCGGGCGGCCGCTAGTCTATCTATATTCCAGATTATGACGGTTATCATAATTTGAGTTGATGTTTTGATGATAACCTACACACGGTAGAAACCTACCACGGGCTGCGAAGCAACAGCTTTGGGCACAACTAGGAATGACACGTTAGAATGCTGATGACTTAGTCTTTTAGTACGAAAGGGCCCTGCAGAAGCAAACAGTCGATTAGTTTGTTTGTTTGCCGACCTTATCCGACGAGTTAATTGCGATGTTACCTTTGAACAAAAACTTTAATTCTACCAAATTAGTAAATTGAGGAAAGTCAACAGAACAGTTTGAATTATGACTAATTAAAAACAAGTTAGCTAACAGCTGTTTTTATGAGAATACCTAAATAGTATACAGGGCATTTTTAAAACTGAACGTGTAATCTACTAGCTATTTAAAACAACTTTTATAGTGTGTCAATATATAATGAGATTAATTAATGGCGCCACTGCCGCTTACGTAATAGAGTATGTAGCCAAGACCTAACTTAACTTCATCATCAGTCCGGTACCTACCCACTGCTGAGTATAGCCCTCCCTTCCTTCACATCAATATACCCGGTCCTGAGCTGCTCGGATCGATCTCGTCCTTCCAATTTTGGCGATGTCGTCAACTCATCGTGACATCAGTCGACCTGGACTTCGTCTGTCGTTTCTTAGGCACCATTCGCTTATAACTTTGCTCCACCTGCCATCACCGTCTATCTAAGTTCCTGCCAGATTCCACTTTAGCTATCTTGAGTAAACAGCAATTAGAACGGCGAAGAATAAAATATGATGGTAATGCTTGTAATATTAATTTCCTAAACACAACAGTTGCCACAACCATTTCGAAAAGCGACACCTCAGAGCCGTTTCCTGTCAATTCAGAAACCATTGAGAAAATGAATTGTATTGTTATGTTGATACGGACACATTCTGTTCACTCACGGACAAAACATGTTCTGGATCTAAATAGTTTTTTTTATAAAAAGCCAGAGTATTTATTCGTATTCGTTTATTCATTGGACTGAGCACAATTGAAATAGGTAACAATGAATTGATTTTTACACCTGATGCAAAGCGATAACGAGGGAACACTAAATTTGGAAAGGAATGCCAACTTTATCTCAATTTGAACAAGTTTTTAATAGTTAGATTAGCGGAGCTGTTTTTACAATAATTTCAAAATCTAAATATCCACTGGCTTCTCCCACCATGTGGTTCCTTCTTCAGCAATCTCCAAATTGGATCGCGGCTCCGCTCTTATTCAAATTCGCCCTTTTTAATGCCCATACTTTTATCCCTTGCCTTACACAATACACCAATGCTGACTAAAACCTGCCACAGAACAACTCTCCACCGCATGTCAAGTTAGAGTGCTGGCAGTTTCATGATGAGGCAGTACTAAGGTTTTTTACTCTGTGGTGTGCGAGTGTTTTTGCTGTGTGTATTGTGTACACTCACCGCGGTTTACGATCGTCCAAAAGTGACGTTTACACGAGTTTTGATTTATGAAACCGATGCAGAGGTCCGCTTTTGTTTGTACTTGATTATTGTATCAAATCATTTTAGTGGTCGTTGCTTGATGTTGCTGGATTAATGAAAACAAACATGGATTTTATCTACTCCTACAATTTTTTTCAAGTGATTTTAGGCCTGACTCTTTGGCCAGCCGCCTCCAAGTGTCTTGGTGGAGATTGGGCAGACCATTTTTCAGGCTTATAGCATAATATTATTGGTATTTTACCTGTAACGTTCCTCATCACTATCAAGACCCATCCACACACACACATACAGATACACATTGTATAGACAATTAATGTCAACTTTAAATTATCGATTGATGATGCATTAAATAGAGAAGATTACATATACATTTACGGATACAATATTATACAATGTCATGTTCATTTGACTGAGTCGTATAAATAGGCATGTCAGAAAAATATTTAGTGGGAATCCAGAATACCAAAAAATAGTTAATTATCATCGATTGCACAATCTGCCCAAACCACATCATGATGTGGCCAATACTCAGTAAAACATTTCATGAAATGCAGCCACGACGTACATAAATTAAGCTCTATAACCCAAGCCCAATAGCATGTCTACTTCAAACCCAGGAATTAAATACAATCTTGGCGATCGCAGCTGGGAATGTGACAAACAGTATTACTTGTATCCCAAGACACAGTGAGATAATAATCAAATGAGAATGTAATTGTTCGCATGTTCAATACGTCCGAGGCAATACCGTGCGGAGAGCCGGGCTCAGAGGGCGGCCTGTCAAACCGATTGATTTATAGTAATAAACAACAGATACACAGGCCACATATTACGCTCTATACATATTGTGAGCCGCTGGTGTAGGGAATAAACTGGGCTTTGAGTAGGAATGGATCAATCCGTACTATCTTAAAATGTCAACTGGTATAGGATACATTTATTGTAGATATTTCTCAGACTTAAAGCGTTTTTCATATCAGCTTTAGAGCTCCTGCATACAAAGAAGAGGTCTATGACAAACTGAGGCAGAAAGACCTATGCAAACATAGACGCAACCTATTTCAATACAGACATTTTTTGCAAAAATATAAGCCAACCTAAAAATGTTATTTTCATAGGACCACATTGCACTTGTAAGGTGTAAGATGAAACTAGTGGTATATAATATTTCGAAAGCTTTTTTTCACGGCAAATACTAAACGCAGACATGGTACTGATCACTGTTTCAATGACTGTTACACTTGCACCTCAAACCATCATATCATCCAAACATCACAAACATAGAATTGCATGAATTTCAAATAGATACGTTTTATATTCTTAAATAAGTACTACTTATTGTACTGTTATCGCTGTTGTTTCTCTCGTGTTTTCTATTTCTGTGCAATAAAGAATATCTATCTATAAGGTATTCTATTAGTGACAAAAGTGATCTAATTGAAGTGAAAAATTCGCATGTCCACGAGTTGCCGCGATACCGCCCGCGCCAAGCGAAAAATCAGCTGGCGGCTCTTTGTGCCCAGAGAGCCACACACACTGAGGACAAGGCACTTAATAAACACACACACACACTGCAATAATAATGCATTGCGAAGTGTCCAGCTTTATAAATAGCTCTAGCACGAATCAGAAGCAACTTTTGATTTTCGCTAGAATTTAAATTTCCTGTGTTTAATTTTTTTGTTTATATTCAGAACAAATTCTAATTAATTTGTATTTTGGAATGTCCTAAACAATTATCTTTTTCAAATTGTCGAATAATTTTACTTTTGTTTTTAAGAATCTCGTCGCCAAAATATATAATTGGCGCCCAACGTGGTGTTTACACGTGAGTGCTTAATAATATTTTGATAAGTAGATATGAAGGAATGTGAGAAGTGTATGTTTTTTTTTCGCCCTGCCACGTCCATTGTTAGCTCCGTGTCCGAGATGCGTATCGCGGACTCAGCGAACATAAATAACGTATAGAGCTAATCCGATACGGCGGTGATTTGTTGGCCTATTTACTTATTTGCTTAACCTACTACGCTACAACTTACTACATAAACTTGTTTATTATTTCCACTATACTCACCCGAGACGCCAGCCTGATCGGCCAATACTTTCATCGCCAATTTAACGCCTATAAAACGTATTCATAAATTCCTTATTTATAATATAATAAAATTTATAACCAACATAATCCGCTCAGAACAAAGCTGGAATGTAAGGCAATCCCCTATTAACAATTCCCTAACATCACGTCTTAGGTTGATGCTTTTTTGTCAAGTAATGTACACGATTCAACGTCGAAATAGACTTTGTTCTTAGGAGAGTAGAAACGAGTTTCGTGTGGGTTTTTCTCTGGTGAAAGTAAGTAGTGTAGCTCAATAACCATCGGCATAAATAGTATTAACAACAATTGATTTACATACAAATTGCTTTAGACAATATTGCTGACGGAATGGCGCGCGTGACGCGTACCACACATTTTGTAGGGCCACGAGATGAGCGGACTGTGCGAGTACGAATGTACTCGATAAAACTGATTAGTTTTACAGCTATGATGATATCATGAGACGTTAATATTGCATGACATTTTTAATACTTTTGTTATACGACTCTTTTAAGCTTGAGATAAACAATACAACAACGACCCGTTAACTCTTTGCCGATTCACTAAGAGGCGTATGACGGTATGTCGTACTCGTATTGGTTGTTAAACCGAGACTTCTAGATTAATTTTCTCCTATATTTTACCAATAAAATAATGCATGCTTAGCTATCGATAATTTCAGCTCCATGCTTTCTGGATTACCTGTAAGGATAGCATTTTTTACCAACAGCTACCAACTACCAACGCATCAGGAACTAATCTCACAGATACTTATCGACATCGTTCATAACATACCCTCAGGAAACACGGTTGCTCTTTTGTCGCCTCTAGCACAAGAAAACTATGATTTTCCTAGATCGCTGTTTCTCTGGCCTGGTGCTAAAGCGCGCAGTTACTCCTCGGCGTGAGGGTGTCTCATGCGTGAACATACACACACGCTCTAGGTCTGATCGTCCGTCTGTAAGTCTGTACAGGGCTGTCAGTTTGAAGTAATGTCAAGTAAGCTGAAAAGTACATTTCTATTGTGTGAACACTACGATTTAAGAGCTTTCAAGAGATGAATGAATAGGCTGTCACTAAGGATTCACCCTCGGGTACATCATCATTTACCATCAGTCGAGATTGCGCGGCCTAACGTCTGGCTTTTCTAAAAATCTTAAAGTAGAGGTGGGCAGGACATGTTGCCCGCAATGAGGCATCATGGTGTAATTGTCTTTTCGAGTGGAAGCCGTGGGGAAATAAACGCCCTCAAGTCAGACCTCAGATGCGCTGGAAGGACGACGTGAAAAGAGTGGCTTGCTCAAACTGGATGCAAAAAGCGCAATGCCGGAAGGAATGGAAAATGCTGAAGGAGGCCTACACTAATGTAGTCGATACAGGCTAAAGAAGAAGAAGAAATCTAATCAAAATATGTGTGTATGCTGTCTGTTCGGTAGTTTTCTCTCCAGTGGCAGCCCTACGCACGGCCGCGGATGAGAGAAAGAGCACCTGATTGCGAGGCTGATTGGGACGTCTGTTTATTTTTATTCGGATAGTGAGCGCGGAATTACCTTCATACGGCCCCAACTCAAGACGCTTTACGCGTTCCGTTCGTATAATACTCGTTCTAGTGCAGTAGTGATGTGATTTGGAGATATGGAGATTTAAATTAGTTTACTCCGTTGTAAGTAGTGCCAATCAAAATAAATTTTTATTTTTATTATATTGGTCTGTCTGATAGGGGGATGATCCGTTGGAGTGGAAAGGACCTTGACTGGTGGCCGCAGCCGTGGCAGGCCTCCCACCAGGTGGACCGACGATCTAGTGAAGGCGCGGGAGTCCTTTGGATGCGGGTATCACGGGACCGATCTGTGTGGAGAACGTTGGGGGAGGCCTATGTCCAGCAGTAGACGTAGGTATATTGGCTGAAATGATATTGATGATCTGATAGGGGCAGATAGGTTAGGATGTGATGTTTAGTGCAACAGCAATGGGGTCACAAGTGTGCAAGCAAACATTTCTTCTTCCCTTCAAATTGACTTTTGATACTCTCGCTCATCTTCATCATTTCAATCAATAGCCGTCTACTGCTGGACATAGGTCTCCCCCAATGTTCTTTACACAAATCGGTCCTTTGCCACCTTCATTCACTCAGCGAAACCCTGCATAGACACCCGCAACGCCATAAGAGTCACAAGTGCGCTACCAACCTTTCCTTTTACCTTCGAATGGACCTCAGGTACCCTTACTCACTCAGCGAAGCACACCACGGTCACCTGTAACACCATTGGAGTCACAAGTGAGCTTCCTACGGTTTTTTTCTTTTCACAAACTGGCTCTCTGGTACCGCTCTTTTACTCGGTGAAACACAGTGAAGGCCCTGCCGCGATCGGCAAGGCTCGATAGACATCACCAATATCGAGGTAGGTATCACTTGGTGTTTCGTAAAGTAAACTTGTGTCTCAAATGTAATCTCGTAACCGTTTCTCGGAAAGTACAAAATGGACTTACTTCCCAGCATTTACTTAGCCATAATGGCCGCGGCTAGTTGTGGACAAGCGGCAATAAACATGAGGAGTGGCGCCCTCTCTATGCAAATATAATAGAGCGGAATACCTCGCTGTGAGGATTGCTGGTACGAGACGCAAAAAACTGCGTTGAAAGGTCAAATAGCAAACGCGTGTTTAACTGTCAATATTTTTTTAGCTGTTATCAAAAACAGGGCCATTTTGAAATGCGGCGGGTCAGAGATTTGCCGCATTGTCTATGCGATATGTTCTTCAAAAGGGCGTGCTACGTTTAGCCGCATGGTGCTACTAAAACTAAACTTATCCTTTTTATCGTCATCTATTTTTAAAAATAATTAACATGTTTGTAAATGAAAAAAATACCTTATTTAATTTACTTTCAACTGTAGGATGTCGTTTGTCCAGGGGCTTATAGGGCTGTTTTTTATTCAGCCGTATTTAATCCGGCTTATTGTTGAACCGCCGCATTTTAAAACGTCTCTGTTTTTGATACCAACTAGCCGTAACGTAATACCGCGGATTATACAATCCGACTGATAGGTACCTGATGGTAAGCAATGGCACTGCCCAGGACATTCGGAGACATTGCGTTCTTTTATTGAAGGTGTGAGGTTTCTTAGGATCTTAAATACCTATACTTAAGTATTTTTTTAGCTAGAAGTATTTTTGCTCCATTAAAAAAACTTTCGATTCCAATCCTTCCTTTGCTATCCCTACACGTTGTTTATCCCAAAGTATTTATATTCATTTTTTGCTACTTATTAAGACTTAGCCCATAAATACGCAATACGGCCGCTGTAGGTACCGCCCATAAAAAACCAGATAAGCCCGAAAAAACTTGACGTAATCTTGTGGCTGGCATAATAATGAGCTAGAACAGTATTGTAATGGCCGACCGAGGCATATTTCGCGTTGTTATTACTCAAAGAGGATATCTGGAAGCTAATTTGGATATTACCCTATTTTGAGTAACGTTGTCTTTGTTTCTGGCATGTTAGTTTTATGTGAGCCTGGAATTTAGGACGAAAAATATGCCTACCATCACAGTCAGTAACAAGACATTGCGAGATGCGTCACTCTGGGGGGCAATTCTCGTGCACTCGACATTGAATTCGAATTTAGAGATTTCATACATTCGTCCATCCGAATCTCTAATTCGACTTCAATGACGAGTGCACGAGAATTACACCCCTGGTTACAACATTTTGGACCCAGAACGCCAGCTACCTAAACCGCGTGCTAAATAGGCTACGCACACATACATGCACGTGTACAGCTATAGATTGGCAGCACCGTCTATGTGGCAGAATCGATAGGTGGCAGCACTTTGTATTGACTAACAGGACAAAATTACGTTCAAACCATCAAAGTGCACTTTCCCTATAAAATAGTTTATTACTTTAAAAGATTAGCAAGTCCTAAAACGTCACATTCGAAATTCTGTAACGGTTTTTCCTAAAGCCAAAACGTTCTGCGCTAAATTTAAAATCCTTCCTCGCGCAGAATCCACTCGAAGAGCGAATAAAACATTAAAGGCAATAATTAAAACATTACAGGCCACTAAAAAGGGAATAAATACGGACCGCAACAGGCGACGCGCGGTGTATAAATTAAGTCGCGCGACAGACGCCAGGCGGCGCGCGCGACGGTGCCTCTGCAACGGAATTCTATGGAAGAACTTTTGAAATTAGTTATCTTAATCCCGGAAATAAAAATGTTAAAATGCTTACATGAACTTATCTACATAAATACTACATTGGTAAGGGAAAAGGTTCGATTATTTTTTTAATCAGTCTTCGTTACAGGATCGCATTCGTTACAGGAAGTTAAAGGACCCGCAATGCATTTGTAATGGTATCAGCTATTTGTATCAGTGAAAATGTTACATTCCTTAAACCATGTTTCCTGTCAACCATTCTGCACAAAAATAATCTACTACTTTTGGAAATCCATAGATTTTTTTTCAATGATTTTCCAAAAGTCTCTTCATACAAAATGAATGTGACCGACTTTGTATGAAAAGTTGTTTATATTTCTGTTGAGGTCGGTAGTCCAGCAGCTGGGCGTTGGATCAAGGGGATCAAAGCGAATGCGGCCAAGCCACTGCCACTTTAAACTCCACATAGAAAAAAAAAACAACTTTTCATACAAAGTCGGTCACATTCATTTTGTATGAAGAGACTTTTGGAAAATCGTTGCAAAAAAATCGATGGATTTCCAAAAGTAGTAGATTATTTTTGTGCAGAATGGTTGACAGGAAACATGGTTTAAGGAATGTAAAATTTTCACAGATACAAATAGCTGATACCATTACAAATGCATTGCGGGCCTTAAACTTCCTGTAACGAAGATTGATTAAAAAAATAATTGAACCTTTTCCCTCAAACCGATCGATTTTTCCTCCTCTTAGCGCCGTGAACTCATGACTGAGGATCATGACCCCCTTTTGAAATTATCTTTTCTTTGACCACATTCTTTCTTCCATTGACGTCTGTCTTTGGCAAAATGACAGACATCGTGAAGTTTTGTGTCCAAGGCATAACAAATCAGATCAGACCATACCAACGGGCTTCTTCTTTCGACTTTCCCGATAACCATCAACTGTTCTAGGTCCTCACCGATGGATTACCTGATGTTAAATGATTCCACTAGTAGAGTCACAAGGGCGCTACCTGCACGCACAACTTTCCCCTTATTAGGCCTCCGAAATCTTTTATATGAAGCAGCAATATTTTATCAGCAAGCGTGGTTTTATAAAAATGTCAGATGTAAGTTCAAAGAAGTAATTCAGTTGGAAAGCAACAATGTAATTGTGTTACAAAGTGCATTTCTTGGAGTTTTTCTCTCCGCGGTCGGAGGTCGGCCCTCGATCCTCCCGTTTCTGTTCCGATTTAGGTAAATTGACAAGTACAAGGATTTTATTTACCGCCGCGGGGTCGCCTCCTTGGCGCGGACCGAACTGCAATTAATATTAAAACCTTCTTGTATTGGGCACTGGCGTGAAGTAGAAATAGGTTTAAGGGTTGAGAATATAGAATACTCCTTTACCCTTTTCTTACATGTTTTACTTCCTTATTACAGTGATGAAACTAAAACTATACTATAAATATTTTATTTGCAATGCAAATTTTAATCGATTTAGCATCTTTGAACGTAAATTTTTAGTCTGAAGACTATCTTTAATATTTCATAATCGGTAAATGCAGTAGACTCCATTTTCCGCATTTAGACTCGTGCTCTTCATAATCGGTATCTTCTTTTGTTACATTGTTCTAACTCAGTTCCTACCCCATTGGAATGCACAGCGTTTGCCTTGAATTAGTATCAAAAGACTAATTTTGGGTGAGGCTTTAAATTATATCGATCTTAGTAAAATTCACATAAACAAAGACTATCATAATTATTTAAATATATACAAGCCAAATAAGATCTTAACATTATCAATAGAACTGACGAATGAGGGATTATCCTTCCTTATGTTCACGACCACATCAACCCTTTCATACTTTAGGTAGTAGTAGGTTTTCAGCAAGTATTGCAAGTGCCGGCTTGTACTTCACAGCAGCGGCGCGCAGGTCGGGGGCGGACAGCGCCGCTCGCGCGCGTAACTGGCGTTGAAGCCGCTTCGATTTATGGCCGCACTAATTTATAGTGCCGCTGCACCCACGATTAATGGAAACACTTATTCCGACTTTAATGCTGTTTCGATTCGTTATTTTTGTACCACTATTTGTTGGTGCCCTTGTCGTCGGATTGGGATGTTAAGGAATTAGGAGTTGGGATTCGTATTGTGAATTTTATTTAAATTGGGTGAAAGATTGTTTTACTTCATCCTGGCCGAAGTAAGGCCTAGTGTTTTGCATAAACTTGAGACAATAGCACAAGCGCATACCTGCATCGAGTCATTCACATACCCCAAAGTAAATATCTTTTCCAGAAATTTCCAGAACCAGCGTTGGAACGTAAGAAGGTACAAATACGAGTATAAGGTACGATGGCAAAAATTTATGCAAGCAATACACGGAGACACCTAGGGCTTCTTTCAGATCACCAACACCCAAGACAATTTAGTAAAGTTCGATTTACAAACGAATCCGAAAATCAACGCGCATCGCTTTAGCCACTACGTCATAAAAGTTGTCTTTAAAATTCCGTATTATCATTCTTGCGTCACTGCACTCTGCCGTCGAATTTAAATGACATGAAATATTTCTTTACCGATTCGGAAAACTCCATAATTATGTAGATTTATTGAAAAACGAGGGTCCGAAGGTGGAGGACGGTGGAGGAGCTCACGGGCCGCTGCACCTCCTCAATATTCATGACGAGGAAGTCCGACCTCGAGGCTCATTCGCTTTGTTCGCCAGTTCTACCTGATCAGAGATCAGTGGGGCGTTTGTTTTAGATTTTATTTAGTTAGATTTTAACTAATTTAGAAGTAGGTTCATACCAGAAGTAAAGTGTCAATACTTACTATCTATCTTTCAAGGAAATTATTTTGTTCACTGCGCTATCATTAGATTTATCTGCAGCTATGGATAGATAAAATATCTACACTTTATTGGACAAAAGGTTACAGAACTTCATGCTATGGTCATTTGCAAAATACAATCTCGACGGTTTTATCGCTAATAGCGATCTCTTCCAGACAACCTTGGGGGTCGAGGAAAAATACAGCAAATTAACGAATGTAATTTCAAATTTCGAATATATAAATACAAAATATAGTATTTTTTATTAAATGTCGTATTTCCTATCCATTGAAAATGTCAAACAGCGCTCGTTTGCGTACGGAGCCTTCGTTGGCGGTGACACTTTTAGCGCTTTAACGCTGTTTGCTGTATTCATGATAGAAGCGTATATTTTAAAATCATTCCAAAGTTCAAAAACGTTCAAATTATATAACGCATAAAGCATAATTATTTTAATGTATAACAACTTCCAAAACCTAAGAGTATTACCTCCGTGTGCTTGAACCACGCCGTCACCGCTTGCATGTCAGTGTCCGTTAATACATATGAATGAGGAAACTTTGATTGCCCTCAGATTAGCCGTAGGACCTCACAGTTTGTAATTACTACGTGTTAATTAACGCGACACCGAGGGATTAGCTTTTCAAACAATCTTCCATTGTTAATTTCTTTGTATGGAGTCGGCATAATTTGTGACGTGTTTCATTGCATACAAAGAGGAAACTAAACACGATTTATTTTGTTTGATACGGGGCTGGCAATGCAGACAGATCACCTGATGATAAACAATTGCCACTGCCGAATCACCAGTGTGCTGCCAATTTTAACTAAGTATTCTTCCTCGAAAGGCCCTCAAGTATCCTCACTCACTCTCTTACATTTGGGTTTCCGCGAAGACATTTGGGTTGAGCCGTTACTCTCTCGTAGGTATATTTTAATTATCGCATTAGTGGGTGCACCTTATTAAGGCAAAAATAAGCAACGCAATTTTTTATTGCACATATGTATGTACTTTAACTTAAACTGAAGATAAGGACATTTTGCCAAACGAATCGTCTACTTAATTACGACCAACCGCCATCCGTGCTAAGTAACAAACATAAAGATATAATATACTCGTATGGCAGTATATAGAGACCCAGTACGATGACAAGGACGTTTCGTCAAGGGCAGCTCTAGTAGTCAGTGGAATCTTGACGATGATTCACATAAAACAGCGCCCTTCCAAGTAAACTTTCAAGGCCGCACAAGAAATTTTATTTTATTTAGATCAACGTCTTCAGTTATTTGATGCCTTCATGCTTTAGAAATCGGTTGGCTCCTAGTGTAACCACGGTACATGATTGGCAGTGCGAGAATGCCACTGGCTCCAGGCGGCTACGTTTGGGCGCAGAAGTAAGTATGGTGGACTGTGTTTGACGAACGTACGTGTGCAGCAATGATGCGATCCTAGGCGCACCGTTTGATGTGAATCATCATTCGTCTGTGGGTGGCAGAACCGATGGTAGAATTAGCGCGTGACTCCACTGTTGCAGGTTTCCGAGGGCGGCGGCACTCGCTTGCCAATCGTGTGCTCATCTTTCACCTATCACATAAAGCCACTGACTTTTATGAACACTATGATCTACGCCTCTTCACTCACCAGCGAAGCAAACTGTACAAGTTGCTAAGAAGCGAAGTAATCTCTCGATGAAGTTCGGACACACTCGCAGCCGCGGACTTGCCGACTTGGGGACAGCAATTAGTCAAATTGAAGTGAGGTGCCGACTTATTTGAGCACCGGACAGACGAGGGTGGTTGTTACGCTTGGGAAGAGAGGACAGATGGACACACAGCGGCAAGTGGAGTTACCTTTTTCCGACTTTGGACCGACCCTTTGTCTGAAACACAAGTGCTATTGGTTCGAACCTACATGACGCCGTCTGGACATAAGATGATTATCTTCTTCTTGGTCGATACACACTTGCCAGTGGTTATGGTAATCATTGTGGATCACGGAGAATGAGGATCTTGTTAGGGTGATTAGTATTTGATTAGGAACTTAAGCAAATTAATCTTTGGATGACAAAATAGATATAAGGCACACCAGAAACGCAAAGTCTTATCGACCGTCTTTAATTAATGCGTAGGTATTAATTAAAGTAGGTAGCTCCTTAAGGCATATATAGTAGGTAGGTATTTCAGTCAGGATAAATGCGAGTCGTTGATGAATTATGGGGAAAGTATCTGGTAAAAGACATAATTGTTGGAGGAAGAAATCATCGTTCCGGGAGTGGAGAGGAAAAAAGATCCATTTCAGTTACGGTTCTTTTTACTAACACTCGTTTTGAAAATTCCAAAAGAATTTAATGTCCTAACACACAAGACCGAAGGAATACCCCAACCCACTCCTAATTCCGGACATTTAGTTCGTTACTTCCATTCATTAAGCCGGGTGCGGTACATGCTCAGCCACCTGACTTTACTCGATAAGTTTTGTCCTAAGGACTCATTCCTTAACATTTAAGAGAAGTTAACATTTAAGAGAGTTTAAGTACTTAAGAAATCACAACAAATATATTTAATACCTTAATTTTGTAATTAAGGTACTAAATATATGTGTTTCTAGAAGCTGGATTAGCTCTTGACACCGAGGGTGTTAAATTACATGGAAACAACTATCATGGAATCAAGAATTAACCTTCAACATCGGGCGCAAGCGGACTTTAGCGAAGTGCGTAGGTACCTAGTTACGGTTAGTTAGCTACTATGTTTTGATAAAGGCTCAAGACAGAACGTAATGATTTGTCTTGGCTTTGACTTCATAAAGCCCACAGTCATTGAGCATATCGTGTACTCGTATGTAACTATAACAATCGCGACTGCCATTAGCATGTAATTTTTAGGGTCCCTTAGCCAAATAGCAAAAACCGGAACCCTCATAGATTCGTCATATCTGTCTGTGCGTCCGTATGTCACAGCCATTTTTTTCCGAAACTACAAGACCTAAGTTGTTGAATTTGGTAAGTAAATGTATTTTATGAATCGCATTAAGATTTTCATACAGAAATAAAAAAACCCATACATAAAACTGAAACTGGTTTTTTTTCATCCAACCCATACCTACGTGAAGAATAGGTCTTCAAAAATAATATTGAAGTTTCTAACATTATTACCTTCCATCCTGAAATTAGGTCGCCCGATAAACACTGCCGAAGTGAAAAAATGTGCCCCCCCCCCCCCTCTCTGATTTTTAAAATAAAAGAATGATAAAATTAAAAAAAATAAATGCGCTACGTATTTCTTTGTGTTTGTGTCATTTGTGTGGAGGTTTCCAAATTAATGACTGAATTTTCTTTCTTTCTACGGAGCCCATCATGGGCGAGTCGGACTCGCACTTGCCGGTTTTTTATTTATTCTTGGCTGGTACGCTCGTGCCGTAGACAAAGCGCGCTTGATAAGTTGGTGGTTACCGCAAGTCATCGGCGCGGGCGCGGTGCGGCGCGGCATTGTCTGCGCCGTGCGATGCGGTGATTGATCGCCGTTTGCGTCACTAATCATTGCTGCCTCTACGCGGGTTGCACACGCGACAAGTTGTACTGCAATCTTTGCTATTTATTTATTATAACAGGCACTACTACGGAATACAATTCAATGTACATTTAATTAAATTACAAGCTTAGCATCGTGTTAAAACTGTATTCCCATAAAGGTTGCGCACACCATTTACTTTTTATATAAATCGAAATAAAGAAAAGGTAGATACCTACTTAATCATGTAGATGCACATAGTTTCTGTTTTACATTTTCAAACAAAAGATATAAACTCTGCAAAATATGACGTCATAATAGCTTTAACATTATAATTTGATCTACTCATTCTAATCAATGGATTCATTTATCCATTTTTTTTGTTCAAAAACTAAGTTGATGCAACACACATTTGATACAGTACGGTAATTCTTATAACCTGCTTTGACGTAATATTTTATTACAAATAGAAAAAAAATATGTGTCATAAAAATTTGGGGAAAAGGAAAAGTTCATGGGCGGCAGCAATCGCTTACCATCAGGTGATCCGTCTGCTTGTCTACCACATAAAGAAAACATAGTAATGGGTACCTCAATGTTTCACCGTGTTTTAGCGCGCGGGCTACGCGCGGCGTATTATAATTACCGTGAAATGTATCTCTCGTGTTTGATGTATCATTATGCGAATCCAGGTCAAACCCATCTATGCCGATACATAAGTACAATCGTTAACTATCATACATTACGTCTATAAGTATAAATATTTACATAATCATTTACATGTTACGCATGCAGTCATTAATAACAATAATAATGTCCTACAGATTCAACAATAGCGACACATCTCAACAATCTACCACGTATAGAGGATATTAAAGTGCATAAGTGTGTGTTCAAACACAAAATTGCACATATTATTCCCTTACCCTTTTAACTCTGGTGACAGAGTGTTATTCGATTGGACGCCTAGGTACCTGGGCATAAGATACCTACAAGGTCGCTTTCTGAATCAACTAACACGGAGAATTTCTAAGGTTACCGATGGCCCAACCCGGGAATCGAACCCGATAACTCAAGCGCATCTTCGCTTAAAAGTATGAACTAAAATTCTGTTATGCTTTAATTTTTATTGTGAGTGTGTGTGTCAGTTTTTAATGCGAATAAACGTCTTATCTATCTATCTAACTACTATACTGCATCACGCACCACGGAGGCAAAAAATAAAATACAGCCATCTACAATAGCAATAAGTAGTTATTTATTTATCTATAGTCATAATATTTTGTTGGCTTACAACTAGAACCAAATCGTCAACAAGCTTAATCGTTAAATAAGATGAACATTTGCTATGATTTTTCTAATGTCGAGTGAAAATAATTGATAAATCGTTATCGTCGACACAGATTCAAGAAAATTGTTTATTGCCTATTTAAAAGGTGATGTGTTGTGTCCGTAGGCGGTGGTAAACGCTTACTTACCATCAGGTGATTAGTTTGCTTGTTAGCCCCTATCATAATTTTAAGTCTTTCAAGCATTAAAACGGAAAGCAAGTACTTAGTATTTTATCGATCTACGGAGTCCAAAGCAAATTGTCTACGTGACGGCTTATCTGAGAGCTGCATTAACAATACACTGAAAAGTGCAATTAAAACCAAATCAGGCCATTACAATTAATGCGCGTAATCTTAGAATAATAACACTAATTTAATCTACACATTGTCTCCACGTTTTACAAGTCAACGATTTCTGTTAACTATCGAACGCATTACGCAAGAATCAGGGGAAGATTAATTTCCAAGTATTGATTGCAAGGATCAGAGGTCCCGCGCAGACGTGAGGCGATAACCTGCGCGCGCGTCATGCGAGTATTTCCGCGCATAAGATAGTGCAGCGGTGCAGTATCAGGTGCCGGGGAGCGACGCTCGACCTGGGGCCAGGGGCTAATTGAGCCACTGAGATGGTTCTAGAACAGTCTTTCCCAAAGTGGGTGATAGAGCCCCCTTGTGGTCGCTGCAGGTCTAAGGAAAATCAATTGTTTTTGCCTTTTGAAAGATTAGCGTGTCCTACGACGTTAAAGGCCCACGTGGAAAAGGCACAGAAATACAGAATATAAGTAGGTATTTTGGTAAGGTTTTTTTTTAACAAAAAAAACTTTACTTTTAAGAGATATACTTAAAGTAAAACAAATAGAAAAAAAGAATTGTTGCCAGCTCCTAGTTTGCCGCAACACTGGTTTACCACGTGTAAACAATAAATTAAATTTAACAGCCTCATAGAGCAATTTTATTTCAAATTTACACAAGAATTTGTAACTTTATAGTACGTAACTTGCGGCTTATTTTATATGCAGCTTGCATATCGTTAATCCATTAAATACCTTCTCGACATAAATTGAAGATATTTTCATCAAAAAACCTATACATGCAAAATCGAGCAGTGTGATCTTATGTTATTACTACTAAGCGACCGATTTTTGCTTTCCTCTTAACAAAATCAAACTTGAGCTAGTGTCATTGACCCCGTGTTTAATCAATCTCACAAATAAGAGTAACTGGCTGGATGTCTCCAGTGTGCAATGAGCTGATAAAGCCAAGGCCGCGACTTCCACGTGTAACGCGGTCGACTGCTCGCACTATCGCCTGCTATCGCTACTTACGTGCCGATTGTTTATCAACTGAGGTACATTATGAAGATGAACTCCTTTAGAGAGCTGAGGTACCTACATTGTAAACTGTACGCAGTGAAATACACAAGAAAAGAGCCAATTGAGGACGCAACCAGAATTTACGCCAAGATGATGTGACCGTGAGAGAGCCACGCTTCGGCATGAATGGGCCGGCTCAGATTGATACCAGGGCCTTACAGAAGACTGGCGTAAAGCAGCACCAGGTGGCAATTCTCGTGCACTCGACATTGAAGTGGAATTATGTATGGACCAATGTATAAAATCTCTAAATTAGACTTCAATGTCAAGTGCACGAGAATTAGTACTTCCCTGTGCTGCGTTTCGCCGAGTGAATGCCGAGCTAATCGTAGAAATACGCTAGATAGATTTGAAAAATCCAGAGATTCATGCTCGAACCACGACCTCCCCACATGGACGACGCGTTTTAATCCACTAAGCTACTATCGCTCTTTTCTGTGATATCTGTAAGATACTAGGAAGTAGGAAACCAACTTAATTCACCAGCCGACTTATAAAACGATAGACAGTTGAAATCAAAATCGCGCCTTGCCGTGACAATGTTAACGGCTCTAAGGCGCCACAATAAAGTGAATATTAAAAGACTTGTTTACATCTCCTGCTTAGCGCGTAGTTTACAGCCGCACCGCGCTACACCGCGCCACGCCACGCCACGCCACGCCACGCCACGCCACACCGCACCGCACCGCGCCGCCTTGTACGTTGTAAACTGCGCCATAAAAACTTAATCGGAATTAAAAGTGAAACAAGGGTTCCGTACAGATTATTGACAAGGAAATTACCAGGCAACGTCACTAATCTAGCTATATCTATAACTAGTAATCACAACGTATTAAGAATAATATGGAGATATTATTATCTCATCTCAGATTGAAATTCCCGGTAGCGTCAAAAGCATGGTTTCAAAGCCCAGGGTATGCTTAGACCATGATTCAGAATGTTTATATTATTATAGAATCACCACTTTATTTTCTTTTACTATTATATAAAAAACACTTAACATTAATCACATGCAACGTATAAATAAACCACTGAGGTTTGTCCACGGTGCTAGGGTGTTTGCATTTTATTGCAAGCGACTGTACAATACTCATAATCTACGAGTAGTAAGTATCTATTTAGTAGAGTTTACGAAGTTATGGTACGTGTAAGAGGCTTTATTCATGTTACCTATTATGAGGGCTTCGGAGTTAAACGACTAAAATTCAACGGTGTATAAGTACAATTATTTATCGTAAAGAAATATTTTTTGAAGAGGTTTCCTAACAGCGGTTTGCGGACCCCTAAAACACCGCGACACGCGCCCTCGACGCGAAGTTTCCTCACCGCAAATAAACAATAATAACAAGGGATCATTGCGACAATTTTCAGCGGAATCATAAAAAATAATAAAGACAGTTACAGTTACCCCGCGATGTCACGCCTCCAAACACCAAGTGGAGAAAAACAAAGCAGGGGAATTTATAATGTGGCTTAGCTTCATAACACATCCGTGATTTACTGAGACTTTGAGAATATTTTTAATATGAAATTATCGGAAAGATTTTTTATGCTAGATGCGCTAAACGTGCACGCACGAGTCTCCGCTCGTAAGCATGTGCAAGATCAAAAAGGCTGCTGATGCGTTGCAGGCCTTTTAAAAAGAAGTATGTATTCCGGGTTGACCACTTTTCGATCTTAATGCCAATTTATTAAGGTCGCAAAGTGGTCTACCGGGAACTTTGCTGATAGTACGTAGTGAAATGACAGTGACAACAGACTTTATTTTAATGTTTAATCTATCGCTCGCTTGGAATCACTCGCCTGGTAGCGAGTGTGTGATGTTGCTCGTTGCGGTCGAGTGATTCAAAAATACTGAATACCGGTTGTCGAATGAAAGTCAGTAGAAATCGTGCGCATCTTGACGCGAATGAATTAAAAATATAAGTTTTATGTTTCGTCTGTAGATTCAGAGCACCTTTTCATTCGGTCATGATTTTACCATATAGAAAGGGAATAAAGAGATTTTGAGAGCAATACTTGGTTTGAAATTAAATTTTAGCCTTACAACGGCTCTCCAAATGACTGATACTCATTTTCATGATTTGGGCGCGTACACAAAACCGCTGCTCAACAGCAAACAAACAAAGCTCGTATTATTAAATCAAAAACACGTTGATTTCTTGGTAGAGCGGTAATGTAGAGCCCCCCGGGGGAGCAAATGTTTACACGGACGTAATAAAATCATATCGATACCTGCCAACGGCGTGCGCCACGACCGAAGAGCGGGGATTACACTGGAGCAATGTAGAGACGTTTGCAATTTACGATTGGGGTGAGGAAACAAATCGTATGGTGTAAATACCGCGTTTATTTATGTGATGTGGAAAACGAGCAGACGAATCTCTTGACGGCACCAGTGGAGTCTAAGTGCGCAGACAACCTTTCAGCTCCCTTCCCGGATTGGGCCTCCGGAACCTTCGCTCACTCGAAACATAAAGCAACTTCATGTCGGTTTCATGTGAGCATATGGAGTCACTCCGGCGGAGCCACCCATTTTACCTATGCGGTAGCGTTTTTATAGAGCTGTATTTAAAAAAATGCGCCTGATCTTGGGGGTAGCATTAAACCTCATCACGTACCATCAGAGGTCAGAGGGTCAGAAAAGTTGCTAAAAATATCACGTGATAATGGACGGCCCCATAACCTAAAAATGCAGTCATTTTGTTTGTCTGGCCCATTTGTTCGTGGAACACATCTAATCAGTGTAATCAGGAGAACTATCGCCCACGTTGGTTGGTACACAAGCGATGTGTTTACCTCCGGGCGCGATGAGCCGTCAGCGGCCAATCAGCCGGCTCCACGTGCACACATAAATGTATCTGGAAGCTCGGGGCCTTTACACCGTGCGACGTGAACTATTTGCAAGTCACTACTCAATGCAGGTTAAGCTTAGGTTACCTTAAAAGTTTCAACAGAATATAACGAAGGATTCTCATAACGAATGGGAATACATATGTCTATATACCTGTATATACGATAAGACTGACTACAGACAAAGCAGAAGCAGACTTATATATTCTTTAACAATTTAAGATTTGACAGATAAATCATTCCCTACTCAAAAATAAACGATACATGACGATGATTTGGCAATTACTCGAAATGATACAAATAACTGAGGGCCTAGCATGAACATGTTTGTTTACTTATCGTAAACAATTAAAAAAAAAGCTCCTATCGTACGGAAGCATAACTAAAATTAGCATAATTAAAAGGCACAAACGTCAGAAAGGATCGATTGAAGCGGGAGCGCCCGCCCACAGATTATACAATTAACATATCTAATTTACATTTTTGAAGGAAATGGTACGTTATGATACTCCAACAAAGGCTACTTCGTGATGAGTAGCGTAATCGTAACATGGGCACAACATGTTACGATTGTTTTATATGGTTGTGCTAGCCCTCTGATCGCGGATCACGATCGAATCGCAGTCGCACCTCCACCTGTAAACGCGCGCTATTGTTGATTGCGCACGGTCGGAACCTGCCCTAATCAAATTTATGTTTGTTCGTCTTGAGGCACGACTCCCCCCACCCCCCTGGAATTACTCCATTTGCACTTCAATCCAGGTTCTTTGCCTGCCGGCCGTTTTTCCCGGCTTCTTCGGCACGTGCGCGATTTGATTGAGATGGTGAGAAATGGCGGAATAAAGCGGAGGTAGATGTAATTCGTGGCAATTTGGTGAGGAGAAAGAATTTTATTTGATTTACAGCTCGCGAGCGGCAGCCGGCAGGTAACTTGGCTTTGATTCGAAAACTAGGTCTGTTTGTGAATAAAGTACTATCTTAATGATGAGGAAAACAAAATGCATAGGTTGGACTGGCTTAAACCAAAGAATAACTTATACCTACACAGTGCTTTTTTCACCATCATATGCACTTATCGAGGGCACTATACTGATGTGAATATTTTTTTTTTGTGAAAGGTTGCCACCTATCACCTGATGGTAAGCGATTGCACCCACCCGTAGACATCTAGTAAGTACGGTACATACATTTACATCGTATTGAACGAGTAGTCAATGTTTTTGTTTGGTAGTTAGCTTTGTATGTATTATACATATAGCATTACATTTGAGAGTATAGACAAACTTCAATCCATTACTTCAACCACCTCCGTCAACAATCCGCCTCGAGTCTGTTTGCCAACAGATGGCGCTTGCGGCACACACCTGTTCCCATTAAAATTTCGATTACTGCAACGCTAGTGGAGACTTGGGAGTAGGGACGTCCCATACCTGGAAAGCATCGATAAAAATAAGGAGCCTCTATCGAGTCGGCGGAAAATAAAATACACCCTCTTGTATTATCTTGTTATTTGACGTAGCAATCAAATACATTTTATTTTTCAATAATACAAGCTATTGAGTGGCTAGCGGAGCAACGTAGTTATTTTCATCGGTTGTGATATCATATAAGTACATAGATAAATATATTTGATAGATATATAGTTTTTTGGGCAACCCCAAATCCGTACTTTTAGGCCCCCGATTCTCGATAGAAATATATCATAGTTTATACATAACATAGTTTTAAATATGTATAGTGCGATATCCGCCATGTTTTTTATATCGAAAATAACGAGAATCAGGAGGCTAGGTATTCAGTATACGGTTTAAGTACAAAACAACGCGTTTTAAAAACAAATTAAGTACAAAAATATTTTGGTACTGCCTAATATAGACCGTCGATACTAAACTCCCCGTTCCTATACCGACTAAAGTTTATTCGATGCTCAAATCGGAACAGAAAAATATCGAGTCCTTGTGTTTACTAGTATCGGGATACCCCTAGAGGGGCGCGGGAGGGGGAGGCTAGAGGTAAACACCGGTCTGTTTGTTTGTATGCACTCACGTGTGTTTGCGGGGGAGTAATAGACTTGACGGGACGGCTCTTATGAGAGCCACTACAAGAGGTGTTAAAATGTAAGTGTTCTATGTCGTTTCAGTGATAACGGACACAAACGAAATTTCGCGGTTTTGAGTAAAATACCGACATAATAGAAAGACCTTCGAAACGGACGTGCGAAATTTTTAGATCATATACCTAAGCAAATTACTGTGAATATCACTGTTACAAACCGTACTGTTAATCGTTTTAACCGCAAACAAAACATAAGTATTAGGACCATGTTCGTTCAGAACTTAAAAATACCAGTCCCATTTTGTAATAAAAGCAAATGAGTAACTATTTATAGTTTGAGTACCTATTCAAAATGTCTTGTTGAAAGAACATTTCTTTGAAGAACCTTTTCATCTCGCATAGGTGGGTACATCAGTATAAAAATAATCTTAGCATTAAAACCTACCAAAATTATCTTAGCATCAAACAAAATATACCTTATCTACAGTTATTTTGTTTGATGGTCAAATATTTTATGTATACGCCAAGATGCATTTTCATTTGTTTCGTCGAGAACAAATTATAACAAATGAAAGTACTTAGGTATACTTGAAGGGGATTGTGTAAAACATGATTTAAGTGAAATGTTGGTAAGTTTAAACGCTAAGATAATTTTGACGCTGGCTGTCCATCAATTTCCTTCGATACATGGCATCAACATTTAATTTGTGTACATTTAAGACGATATTTATTGATAATTATGGAGTAGATCGCGGGTGATTAGTGGCGTGTTAACCCCCACCTGATGAGGCGGTTGATCGCTGTTCCACGGGGTAATGTTGGACAAACAACGAGTATCGGGTGTACTCGACCCCGAGCGAGGTAGGGTTGACAATGTTCTTTATCATTTTCACTATTTAATTGATTTAGGTTACTTTATTAAGTAGAGACCGCTTCTCGGTAAACGTACGTTTTTGGGCAGACGAAAAGACGGATCACCTGATAGCAGTGGCGTGGCGTAGTTGGAGCGGAGCACTTTTTAAGGGCAGCAAAATCTTTGCTGCTGCTTTGCTCATCCTGGGAGGAGGGTCGGGGAATAATAAAGGATAGCATCAATACACGATGTGGAAAGCACTGGTGTAGGAGAGCGGCAAAATCTGATCGAGGCAGAAAAAGAACCCGCCATCACTCTGTAGCCATTCTGGCCCAAAGGGTGTCCGACATGCGGTAGACGTGTCCAGCCCAGTCCCACTTTATTTAGCAGTTTCTTTGGTAACGTCCGTAATAGAATATAGAATATAATATATATTTTTTATGATATAGGTGGCAGACGAGCCAACGGATCACCTGATGGTAAGCGATTACCGCCGCCCACGGACACCTGAAACACCAGTGTTGTTACAAGTGCGCTGCTTACCCCCCTTCCCCTGGATTGGCCCTCCGGTACCCTCCCTCACACAACGAATGCACAGCATGCACTGCTTCACGCCGGTTTTCTGTGAGGACGTGGTTTACTCCGGTCGAGCCGGCCCATTAATGCCGAAGCGTGGCTCTCCCACGTTTAAATTACCTGGCAACCCTTGGCGCACGAGTAATGGGTGTCGGGCCACCGGCGCCGGCGCCTGCCTCAATTAACGGCGGTCCTGGGCAAACACCACCTACCCCCGTCTCGTGTGTACCTCGCGCGGTGTCGTGTGACAGCTCGTTTCATAATGGGGTTTGACCTCAATCTCATCCAACGAATGTGATATACACCAATAACTTTTTCCTTTCCTTGCCCTCATAATAGGTAACACGAATAAAGCCCCTTTGGGATGTTTGAATATCAAAATAAGCAAAATAAAATCAGCTAATACTGTTTCCATACATGTATGCCTTAATGTGAATATTTTTTTGTACTGTCGACAAGCTGTGATTTATTTTGTGCTTATTTTGATGATCTAGAAACTCTAAATGGGCTTTATTCCTGTTACCTATTACAATAGCTTTGGTATAAAATCGACTAAAATTTAACAGTGCACGATACCGTGTAATAAATATCAGTCTATGCACCGTGCTTCACTCGAGGGCACTGATGAAAACCAGAATTCTTCGCCAAGGAACAGTAATTATATTTTTTTTGTATGTTCAAAAGTAAAGAAAGTATTTGTGTTTTTGTACATCCAAAAAATTTTGTCGTGTTATCATAGTTTTACCAGAGCAATGTGAACGAAGCTATCTACCACTCGCTAATGAATAAATTCAGTCGGCAAAAGTGTAGGTCTGTATTTATTTTATGTATATAAGTCCCCCAGCCCGTAAAGTTGTCCCAGAACAAAGGTCTGGGCAGATTATGCTAAGCAGGTCTCCTCGGCCAAACAAAACACTCATTGGGCCCCGCGATGTAGCGAAAAAGTGCGCTCGCACTAAACATACGGCGAGCGGTGCCGTCCGCATTGGGCAGCAGTTCAGTCGGGTTAGACAGAACCAGATTAAAATTAATAAACATTAAAATTCAAACGGCTACTATTGGTTTACTGCATTTCAACGTAGAACATTACAATTAAAACGGCTACCACTCGTTTACTGTAACGTAGGTAAACTTGTTGTAAGTTGTTACGAGTTGTAAGCAGAGTTTTAATATTTTCAAAAACTAAATTATTTTGTGAAAAGTATTAGTTCTATTTCGAAAGAGTACCTAATTACTGCGTATTAAATAGATAGATTCTTTATTGTACAACACATTACAGAACTTAATGCTAATGGTAATTTACAAATACAATATCGGCGGCCTTATCGCTATTATATTAGCTGCGTTTTAGCTGATGATTTTTCAGTGAAGAGCGCAATTCCAACCAATTAAGTGTTTTCCACCCTACCTACCTACATAATAATCGTTTACTGTGAATAAATATTTAATAAAAAAAATATATTATCAAACTTTTATTATTTGACATCACCAATAAATTATTCTGCTTTCCTCTTTCTCTGAACAAATGCTAGTAACACAAGAAATAAATGCAATAAATTCGTGAAATTAATTGATTGCATCACTGCCGATCATAGTTTATTTAAGTAGCCTATTGATAAAAAAACATGGGAACTTCATCCCCAAAAAAAATGATTTCAAGTTTTATTACTTGAAAAACTGGCAAACAGAAAAGTCCCATTCAGGACGAGCCCTCTCGGCCGTGGGGTCAGCACAAAGAGGTCAACCCTTCACTGCTCGCTAAGACGGCACCTCCTTTTCCGTGTCGCCGGCGCAGGGTTAAGTGCGCAAAAAATTTATGCCTCGCCGAAGGTGACACGCGCGCTCGATCTGTTTGTGGCAAACGCCGAGCGGAGGATAAATATAAATGGCCCTTGATTCGAGGGTACCTGCTCCCTTGGACTATGTTTTCTTATCTTTGTTTATTTTTCAGTATCATTAACATTGGCCTGTCATCATCAGCAGATTAGGGAGTGCAGTTCTGGGTCAACGCCCTCATACATAACATCAGTACGTGCTAAATACCAGATTAATCTCTTATTATACGTGTTAGAAGTAGCTGAGTACATACTTAAATAAGTAATACATTAATTGTAATGTTTTACAATGTATAGATATAATACAGTAGTAGTAGTTATAGTAGTTGTTTATACTTATTTATGTATAGAAAACTATTGTCGAAATTGCACCTAATACATTTATAAGTGGCGTAGGCTATTTTTGTCCTTTTCACACGGCTGCTGTAACGCAGCCGAAACGTCAACACCTAATGTATGTCGTATGTAGTGTATGTCGCGTTAATTCCCGTCAATAGTAGGAATAATTATAATATTGCAATGTTTAAAGATCTTATTGTCTTTGTTAAGATTAGGTCTATAATTGCACACCTAAATCTGATCATTGTTAATCGTAATTGGCACAACTTCGAAAGACCCCAAGAGCCCTTTAAAAGGCACAAAACAATGATTTTCTACTGTGTCTTCAATCTGGGCTTTACGAAGTTATGGTGTTTTTGTTTTACGCAGGTAGGTTTTTCCCTTACCGTCAGGTTATCCGTCTGCTACCTATCACATAAAAAAAACATATCAGCGTTCCATTCCGGGTGACGTCCAAAGGATACAGTCGTGAATATTATAAGCGCGTACGCAAGGCTTTCGCGCACGTTCGCACGGCGCGCGACACCGGGCCGAGTCCCGAGTGCACAGGTACCGGTGTAGCCAGGTGGGGCGGGGCTCACCTGCGCCGCCCCACCTGCGCACCTGACACCTGGACACGCCCACCGCATTGTCGCGCTTCCGTGTCGAGCGAATGTCTTATTTACTGCATGCGGTAGATAATGCTTTTAAAAAGCCTCTTGCGGAATATTAATCTCGGGGCCTCTCAGAAATGACACGGCACCTAACCTACGGTGGCTATTTGGTACAATTTTTCAATGTTTTTTGAGTTACCTACTGTCCTTTTTTACATTATTGTGTTTATTATTGATTTAGTAAAAAATTTGAAGTTTTTATAGAGATAGCAAATAGGTTTCTAATAAAAGCTGACTAAAAAAGCGTTCTCTTTTATGATCGTTGATTTATTAAGATCATTGCGGGTGTCTATGGACATCGGCAATCACCTGATACCTACATAGAAAACATCTTGGCCTCGAAGCAGAACAAAACTTTGGAAATAATTAAAAATAGGGTGCTACTATAGATTATGTACAGTTATGTAACTTGCAATTTAGTTTGCTCACGGATATACTTGATATTTTTTTATTTATAGTACGAGTAGCTACTTTTTTTTTCAATAAAATTCCGAATAGCAGGCGATTGATTCCGTATTTTAAATTGCTTTATCTAAAAAATATTTATACTTTGCATAGCAGATCTAAAAATTAGTAGTTACAAATATACGATTTATCTATCAGTTGTAAAAGGTCGAAATGTGGAAACATAAAGTACCTACATTGGAGAAGGTATAATCGGGCGGCGCCTCCACCTGCCGCGCGCCGCCTCACCTGGCTCACCTGGTAACGCCCACTTCCGTGTTCTACAGTCACGCCTTTCTAAGATAAACGTTACTTTGTAATATAAAATAAGAGCTACGAGGAATTTATTAAACCTTTTTATTTAACTGTCAATAATAAATTAATTTACTTATTTATTTTCACTGAGAACCTATTTTCTTAATTTGGTTTTCATTTGGTTTAGCTTTCATTGGGCACGTGAAACTTGAACTTCTAACGGTAAAAAATAAATTAAATTACGGATCCCACGTTTGGGCATCACTTTGGAAAGATGGCGCCCAACGTGGGACTCGCATATTATGCTTCTTTCTAGATTATCTTATAATTACCTTTTACAGCAATTTATGTTACCAAATTTGTCTTTATTATAAAACTAATATCAAAGAAAACATTCAATAATTAATCCCCCTAGACATCGAAGCATCACTCGTTTTAATATTAAAACATCGCTAACCTTCGAGGCAGAACACAAAATTCAAACACAATTTTCCTTTACAAAAATCCAAGAAGTATCCTCCAGCAGAAAGGGTAACCACCTCCGCAGCACCTCTCCTAAGCTGTGTTTAATAACCCCTCAGTGCAGGGCCGTCTTTGCCACAAAAGCAGGGCCCCCGAGGCCTCTATCAGCAGAGGATTCCATAGAACTGACTTTGTCCTGATACATGAAAATATCAATCGAATTTTTTTTACTCGGGTCACCTGTCGGTAAGTAATTACCGCCACCCATGAACAACTGTCAGACCAGAAGGGTCGCTGACGCGTTGCTGGCTTTATAGAAAAAACTAAGCTCTCAAAACAGAACAAACATAAGGAGTCCTTATATACCACCAGTCAGCATATTACCATATTTTTTTAGTTTAATTTACACATTGACCGTATATTCTGACCGGACATAGTGCGAAACAGTGTACCTAAATAAAGCAGATAAATGTTTTCAGTTTCTTTACACTCCAAGAGGGCCCCAAGTTCTTGCGCGTCGAGCGGCCCCCATAGTCGTGAACGGCCCTGCCGCCGCCGCCCACCTCAACCCTTTAAAAACAACGTTATATCATAATAAAAGAGTAATTGCCCGCGCCAATAACGGCAAGACGCGCCACGGGAAATAATAAAATTAATTAATTAAAAACAACCGGCTGGATAACTATTCCAGTAGCCCTCTCACTCTCTCGCCATACGAGTGACGAGTAACGAGTTTCTTTAGCTAACTCGAATTCTTTGCAAGTGTTGCCAAAATATTTAAGTGCTCCTTAAGGCATGGGGATTTTGAAAATGGTTTTTAATGAGATTTTTAACATTTTATTCTTGACTTTTATGTTAGTGGTGACGAGGGCTCACGTTAAAAAAAATTGTGGCTTTAATTTTAACTAGGTACCTAAGTATGTAAGAATAAAATATGTACTATGTGCATACAATATACATACATTAGTAGATCTCTATGTAGGTAACTGCTTATAATTAAAATTCAATAGGAGACACTAGTGCGGTGTCAATCTCGGGAACTGGCTGCTGCGGGTGGCTCTACAACCGTGAGTCAGTTGTTTTATCTTTACATGTGTTTTTTGAAATGGTAGGTATCTCCACTCCTTGAAATATTTGCATACGACAAATGGGATTATTAAATCGCTAGGTTTTTTTATTGATTTAGTTACATACCACACAATAGACTCTAGGTCCGTGTCTTTGTTTGGTACATTTTAAAATTATGTTACTCCGCGCACAAATCATTCCCTTGCTAACTTAAGTCTAAGCTAGTTGCTAGTTTTGTTTGCTTGAGGAGAGGCCTTCTCTTCTGAGCATTCAAAAGCATCAAATTGAATTCCAGCGAAAGGTTCGGTTTCTCAAATCTGTAACAAGCGTGACACCGAGGCAACACCGCAAATCCTTGTATCGAATGGCGCCAATCCTTCGTCCTCGATAAATATTTGCAAAGATTTTCGTCTCCGTCCGATATAATCAGTTGAAAACGAGAAAAGTTTTTCAATTTTCACACAATGCAAAGATTTAGAACCGGGAGAGATTAGTTTCGATTTTAATTAAATAATCTATGAAATTCGTGGATAAATAAAACGCCGGGCCGTGGGCTTAACTTTGTAGGGCGCTCGTCGCTCACTTTGTCGTGCGCAGTTTCGTTGCGACGAAAAAGGGCAAAATTAATCTGTTTTCTAACTTTAATTTACCTCTCAACTTTGATCCAATTCGTGGAATGATTTATTATCTACTTAATAAGACTTCAATTACAAAACTAATTGGAAAATCTGCTTGTCTTCTAAATAATCTTCACTTCAAAGAACGCTCTCAAATACCTTTAACTAAATATTACCAACATCAACAAATTAAAAAATTAACTATCTAATTTTGATCAAAAGTAATGTGGAAAATTATAATAACTATTAAAAGTATTTAATGATGATTCATTATTACTTTTAATTTGATACTTTGTAGGTTTATCGTGGGGATTAAGCCTAATCCCATAATAGTAGCGATGACTTGATTTCTACGATGGAGGCCTTTGCCCTGCAGGCTGCAGTAGGACAGTAGGTATAGGCTGATACTTTACTTTTACTTTACCATCTCTCCTTTCGCCGCAGCACTATCCTTTTTGTATCACCTAAAGATTTACTGGTCTCTTACCTCTTGGCACAATAACTACATTATTGTTTTATCTTTAAAATTTCTATTCAACTATAAACGTTATTTCATCGGCATTTTAATATTTTTTATTGTATCTCCAATTCCAATCAGTCGGAGCGCTGCGCAAAAATACCTTAAAAAGGGTTATATTTAATTGCATTAAAAAATCCGTTGAGCAATCGTCCCACGCGCGGGGGTGGGGGGGGGGGGGAGGGAGATAATCCCGATTGTAGATTCAATAAAGAGCCGACAATAACCGGCTTAAGGGTTTATGCAACATTACCATTCGGCGGTGACGGGTTACAAAGAATTAGTTGCGAATAAAGGTGGTCCTTGGGCGCCATCTTTGTTCGCAACTACATTGATTAATCAATTAATTTTGTCGCTTAACTACTTTATTTATTTACATATTAAGGAACTTCAACAGCTTTTGTACAAATTTACAGTCCGCAGCAGATATATGAACGGGCAAGGTGTCAAAGAAAACATTACACTTGAATCGTCACAAAATTATTGACGTCCAAGTTGTCAACGTTCAATTCGTCGTATATATATTAACATCTGAGTGTTCTTTAACACATAAATTATCGATGATTTGTAATAACATAAAAAATAAATGAATATTGCACTCATAAGTAAATACTAGCATGATCTTAATCATGATAGTCAACAACTTTTTGAATGATTATACTTAACCTCTCCTTAACCTTCTGGAGTGCATCGTGACTTTTGCTGCTGACTGTACCTACCTCTTTGTAAGGTATACAATTTGCAAGCAATGCACAATTGCCATCGGCGTTAATTTGTTAGAGGTATTTTATTGATTCTCCAAAGTAAAGTAGTGAATTAGAACGTGCGCTTTCCAAACGGAAGGTCTTAGGTTTGACTCTGAATATGCTATAGTTATCCCTTGTCGATTAGTAAATCGACGTTACAGATTTTTTAAGTCGATTAGAAAGAGAAGATTATGCTCGCAAAAGTTCACATAAAATTCTAATATAAGTTTTAACATGCCACTACTAATTAATTGTAATTAACCCTTTAGACATTATTCTCCTCCCCGAGCCGTGTTTAACAGCCTTGCTTTGTCTTTCCTCGACTGCTTTAATGATCGCATCTTTTGAGCCATTATTTATTATGCTGACTGTACTAAGAGCATGCCGAAGTGTCTATGAATTAAAGATTGTGATAGTTAAGTAAAACTTCTACTTTGAGAATCTTTTGTACTGTATTCCTTCTGATGATTTTGTATTTTTTCTGTTTTTTTTTCTTACTTACTCTATGCACTTTTGCGGTCTATCAGCATTCCAACATTTCCAGCATTTGGTACCAACCAAACCGCAATCGGAGAAAAACGGGATTAAAAGAAATGGATCCAAAAAGAAAAGGTGTTGCTGGTGGCTATGGGCGGTGGCAATCACTTACCTGCAGGTGATTTGTCTGCTCATCCGCCACCTATAACATAAAAAAGAAGTCGCCATTTTACTACATTTTAGCTAAGTTCTCTAAGTACATACAAACAGATTAACTAGGGAAGTATGGTTAGATTTAGCATTTTTTCTGATTTAGATGGTATTAAAAAGTCAAAATTTATTACCTCTTTTTTATTAACTAGAAAACAGCAGAATCAAAAATAGTTCAGGGGCTACGTAAACTTCTTGTGCCTATTAACACTAATAAAAATGTTGACTTGTCTGCTGCAACCTCCTCGAAATTTTCACTGTTTTACGTTCCACATGGGAATTGGCCCTACTAAAAATTACAATCATCGTCTGCCTAATTAAATACAGTAACTTTAAATTACTTCCTTCCAATCAAAACCTAACCCTAAATCCCATCACAAAATTTCTTAACCCCTCAAACGTCTTTGTGTCGAGTCGGCCGATTAAAAACGGAAACCGTTTAACAATTGGAAGATGTACAAGAGCTCGAAGATCAATATTGGCAATAAGAGCAACCTGCTAGGCTTGTGGCGTTGCTGAGTGAGCTCACTTAACACACCCGTTCATGATACTCACTCATTCTTGTCATATTTTTATGACCCCCCCAAGAGCCTGCAGAGCAAAGGTCTCCTTAAGAGAAATCAGATCATCGCACTATAATAATAAGGCTTAATCTCACGCTACCCTAATGAGATAAGTAATCACAAACCCGAGTTGTGTTCGAAAATTTCGAAATCTACTTTTTGCTCGACCGGGCAATCCGAGATCACAGATCGGTATGTATGGTAAATGTTATTTAATGACTTGCGCCAATTGATCAACCCTGAATGAATCTATAAATGATACCGTTCGTTTAGTAATATCGATCAACGTCGATCGATAGTCAGTCAGCAGTCTTCAGCAGTCTTCAGCAGCAGTCAGCTTGCGTAAAAATCTGAAAGAAGATGACTTTAAAACCACTATGGATGTAAAGGAACTAACTGAACGAAAAAACTACGAGCCAGTTCTTAATTCAAACGGAAACGTACACTCTTCTCAGCTCAGTGAGCGGTTCCGCGCGAGTCTACAACCTGCCTCTGGCCAATTAGCGGACTTATCTCGCAATAACGCGATCAAACGGGGGAGTTGTAGTTAGTTGGTCGAAGGAATCAATCTTTGGGAGAACCTGCCGGCCGCGCGGGTTCACACGCCGCGACGCAACCGAGCGACCGAGGAAAAAAAGGAGTCGTGTACAAGTTGTATTGTGAACATTTACAACCTTTCAACTACGTCTTCTACCATAGGAACTAAAAAAGATTGAAAAAGAAAAAACTACCGCAAAGATTGCCTGCTTGTGATGTCATACAGACAGATTTTCGCCGGCTGCAAGCCAGCGACTCACGTATTATGCGAATGCATGACGATTGAAAGACGCGTTGCTGCATCTTGGACATACGCTTCGTGGACACAAGTCTCATTGTTTATGTCTTGCGTAGATTGGTTGCAAGCATTAGTCTTGCTGAGGTAAGTATCTCGTAAGGTGTAAATGCCTCGTGCCAATCGCCCGCGGTAATACTAATTTAAATATGAAAACTAATTTGCGCGAGTGGCTCCGTTTGATTGTGGCCCGAATTACGTGGGCCATTTGTTCCGTCGTCCACCGGCAGGGGGCGGAGGGGAAAAATTAAAATAACTTCCCCAAGGAAAGGGTGGAGTGATGGAATCTTGACGAATATTTAGGAACAATCATGGAATTATTTTTTGTGACTTGTTTCGCCTCTGGCCAAAAATTTAATTTTAACAAATGATTGCGGAAATGCGGAAACGAGGCTCAACCACATTATTAGGAAAATTAAAAAGCAATGGTACACAAGTCTAAACAACTGCACCACCTTATAGTCATCACTATGATATCTATCGTCTATCAAATTTTCCTGCAATATCGATGGAGTAAAGTAAGTGGGATAGATGAGCAGTAGATGCATGGTATGGAACGTGTAACGTTTGTTGGAATTCAGGTGACGTGCGAGAGTGAAATAGAAGATGAATGGCAGACAACTACAGAATATGTGGTGAAATTATCATAAGAAGAGAATACAGAAACACTTATTTCAAATCCCTGGATTTTATTTCCCCATACTACATAGTATAGGAACCTGAACTGCCTGTTCGTCGTACATTGCAGTAGCCAACGAAAACATCACAGGTAAAATAATTACCCTAATTGGCAACCATCTGCTTAAAGCAATCCCAGTAATGCACCAAGCACCAGGCACCAGGTCGCCCACCGCGCCCTCGCCGCAACCCTTCCCTTAATTAGTAAAAATCGAGCGACATTTCATCCGACCTGTCAAAATTGTAGAAGTTTGCCATTCGGAACGCAGGGCCGGCCTGAGGATCTTACTGTGACCCAAAAAACTATACACAAACTCGAAAAAATGGCCAAGGAGTGTAAAGCAGACCGTAAACAATGTTATGATTATCATTATTCTTATGACTATCAAGCATTTGTATTTTATAAGCGAAAACATGTAGGTAATTGTCAGGTAGATTTATTCAGTTTTCTATTTAGTCATTCAAGATTAAGTTTTTTATTGAGTCATTCAAGGTTTTGAAAAGTAAAAATAAATAAATCATCACTTTACTAAAACTCAGGCTAACGCATACCCTATACAAGGCAATCGCTTCAATTGATGGTAGAATGGATAAGTAGAGATCGATTGATTGTTTCTATAACTACTACGTTTTACGATTGTTTCTATAAAGACGATCGTTCAATTGCTAATGGTAACACCTTGATATTTCGGCCAACGAGCACGGATAGACTTACGGAGCGACTTGGCATTTACCTACTGTGGTAACATTTACCTGTGTGTTTGTGTTGCTTTCTGTGCTGTTTGCCCCCGCGCAGTTGCTGCTTGCCCCGTGTGCCAGTGTTGCCCTGCGCCCGCGCCTGTCTCAACAGCGCGGAAGCGTCTCCAGTTAATTTGTTTTCGTCCAAATGACCGGCGTTTATGAGAACGAAGGTGTTTATGGAAGGGGCCGATAGCGAAAGTTGATTTCATTTGCGAAATTAATGAAAGCTGAGTTAATTGTTCGGCGGGGGCGGATTTATGACGTTCGGAAGTCGGTTAGCGCTTAGTGCGGAGCCACTGGGACGCTGCGCATTAACGGGTTAACGCGTAGGCAACACCGTTTGCAATCCATTCCCGGTTGCGTCCAAAGCTATGGCTTTGGAGTCCGGGGTCCACTTAGACCACGATTCAGGATGTGGGGTGTCTGGCAATCACAAAGGACTGCCGTCTGATCTTCGCAACCTTTGAGGGGGACAAGACCAACTAAATCAAAGTTACACGTTTCAGAAACTATCCTAAATGTGTAGATTTCCTCACGATGTTTTATCTCACTGCCCCGAGGTAAACGCTCAAATACGTTAGGCTCAGAATCGAATCATGACCTCTTGTAAGTATACCTCTTGTAAGACTTGTTTATCCACTGAGAACTGTTTCAATAACTTTCAGAGCATCCAAGTGCAGTAGGGCCTCAGTTTAAATTTATCGCGCTCGCCTCCCGGTCCGAGAGGCCCGCGACAACTTCAATCCAAACTAATTGCAATTTAGTGTTATGATCCCGCTGTTTAGAGAACTTTTCACTAACTTACCAGCGCTTTATGACCTAATATTTTAAATGACTAACTATAATTTTTCGTTAATTGGAAACCTTGATTACGAAAGATTAATTTAATTACGGAATCGAAAACAACGGGTTGGTTTTCAAAATTTTACAGATGAAATTAAATAGTTTTGTACCTAAGTGATCAAAAATTCTGAAATGCGAGCTTAGTTGAAACGTAGTAAAACTTACCGTTTGAAACATAAAGTAGCCACGATTTTAAACTTTAGCATTGCATCTTCTTACCATGGCTAGGATACAGGTTCGTACAGCCACACATCAAAGTATACAAAACTGTAAAATATCTTCAATCGACTCTCATCTTACTGTCACAAACTTTAGGTTGAAAATAAATTGAGGAAATTTGACAGGTTGTGGTAACCTGACTGTACACAATCAATTCCAAAGCGAAGGAATCTCAGTGACAAACATCAAACTGTACGAATATGATTTCAAAATTTCCTTCAAATCCACAAAGACATCAACACTCCTCAATAGGTCAAGATTTCCATAATCGCCAACCACAACCGCCCCTTAAGAGCATAAATAAATAAAACCTCCCATTCCTTGTACCTGTCTTAGCTAATTAAAGACACGGAACCCGTTCCCCCAAACCAAACAATTAGGAGCGGAGGCAAACGTTTAAAAACTCGGACAAACAGAATAATTCATCCGTTGATTCAATAAGATCTTCGCCCTTCAAAGGGAATCTGGGCTCGGCCACTCTAAGATTTTTCCTCAACCTTTCTTTGTGGCCCAAGTTGTGGGGGAAAGCGTTTGGCAAATGAGGATTACTAATTTTTAAAGGATTACTCGGCAGCGATTTTTCAAGGATTAGGAAATCTAATACTTATTATTGCAAAAACCAAATCAACTTAAACTTACCAATTTAACCATTGAATAACTCAAAATATGGAAATACTTAGGAGTGGGCATCATATATTGACAGGTCAGTTCTTTCGCTCACACACATTCGCTCGTTCACATTCAAACGCTTTTTAATTTTAGGTAAAAAATAATGCTTTCTTTTTCTTAGACCACTTAATCGTTTTTCATCTTTAGCTGCTCAAAAGTAAAGTCTCGCTCTTATTATAAAACGGAGTCTACAGTTAGTTTTTAAATATGCTGTCACTTTTGCACAAAATATTACAGAACTTATTGCTAATATGGTCATTTACAAATACAATCTCGGCGGTCTTATCGCTTATAGCGATCTCTTCCAGACAACCTTGTGGTAAAGGAATAATACATGTAATATTATGTAAAAAATCCGTGATTAAATCAGTTTCATCAAGGTAAGAAAAATATTAGACCACGTTTTGTGTTATGATGGTTTGAGTTGGCGCGGCTATCTTCTGACCCGCTGTCGCTCATGGCCTGCACAGTCTCCTGATTTATATTTGAAACCGTGGCGCGGCAATTACTCGCCGAACTGGAATCATTGCTTCGGCCCTCCACTAATTAATTCCGCCCCTCTTTTAATGTTCAAAAATCGCGGCGTCTAATTAGGTTTTAATTCGTTTTATTGGCCTAAGTAAGGGAATAACGGCCAGAGCCACAGTTGCGAACTCGAGGCGCAGCGCCAGCCCGCATTTATTACTAATAAACCTTTTAGTTATTTTAAAATGTTTGGAGAAAGCAAAGGGTTAAGGAGGTAGGTGACCAGTTCTGCGATCGCAGGCAAAAAATAGTTAGGCACCTATTTAATTCCATTCAATGATGGGTGAGACGGACTCTTCAATGAAGGTTGTTTGTTTGGTCACCGAGAAAGACTAGCCAATCCTAAGGACGCATGTATATTTAAATAAAATTAGTAAATGCAAAACGCAAAAGGTCAGCTGGTCATCAATATTCACTGCCGTCTCTGGACTTTAATCTGACTGAGTTTTGCCGACCTTTAAAGAAAGTAAGCTAGTTTTTCAAAAAATTCTATGTCATCTTCATGAGCACAATGACACTTTAAGCTTAATTTTGCATTGAATATTATCTTAATCTTAATAAACTGTTCAACAAGTAAGAACGTCGGGTTCCCACAAGGTTTTATTAGTTTTATGTGCGTGAAATTTCCAAACTCCCAGATAATACAACGATATGCAATAACATATTCAAGGGCACTACAATGCTTTTAATTCCTTCGGAGGCATATATTTCACGATGGACTCGCCAGGTGAGTCGCCTGTACAGAAACGATTTTTGAGTCGACTCACGAGGCGAGTTGTCGGCACTGAACGGAACGTGTCAATTAAAAAACGAGCCTACACCGTTCCTAAAAGGCCGGCAACGCACTTATTCATCAATTACTATGACCCGCTTGTTATGTGCCTCCCTAAATGATAAAAAAACGAGAAGGGATCTTATAAGTTTAACGTTACCTATATTGGCGCTTACACCATACCATATCCACAAATGTAAGACAAAGAAAGGCACCTAAGCACAAATACCTATATAATTGTGGAGAAACCCCAGAAAGCTTTATTTGCGTGGGCGTGCCGACCGCTCCGGGCGATTTTTTCCGGTGATTGGTAATCGTCGAAGTCATTAGGCCGCTTTGTTTTTTATCTGCGGGTAATGGCGCGAGAAGTGTCGTTAGCACTAACAGCCTGCGGTTGTTTCAGGTGAAGGGAGAGCGTGCTAGGCTTGCTGCCTACCAAGATGACCAACTGATAGGTACTTGATTGATCAAGCTTCGCATTAGACACGGAGACATATTATGGCTTTGAACCGCAAGCTAAGGTTCACTTTCAGTCGCTGAGCCTGAGTAGTGAAAGCGAGATGTAGTTAGAAATGAGGCGCAAGCTATCATGTCATGGTATCATTACATGGTGACTATTCTTTTATTCAGTACCTGTCGGCTCCATAGTCTTCAGTAGGTACTTCTAGGAGACATCCAACCTGATGATAGGCTGATTACCAAAAGGTAATTAAAATAAACAAGGACGCAATCTATGCAGATAAGAGTACACAGCGGAGCCGGTCAATAAACAAAAACTTGACTGCCGCAGATATTCCACGTCCACAAACTTTCTATTGGTTTATCCGCACAAAGAAAAACCCGCAAACAAACTGCGTTAATTACATTCAGAGGAGACATCCATAGCCGCAAATTAAATATTATTTTTCCGTTTGCAATGTTTTAGAGTGGCGTGTTGGTACCGCGGTCATGCTTCGAGGTTAACTAGTTGTGAGTTTAATATTCGCGCCGGTCGTCTACAATTAACGCTCGAACAATTTCATAACTCGACTCCGCCTTTGAGCCGCGGAGTTCGCGAAAAAAGGGAATATTAAAAATATATCAGTTGGAGAGAGAAATAAACAAACTGCGCGCACAAAGGACGGCGTAATTAGATTAGTGCGGCGTCGACTGTACGATGCTTTGCGAGCGATCTGATGGTGGGTCGGCAGGTACTCCGACGCTCTCGAGATATCGTATTGTTGTTGATAGGATGTTTGTGAGTCAGCAATCGGGCACTAGAGGTGTACTGTCTCTCCGCGACATCAAATGATTGTTAGGACATTATCTAATAATGTAGTTCCGTTAACAATGCTTACAGCCTTTTCTGATCATGCGTTAGTATCTATCGATGTCGAAAGTTGAAGTCATGACCTAAAATCTTACGATCGCAAAATACATCTCGGAGAAAGATGGAGATTTTCTGCGATATTTTTGGCTCATTAATTTAATAAGACACTAGATTTTTATTCATTGAAATAAATTCATAACACTAAACCATGAGTAAGGGTATCGGAGGCCTAATCGGAGGAAAAGCGCACTTGGACTCCATTGGTGTTGCGGGTGTCTATAGGCCACAGAGTACTTTACATATCTATAAGCGGCGGCAATCGCTTACATCAGGTGAAGCGTCTGCTCTTCACATAAAAAAGCAAAAAAATCTAACATTCCCATATTAGATTACAAGTGCGAAACGTTATACCTCCGGCCGGTCCCCGTAGGCGCGTAATCCAGTAATACAGGCCTATCACGGCCATAAAGCGTCTCACGGTACGATCGGCGATAGGCGGTCGTCACCCTGAGCGATCCCGGCCCATATCGGCGATACGCTCGCCTCCCTGCGGTCGTAGCGCTCGTCGCAGGCGCGATTGCCGCGCCCGGGGCGAGCGACGGCGATATCGGCGATCGAGCCCGTGTCAACGGATCAAACTACGATGATGAAAGAGGACAGAAGGTAGATGACGAAAAATGCTAGCTGATGGTTTGGTGAACTTTTTAAACAAAAGACAGTATAAATATAAATATGGCCTATAGGTTGCCCCGCGCGCGATCGTCGGATCCAGTACGTCCATTGGCGGATTCAATTCTAGTCAGCGAAGGTTTTAGTCAGATTGGTAAAAAGTAGACTTTCATTTTTAAAGTTTATACTGGATAATGAGGCCGACTACAGTATTTTTTAAACGTATTAAATACTTTAAGGTTACAAAGTGGATGTCTTGGTGAATTTATAAGTCGATTGTAGACAGTAAAATGCATGACATGGGAACAGGGAAAAACGATGAAGACGATCAAAGCAGTAGTTTTATAATTACTGCAATTGAAATGAAAATTAAACTCGTAACCAAAAACCCTTTGATAAAGGTGCCTCTATAATACAAGCAACGACATTTAAGTAAAAGGAAGTTCCAAAAAATGTAAGCACGCGGCCATTTTGTATATTTATTTACGGCGATAAAGGCGACCATACCGAGTGCATGCCTCCGCGCCTTCTGACTATCCCGTATTTGCTACAATCCTATTATCGCTTCGAATCGAACGTCATCAATTTGCATGCGAAAACGAATACGTTTTTATACGATACCAGAATGTGTCGATAAAATTGAGCTCGCCATCCGGCGGTGAGGTGGCCAGCTCTAGCACTATGGGTGCTACAAGTGCAAATTGTACGGGACTTTTAGGTACAAATAGTGCTCAAATTGGATATAAGTGTGTCAATGAGTTTTGTGAGTGTATCAGTTTATGAACATATCAGGCTGGTGATTACTTACTGACGAAAGGATAAAATGATAAAAACTGAATGAGGTATTACAAGTTATGTTAACAAGTTTTGTTTGACAAAGTATGCTCATATCAACTCCAGGAGGCGAAAACAAAATTCGAGTGCTAGACTTGCAATCGCAATGATAATTTATAGTATATCAAGTCAATATTTTTAAAAGGCAACATCATATAGGATGTAAGTCTTGTATAATTTTAATCCTAGGTTTCAGTTAAAATCTACACCCGTCATAGTTTTACCTAGATTAAGTTAGATATAAGTTTCCCTGCTGTAATAAGGCCAAATAAAGATATTCATTCATTCATAGTATAGCAAGAAGCCTATTCAGTCTGTCATCATGGTCAGGAGGGAATTGGAGCTGAACCTGACTCTACACACGAGAGATACATCAAATATGTATATAGGAAATAGCATATACGTAGAAGTGAAGTATGGCTGCCCATCAAGGTCTATAACCTTGTTATAAAATAACAAATCAAGGTAATAGCAAAAAACCATATTTGATTATAGTGCCAACTGTAGGAGCAAAAGTGGCAAGTGCGCAACACTGCGGGGCGGTAAGATTGAGTTTGTGTAACGACGCACCTCCAGCGCCGCGGTTTACGACCGCCCCGGGTGGAGATTTCAAAATTCCGCTGTCACCGGTTTTTTCTAGATTGCCTTTCGATATAATCTTCGAGTCTAACTGGCCGTAAAGCCAAATAAGTTCGCCGGAACGAGTGTATTATCTTCGCGTCTTATTTTATTGGTTCCATATAGTGGGTGGTTTAAAGTGCGAACGATTATTATATGGCGAGGAGCCTTCTAAATCGTCGCTTGTTGGGAATCGACTTTTGACTTCGAAAACTTTGTTTTGCTACAAAGGAATAAACAACAAAAGTATTCTATTAGCAGAAAACTATAAAGTAACTATAATAAGTAGCTCGCACTATGTAAACCAGCCTGACTATTGAATTTTGGAGTCATTGCTCAAAAATTGATTGCTCAGAAGTTTGGTGTGCATTTGGAAAATTTGGAGTGTATCATAAAACAGGAACGAATAATTCCTTTTTTTATGATATAGTGGGCAGACAAGCAGAGCGATCAACTGATGGTATGCGATTATTGCGACTGTCGACCTTTTAAGAAGCAACATGCTCTCTTTCTAAAGATCTATTTTTGTTCGTCTAGCTTGACGGCGCCAGTAAAAGGAACTCGACTCATTGATAGTCACATCGGGCTGATCTTGTGGTCAGCGCGTGTAGCCAGTGACCAGTTCTGTCGTGTTTTAGACCGAGATCGCTATCTGGGGTGATGTAGCGGCGAACTTCCATCGCTATCTGACGAGGGTCGCCGCATGTGTGCCGTGTTATCGCGCAATCTGCGCCTCTAATATGAGAACAATTGCTTGTTACTTCATAACTAGCGCACATGACCTGTTTAGCTTGGGTTTGTTTTACTTGTTTTGGTAAGTCATCATTGTACGTAAACACATCAAAGTATACAAAACTGTCAAATTTCTTCAATCGATTCTCATCTTACTGTCAAACACATTAAGTTGAATATTAATTCAGGAAATTTGATAAGTTGTGGTAACCTGATGTGTGGCTGTATGTACCATCGAGAGAAAAGAACATCAGAACTGCGATTTGTAACTACGATGCCCCGTTCTTATTATCTCGTACTTACTGTCGTTTTTTTATGTGATAAGCAGATGAACAGATGGTTCACCTGGTGGTAAGCGATTGCTGCCGCCCATAGACACCTGCAACACCAGTATAGGCACAAGTGCGCTGTCAATCTTTACCGCCCCTTCCCCCAATTGGGCCTCCGGTACCCTTACTCACTCGACGACACACAGCGCAGGGGATGCTTCACGCCAGTATTTTGTAAAGCTGGTATCAGCATTCATGCCGAAGCGTGGCTCTCTCACGGTCAAAATCATTGTACCATCGAGAGAAAATAACATCAGAACTGCCGATTAAACGATGTCCCGTTCTTTTTCTCTACTGTTGCTTTCAACATTTCAGAAGTCATTTCTCATAACTAAAAGACAAAATAATCACACTGTTTTCAGTGTGACCAGACCGTCTTAAAACCCGATCGCGACACACGCCCGCCGTCCAACTCCTCGGAGTGATCTATCGCCTATCCCAGGACCTCCCGACCCTACACTTTAATTGTATTCCAATAAACATGTTTTATTAGACATGATACAGGCGTCTTGAGGATTTATCTCCATCCAATTCTGGTTGTTCTATATAGTTTTATGATAACTTTACCCATCGGCTGGAGCCGTCTTGTTCGTCAATAAATGCTTTTAGGGCAAGTACAGACAACTAGGCACAACACGGAAATACCTACCTACCTATATTAAGATTCCAATAGCCCGCCCTCACTTCGTTTCGGGCCTTACAATACAATTACACGCAATAATTGATACTCTTAGTAAATCATACCAGTCAGCAATAGTACTAAGTTAATAATACTAAGCTAATATTATGCAGTGGGGCATAATGCAGGCATCTTGTACACGTGTATTTGATGCCCAGTGTGTTAAATAAGAGCTAACTTAAGTATTTATTTAGATCCTATGTTCCTTAAGGAAAAATATTTTTTCATCAGTATGGTGCCCTCAAGAAGCGAGTAAGGCGGCTAAAAAACACGGTTTATATCGCAAAAAGTGTTAGAACGTGCGTAGGTGGGCCGATAGCGCGCATACATAACATATTATTAGGTAGGTATGCGCAAGGTCCACCGGTAAACATGTTTGCGTGCGCCGCTGACCCCTGCCCGGCATCTGCGCAGGCGCAATGTGTACTGGGGTAGGTAATACTCGCCAATAATACAATATACTTATCAGAAATGTTAGCAAGCAAGAAGAGATGTATTTTTTACATAGGGGACAATCGAGCAGACGGCACATCTAATGATAAGTTATCATCATTCATCACCCATGGACAACACAACGCCTGAAGCATCACAGATCCATTTTCGCTCCTTAAGGAACAAGCTCTTTTCTTGTTGGTCCCAGGTGACAAACGAGCAAACAGGTCACCTGCTAGTAAATACGTAAACGTCCATGAACTTCTGCGACGTCAAGTGAGTCGCTAATGCGTTGCAGACCTTCTAACCAAACTATTCCACAAAACTGATATACGGGGTAAGTAGAAAGTGCCGTAGAGACACATAGTATTTTACTTGACCGCGATCTGTCTATTTAAATAATAACGGTCGAACGATAATCACTTGTGCTTGATGCAAGAATTCAGCTGCAGGAAGTAGCTAAGTATATCAAACAATTCTTAAGAACATTAAAATTAGTTCTGTAATGTGTTGTGCAATAAAGATTATCTATCTATCTATCTTTACGGTAGAAAGTGCTAATTTTCTGCGACTGACTGTATACATATTTACGTCGCGTCGAATTGCTCCTAATTGCCCCAATCGTAACCCCTGATTACCGACACGTCACTACATACGAACAGTTTGTTGTTCGACACTAGATGAAGCAATGCTAGCTTATCGCTGGCGAATTGACGTTTTGCCTATTAGATAATTTTGCTATTTGTGTAATGAAGCCAATGCGTAGGTAGGTATTATACTATTTGTGATAGTGGGACTTATTTTGCGTCACGTTTCTTAGAAATTATCAAAATAAAGGTTAGGACTTTTAACCTTATTAAAAAGATAACAGAAGGACCTAATTGCGAGAAAAGGTAAAATGATAATAAAATAGAATACCAGCCAACATATATTTGATTAAGTAGGTAAGCTGTTTCTCCGAATATATCAACGTTTAAAAACGACGACCTTTAGAAATGCCTAATCTTGTGGATAGAAAATTAGTTTTTATTAAATAATATATACAACTGAAATGTATGAAAATTACTTGATTAACCACTCGCACCCACGTATAGTATCTATATACCTGCTATTCTCACAGCAGGCTAGGCTAGGCTAGACATCTTTAGGTGTTTTCAAGAGTGCAGCCATTAAATATTTGAAAATTTAGAAAAATAATTGAGTAGTTATGAAAATTTTAACCAACATTAGGTTTCTGTGGTAAGCATAATGTAAAATTAAAGCTATCTTAAAAATTTTAGAGAACGCAAACCAACATTTTAGAAACCACATTTTCTGAAACGTTGATTTGTGACATTTATATCTAGCGATAAACTGGAGTGTCCCGGAAATGTCCCACTCGAGCCTAAGGGACACGCATCCAGCCGCTCCCATAAAACCTGTTAAGATCTTCGCGCTACTGTTTCAAAGTCGAGGGACTATTGCAAAAGACGCCTTATACTTAACCTGCTAAGGTCTGTTTTGGAGTTTTAAGCTTGTGCCGGTAAGGACTTGAAGTTAGATAAGCTAAAGTGTGAGTGGGAGGTGAGGTTTGGAGATTGCAAGCGCTTGTGGCGAGTGGAGGTATATTCATAAAAACAGATCGAATGTTTAGATCATCTAGGTTCGGAGTGTCCGAATTGCCCTAGCCCGTCACCACACGCAACTTTTGAGAGATAACTCGGTGCTGTATGTTTCCTAGGATTAATCAAGATTGCTGCCAACTTTGACACAAACGAACATTGTTTTATGATAAGAGAGGCAAAAGATCAAGAAACAAGACACCGTATAGTGGATAAGATCACCGTCGTTCCTATAAATGTTTTAAGCATACGAAATGCAGTAGCGTCCGGGCGGACACGAGGTCTTCGGAAGTAATTTTCCTTACTCCCATCCAATTATTATCACAAAAAACATTGAATCGCGAACAAACAACGCAACCACGTACCTAATTAATTCACAGAGCGGCCAAAGTTGGCGAATCAAAGCTAACCCCAATCGCGCAAACTGACCGCCGGAATCATCGAAATTAACCTTAAATAAACCGGGGCCACCCGACCGTTCCCACGATTAAAATTCCGGATTCCCTTTTTGTGTCCGGAGTCCGGGAGGCGCCGGACAACGGCCGTAACTCAGGAAGGGCTGCATCCCGGACGGAGTTGCTTAATTCAATCACGATAACTGCTCGCCGCAAGAAATAAATTGACCAATGACCGCCCTGCGCACGACGCGCAGGGCTGCCCTGAGATACAACAAACAGACAAGGTTTTCGCGAAAATAATCCGAACATATACCGTGTTTTTTAACCGTCTCGGAAACTTCTCAAGAGCTATACTGATCAAAACAAAGATTTTTTCCCAAAAAAAGAACTTGCCGCACAAAATTGATCGCCTGATTATTGCAATTCGTATGGGTAGGCGTTTTTTTTTTTTTCCTTTTTGGGACTAGACCCTATGTTCCTTGAGGAAAGTTATTATTTTTAAGCTTCACACTAAACCCTATCACACTTAACATGTCGGTATCAATAGCATAACTTAAACATATAACACCATGTCCATAGAGTTGAGAAGAAGCCTTTCATCATCCGCAATCACAATTTTTTTTGGGAGTTGTGGTCATCTGCATTAGAAACACCCCGTGTTCGTGTTTATTACTGAGAGCCTAGCTACTTAAACAAAAAAACCTTATAGTTTTGAAACACCAATTTTGATAGTTGGAGTATACTGCCAACCCTGGCTTTAAAGAAAGGGTACGTAGTACCTGACAGGGGCGGCCATTCGGCGGCGACCTTGCAGCGGCCGATAACAATTGAGACTCGCTCGCCGCACCAAATTCAATATCACGAGGTGTCGCCCCCACCCGCCCCCCTCCCGCCACCTGCACCCGCGCGCACCTTGCCTGGCCACTGCCGGCCTTATAACCACTTAACGAGGCGAAGTCTGGCTCGAATTGAATTTCGAGATTGTCCACCCCGCTCTAAATACATAACTACGCGACACCCCCCGCATTCCTAATTCTATCCAAAAGATATTATCCCCTTTTACACGTGCGTACCGGAAACCGATACGCGGCCCCACGTTGGGCGCCAAACGAACGCTGAACACAAAAGAAAATCACCGGCAAAAATGCTCAGGAATAAGAAGTTTCCGAATCACGTATCGTGCTTTATCTGTCGGTGGCGGGCAATATATTTGTTGTAGATAGTTCGGGTCGCGATAGGCCGGTCCGGCATATTAAACGGCGATTAACCCACCGGCTCTCACTGATTTATGTGAACTATTAAAATCTACGAAGGCGCAGAATTAATTGCACCACTTCAGTGTTGGCTGCTTTATTAATTGGGACGGAGTCGCCTGTTGTTTATGGACGTTTCCCTTTCCTTGGCCTGGCCCTTATCGTGACCCAGGCCGGTCCAATTTGTCCACTCACGTTTCTGTTCAGTTTCAATGGCTATTAAGGGCCGTACCTCCGCTTGCGAATGCGTAAAACTATAGCTATACCTTTACTACTTATGGACTCTATTAAACAATTTGGAGTTTGAAATTTTGGTGTGGCGTTGAAAATTGGACAGTATTGCCAACTTATAAAGGAAAAATGGGGACAGTGGTTATTTGCTACAGTAGGATGATTACCCGCTCGCTCCTAAAGAATATCTAAAACAGGCTGTTGTACTGTTTTTTCCAGACCTAAGAATCACAACAAATCTTGCACAAGTCTGTAAAGTAAAAAACAAATCTAGTTTCATTAAAAATCAATCTTCAGGCTTCTCTTGTCATATTAAAAGATATCAGTTGACTTTGACTCTTTCATTAGGTATTTTTTTTTTTTGGAGTTGTGGTCATCTGCATTAGAAACACCCCGTGTTCGTGTTTATTACTGAGAGCCTAGCTACTTAAACAAAAAAAACTTATAGTTTTGAAACACCAATTTTGATAGTTGGAGTATACTGCCAACCCTGGCTTTAAAGAAAGGGTACGTAGTACCTGACAGGGGCGGCCATTCGGCGGCGACCTTGCAGCGGCCGATAACAATTGAGACTCGCTCGCCGCACCAAATTCAATATCACGAGGTGTCGCCCCCACCGCCCCCTCCCGCCACCTGCACCCGCGCGCACCTTGCCTGGCCACTGCCGGCCTTATAACCACTTAACGAGGCGAAGTCTGGCTCGAATTGAATTTCGAGATTGTCCACCCCGCTCTAAATACATAACTACGCGACACCCCCCGCATTCCTAATTCTATCCAAAAGATATTATCCCCTTTTACACGTGCGTACCGGAAACCGATACGCGGCCCCACGTTGGGCGCCAAACGAACGCTGAACACAAAAGAAAATCACCGGCAAAAATGCTCAGGAATAAGAAGTTTCCGAATCACGTATCGTGCTTTATCTGTCGGTGGCGGGCAATATATTTGTTGTAGATAGTTCGGGTCGCGATAGGCCGGTCCGGCATATTAAACGGCGATTAACCCACCGGCTCTCACTGATTTATGTGAACTATTAAAATCTACGAAGGCGCAGAATTAATTGCACCACTTCAGTGTTGGCTGCTTTATTAATTGGGACGGAGTCGCCTGTTGTTTATGGACGTTTCCCTTTCCTTGGCCTGGCCCTTATCGTGACCCAGGCCGGTCCAATTTGTCCACTCACGTTTCTGTTCAGTTTCAATGGCTATTAAGGGCCGTACCTCCGCTTGCGAATGCGTAAAACTATAGCTATACCTTTACTACTTATGGACTCTATTAAACAATTTGGAGTTTGAAATTTTGGTGTGGCGTTGAAAATTGGACAGTATTGCCAACTTATAAAGGAAAAATGGGGACAGTGGTTATTTGCTACAGTAGGATGATTACCCGCTCGCTCCTAAAGAATATCTAAAACAGGCTGTTGTACTGTTTTTTCCAGACCTAAGAATCACAACAAATCTTGCACAAGTCTGTAAAGTAAAAAACACATCTAGTTTCATTAAAAATCAATCTTCAGGCTTCTCTTGTCATATTAAAAGATATCAGTTGACTTTGACTCTTTCATTAGGTTTTTTTTTTAATTTAATAATAATAAATGTCACTTTTAAATCTTCATTGTTACTGGAACTAAATTACAAAAAAAAATATTACAAAATGCTTATATTTATTTCATGATTTACAGTGCAATGTTGGCAACATTGAAAATTGAGATGTCAAGTTGAGGACGCGGCCTAAACTCGCGGCTCACAGGAGGTGGCAGGACTGTCCGACAACTCCACCACCAACAAGTTTGCGCATTAGCATTTAAATGCGCGCGCGTTAAATATCACCTTCGCGTGTGAACAAATTACAAACAACAATTAGCTGAGGTCGCGGGAGTCGGCGGAACACCGGCCCATCTGAATACGTGCATCGTTTTATTTACGAACATGTTGTTTACAAAATGTGCTGTAGGACCTCCGTGGATCAGTGCTTTGTAACACAAAATTCTTAGACACAGAAAGTTTACTCTAGCTGACATTAATATAGTTCGATGACCTACCCGTTAGTCGTGTTACAGATTTATTTATTTATAATAAGGTGTACACGACAGTTGACAATCATGTTAGTATTAAAGAGATTTGAGGTTAGATAGATGAAATCTAAATTGAAAAATAATTTGCATACGCACTACATGCTAACACTATTATTCATTGTCACAGTTAAAACAGAGTCACATCAAAGGATTATACAAATTTTTCAACAAATCAACTTGTAGATCGGCTTCATCTTTCATCATCACGACGAGCCAAGTGCCCTGCCCACTATCCACTTGAGTAACATCACGCGCTTCCTCTTCTTCTTCTCTTTTTTTCTATATTTTTTTTTTTTTTTCTCTTTTGTTTCATAATAAATAGACAAATTAAATGTAAAAAAGGATAAGTTATGTGAGTAACAAGAACATAATTATTTATGGTAATAAAGTGATTATTTCCACAGCCGAGAGCGTGACACGCCGCTGTTTTATTCCGGGCGCGTCGGGCGCGTCGTAAACGTCGCTATAACTCGCAACACGTGTAATTCTGCTGTCTGCCCGCACGCAACATCTTTATGGCACGTTGTCACACACTGTAATGGGGTTTGATCTTAATTTGCAAATTTATTATTAAATGTACCTGACCTTTATGGTAATTGAAAAGTTGTCTAAACAAAGCGTATCACAGATTTTCATACGGAATTTTAGGCAATCCCTTACATTGAGTCAGTGCTCAGTGCTGAACCTAGCATTAATATGAAAAATCGAATTCCATTATGTTTAAAAACAATTGACCATTTTGTTTGGTGCCACAGAATACCAGTGTAATTGGTTTCCTAGTAGTGACCACCATTTTACTGAGTGGCAACTATTTTGGTAGCATAGGTTACATTAACATTAGTTACACATAAATATACCTATATATCACTGGAACTAAACGCGACAAATTAAATCCAGAACCGAAAACATTTTTTTTCTTGGCCGATTCATGGGCCCATGTCCCAAAGTTTAAAATTGTGTACACGAGCACCTTTTCAAACCACGCAACACCCTCTCGTGGTTAGGTTGGCAATACTGCCAACCTGTAGCGACCCGAAATGCGTCTTCCATGTAGGGTGCGACGAGGGCGGCGGTCGCACCTGCGACGCGCCGCATCCATCTTGCGGCCGCACATCTGCCTAAGTTTGAGCGCGGGTATGATTTGTTTGGCCCCCGGTCCGAAGTTGAGGGATGTGTGGTCAGACCACCTGCGACGTGGGAGATAACCTATTTATCTGACCTGAGTGTCACTGGACTTTGTCCCTCATTTTCCCAGGTTAGCGATGTCATTAAATATTTAAAAACCGTTATATTATTTTTATTATTTTCCTACAATTTTATTTTGGAACACAATCTCACAACATGTTGTTGATTTTTTTTTTTGCATACAAGAGAGAAAGAAAGATAATAAGCAGAAGCAGCAGAAAGTGTAGGCACTTTTTTATCAGCATATTATTACAAATCGTGGGCAAAAATATTATCTCCCAGTCATTGCAATTTACGGTGACATAATAATAACTATGCTCGTAGTAGGGCACACTTATTGTTTTGCCTCCGGAGGCAAACACCATCCGTAGCACTCAGTGGCGTAGTCGCTACAACGCCGCGACTACGAACTACGAGCTACGTAGCTGCTACGAAAGTTACCGTATTCGCCTTCAAAGGATGGGGGCGATGGGGCAGACAGGGACTTATGATGACGTCATTTAATAAATTTGTTTGTAATACAGTTGACATAATTAAAGTTCATAAATCAAATTTAGTATGTAGATATAATATGATGTTGGAAACTTTTGCTCGCGCTCCGCGCACGCCAAACGGCAATCTGTTCCGCAGGAGAGCGAAGCCAATTTCATATTCAGATTCCGATCGGCTCTCCCGAGGTAATCAGGCCAATATCGAGCATGTTGCCTAATATTCAAATCTCATATGGCGAGCCTCATCGAGACTACAATGCCTACAAGTTTCATTCCACTGATCAGCTTCATTTGTATTCGGGCCTCGTGCCCAGTCTCAGACGCTAAGTAGGTACAAATAATCCATAATTTATTTCAGCAACATGAAACAGTCCCGGATTAAGACAACTAGTTTTGACAAGAGCCACACGCTGAGCCCCTTCTCGGTGGCTATGCAGGAGAAAATTGCTATACACGAAATTTTTTCTCATCGTTCGTTTCTAGGAACCACGTCTATGTCCTCCGGAGGACGAATCTACCTTGAATCTACGTCGTTGACGAAGCTAAAAACCGCCGGGGATCCAAATGTCCGGCCAAACTGGGCTTTTCATTTATAAGACCGGGCAACCCTAGATACTCAACTGTCTAAATAGAACCTGTAAAGACGCCTGCTTAAAATAAATACAATGATCATGAACATATCGTCGCGTCGGTCCAGTGGTAAACTATGCAATCTGCTAAAGTGGAAATTTCAGAAGAGAAAAAAGTAGACAAAAATTTATTTAGTCACGTCAGGGTTCAAGTCAAGGTACTTAAGAGATGTTGTGGGATATTTATTTAACCTTTGCAACTCCACCCTGCCCGCCGGACCAGGTCAATTAATCCCGCGGCCGCTTATTATAATCCGGCGCTGAGAGCATTTGCATACGGAGCCGATAGAGAAAAAACGGAGCGATGTACAGCGCACGTCGATGCCGGCGAATTATTCCGACCCATTTTAGACGGAATGTGTACTGAGCAAACATGGAAAGAGAACAAAATTAAGCATTATTAGGGCGCAAGGTATGAGCGACCGGCGAGAGCTCGTGTTGGAAACTTATTAACATAAGAGAACACGTCAGACACACATGCATCAACCAGATTCCAAGATATTGACGGGTCCCAAGAACAAAATTGTATTTAGGTACTATGTTTTTACTTAGCAGATACAGATTTTGTTTTTGAAATTTATTAGTTGTAGCTTTAGTAAATCTTAACACTTTTTTAACCCCTGCTATAAAAAAATGGGCGAACAAATTTGGCGATTTAAATGCCGCAAAAAAACTGATGGCGAGCTACTACTTAGCAATTACTTATAATGAATACGTACTCCCTAAATATTTTTTTATTTTAAGAAACAGAATCAACACATTATAATAATGGTCTGACCTAGATGTTTTAGAACTCTTCACGCCATTTTTAAAAATACTTAGGTTAGGTATTTGCGTGGGAGTATTCTAAACCGTAGATCGGGACTGTCCTCCAGTGTTTGCGAATCGACATTGGATCCGTAAAAGATCATATCTTCCTAAATACTTACTAGTGAAACGCTGGAAATCTATTTTGTTTTTTATTTGCATTTCTTTATGGTTATTAAACACTTCGTTGTTATAGTTTAACTAATTTGTACGATTAGCAGCATTACCTACCTTTAACTGTTTATTCTTACAAATGATTAAGGGAATAATTATTTATACTCTTATAAATTCTGTGAAATGAAAAACAGTTCTTTAGGAGGAATTTAACATTTTTGCCACTAGAGTCTGTGCTGGATTCGCTAGCGCTGGATTGCAACCCCTAAACCCAATGTCAACCGTCTTGGCAGTTTAAACAACAGAGCTAGCCAATTTTGTCCAAACTTTAAACTTAGCTAACATTTTGAATCACTATTCCTTAGAGCTCAGGTATAGACGTCATATTTACAATTTCACATCCACACTGAGTTCAGACTGGTAGGTAGGTAGTCAAATGGTTAAGTATTTTGGTCATGATCTATGAGTACTGAAACTAAAGTCCATCATAAAATAATAATACACAGAAGAACCAAAGTTACAGCAGTATTCTCCGTCGTCATCGCAGTCATGGCAGACCCTTCACAAGCTGGACCGACGATTTAGCGAGGGTCAGCGGGAATTCCTGGGATGCGGAAGGCATTGGACCGATTATTGTGGAAGATATTGGACCAGCAATGTCCAGCTGTGGACGTCTATCGGCTGAAATGATGATGATAGCAGTATCGTCTCTATCAGTCTCTTCTCTGGGTTTCACGTCGAAAAACGTCGAGACCACTGTACATTTTTTTTTATGTGTGAGGTGGCAGATGAGCAGACGCCGACGCCTATTTGCATCCGCTAGTGGATTCACAAGTGCGCTGCTTACCTATAATATATGCCCCTATCCCCCGAGTGGACTTCCAGTGCCCTCACTTACTTGGTAAAACACAGCGCAGGCGCTGCTTGACGTCGGTCTAACCGGGCCCATGCATGCCGAAGTGTGGCTCTCCCACGGTTAAAAATGTTATGTATCTCGCGATGTAGGGAGCCGTATTATCTCCCGGTACTTAAGTGATGATAATATATTAAAATATTCAAACCCACCGAAAATCTCAATTTAATTCAGTTCTTAAATCTTCATCACAAAGCCGTAAGTGCACTTATTTTCTTTTTTAATTGCCAGCTAATGAATCTTCGCGACTCCCGCTCGCCTTGCACCGCGGCCGGATGGAACCGCGGGGGGGACGAGCAGGGGGGGGGGGGGGCGACATCAATAATCCTCCTTGTTATTCTTATGCAAATGCCCACCGTACGATAATAAGTGGAACGCGAATCACCAGACGTTATACAGATTGGAAGAATTCGCTGACACGCGGCGCTTGGCACACTAGGTGAGTTTTCGCACATGGTTGCAGTGTTAGTTAATTAAATTGAAACAACAACTAAGATAAAATCCTTATTACAAATTAAGGCTTTCCCATGTAATGTGAAACCTAGAAATCACCAAATGTAGTATGTTTATTTCAACGTGTAGCTTAAAACAAATCGAAAATAGATAGATACCGGGGAACCCGAAAGAAGCAAAAAAATAAACCATTTATAGTACCTAAGAGCATATCAACGCTTGAATAAAACCTTTGCCATTTACTTACTTACCAAAATCACGATATGCCCGGACCAGTGCATGCAGTTTATAAGATGAGTGTGATGTAAGATCTGTTGAACTGTTTCGAAAAGTTACGAAAATTCACTTCAAACAAAAAATAGTAAAATGCCCTTTACCTAAAATTTACCTGAAAGACTACCCATAGTGGTACGACCGTCTTCGTCGTACATTTTCTTGTAGTTTCAAGATAGAGCTTTAGTTTGGTATGCAAATAAATTCACTCATCTAAATACATTAAGACGAGTAAGCAAATTCACCCCGTGTGAACCGCGCCGACGCACCCGTGCGTTCAGCGTTTGTAGCTTCCGTGACGTACGAGCTAATCAGACGCATCGCGACCTTCACTGCCAGACCTGCCGAACCGTGCCGAAAGTATTGCCGAATGCCGAAAGACTTGCTATAATTCCGTCCCTCTTGTAATTCTCGAGCACTGTTTTCGATAAATGAAAAAGCACTGTTGCATGTTCCGCTTCGAAGGGTAGGATAGGGAAATTAGAAATAAAGAAGATTGAATGCGACTCTAACTGTTGGTGAATACAGAGTAAGCAATAAGCTTTAAAAGTAGCTGCTACATATTACTGTACGGACCAGCTCAGCTATTTTGCGCGCCCCTGTAGTCTTAGTACCATCATTGATCTTATTTTTTGGTCTTCGTCGCCTAAGATACAATTAATTACGATAAAGTGATTATTTTCAAACAAAGCCAAGAGCGCGAAGGATGAACTGAGGGTCTATATAATAGCGAAACTGTCAAATAACATCAAACGAAAGTATACCTGTCGCTCCAAACTAAAGAAACGTGTAAATGTGAATAGAATTTTGTTTCATGGCAGACCTTGTGCAAAATAAACATTATTATCGAGAGCCTATACGACTTTAAAACAAGCGGTGATCCCAAGAAATAAAATATTTAAAAGCTACTGTTACACTAAAGTATAGTTCACTTAGTGTACAAGCTGGCGACCAGTCGGCCTGCCGAGTGGCCCGCACAGTTTAGGCGACACTTACGAGTAACTCTCACAGAACGAGCTAAATTGTGATTATGATGTAATGTTTTTTTTTATCCTAATGTGTTTGTTTTTTTTTTCAATTTTATTTCACTTGACAAGGATTGTATTCTTCAGCTAACAAAATTAACTTATCTACCAATTTTGATTGTGATGGAATGTTATTTGCGTATTGGAATAATTTCTGTTAGCATATAAGATGTTTTAATAAATAAATAAACAATAGATCAAAAACCTACATTAATATCAGTTCAACTTGTCGATGACAACACCTGACATGGTCGTTCCACATACCGTTATCGGCCAGTGCGCAGCGGAGAGACGCAGCTGCGCGCGCGCAGAGGAGGACGTGTTATCTATGAGCAGAAACTTTACCCCTTCCCCCACCACGCCTGCCCCACTCTGCTGGGCCAAGGTGTAACAGAATTGGTGCCAAGACTGTAATTTTAAGAAAAAAAAAGTAAGAAGAAATATTAATTTGGAACCAATATGTAATAACATTTAAAAATAACATTTTTATAGATGTCCATTATTCTTGTGCTTAATATCAGTGAATACGATAATCGGGCGCTTAGTTTGAAAACAAACTGACGACCGATTCTTTTGCCCTGTCCCTTTCACAGGCGCTGTGCGTCTCTTTCGTGTGAGCTATATGTCAGTTTTGAGATTTACTTCAAAAAACAAGACCGTGATATAACATGTTTGATAAATCGTTTCATAATCTGGGACTGTAATTTAGTAAAAGCATGGGCCACCTGAAAATTTTTAGACTTATGAGACAAAACAAAAAAACAAATAGTGATCCGTCCTCACTTTGTATCGGGACAACGGTTTCAAGAAGCACCAATAGATGACGCTAGGCGTTCATTACATCGCGCAAGTGTTTACCTATAAGCCATGACGTTGTCAAATAAGTAGTAGTATCTTGAGTAATGTGACTTTCAATAAACTATTTGAATTTGTCAATAGAATTTACCTCTTTATAAATAGTAAGTAGGTCTGCAAAATAAACTTCTTAAAATATAAGCTAAAGTGTCCAGAGCCATTATTTGCGCCTGTTTATGTTATTTACTCGCAGTGTGTATGTGTGCGTGTTATCGATGCGCACTCATTCATGCGCCGGAGCAGTTTATCGCGTACGCGCGGCCATTCATAGCTAGCTATCACACGAGGCGTTATCTCAAACAAAACAACTTTTTGTTTGAACTGAAATTATTTTAAATAATTTCTGAGGCCTCTTTCACTTTATGCCCCTGCGGTTAGTTGTAGTCCTCGTTCAGGTACCTCCGCTTTAACCATAACCTAATGCGATAGCATAGTATGTAAGTAACTAATACTTATAATGAATTATGTCATCAAATGTGGGATCGAGAAAATATCCGAAACATATAAAAAAAACCTTATCACACTGGGGATTTTCAGTGTCATGCCACGATATTTACTGAATCATAGTAAGTATTTAGTTGCAAATATAACTAAACCTGGGCATATTTTTAATGGTTAAATGAACTTACCCTTAAACTTAGTGACATGAATTTGATTGATGAATTCGGAGGAAGTGTAGATTTAAACCTCCAAGTGCCACGAAAATTAAACCTCCAAGAATATGTAAAAATATATTTTCATATTGTTATTGTAACACAACGTGCAATCAATTATGCTTCTATTTCCAAATTTCCAAGACACATCTCGCTTTCTGGGACTTTCCGTGTATTCATAGCAATGGAATTTTCACTACCATGCATCAAGAAAACAAAGAGCTAAATTAAATCCGCATCACACAAAACGACATAACTTCACGTTTTTAGAGGATCGGCCCCTACTGGAGGTCTTTTTTTTTTTTTTTTTTTTTTATGTGAGAGGCAGGTCTAATCTGCAATTAGTATTATCCACCGAAAAGTCATGTATTTTTTTCTGATAGCAAAAGCCCTGATCATCAAGATAATTAACATATCAATAAAGATAAGGACATATCAATAAAATAATTTACACATCAGTCATCGGCCACCTATCACATAAACAAAAAAAAACGTATCGAGACACTCTTTGAGTTATATTACTTTTACAATCTTAACCAATAGACTAATTTAACGTGTCATACAGACGGCTACTCCCTCGTGATGGAGTGTAAGTAGTTTGAATAGCATAATTATGTAAGCATTTAATCACGAAAGGTTTTGTTTGACAGCTTTATTGAAGATCGCATTTTTAGAAAATTATAAAAAAATATAAGCATTCAATGTATTTGTTATCAAAAACAATTTAATTATTAACACGAATAGTTGCAGAATAGAGCGTCAGACCTGTCTCCTGCGCCCCAGTGCCAAAAAGCGCGCATTTAAAACTAGTTTAATACTGCGGATAAATCTGTCTCATCGGGAGTTTATCGTAACTGCGAAGGTAAAGTGCGTCAGTTTTGGGCGCAATTACTCTCGAGTTTCCGTCGGCTGCCGACAGATGGCGGGCGCACAGCATCAATAAAGACGATTTACACCAGGCGATTTTCGGCTAGCTAATTTGAACAGAAAATGTGGGACAAATTCATGAAAAACATTAATTTTGAAGAGTGGCACAGAGAGATGAAACAAAGTAAGATAAGTGAGTTAGATAGGATATCACAAGAACATCCTATTCAACAAAAACAAACATTCATCACATTTTGTATTTGTTTACCTACTTTGTAGATGGCGCTAAGCGCCCAAGTATACCTATAAGTATAAGCCTTGTCGTTGTCTATAGAATTTACCTCTTTATAAATAGAACTAGTGTCCCGCCCTCAACATTAATTCCACTCTGAACCAATAGATGGCGCTGGGCGTCAGTTGCATCACACTTGTGTTTAGACTTTTCAGTTTGTATATAAGGTTGGTCGAAGTTTATGGAATTCACCTTTTTATAAAATGGTTTAAATAGGTCTAACTTATCTTTTTCTTAATAAATGGCGCTGGGTGCCGAATAAATCGCGCAAGTGTTTCGCTTTTTTGGGTTTACGTATTAGTCTTGTGATTGTTTAATTTGTCTAGGTAGATCGTTCTTTAATTTTCGCGTTGCATTATAACTATTATTATTATAGACGGGAATTAACGCGACGTAATTTTTAAGCACATAATTATGTACTTACTGCTTGACGTTTCGGCTGCGTTACAACACCGTGGTCACAAGCGAACTGGCGGTGCGCGGCGACGTCTGCTGGGGCCCGGCGGTGATCTTCCGATACCCTCACAGTTTCACTTATAAAATCACCACTGGATACAATTCAGTGAAGCCACTCCGACACACCACGCTCAGTATCGGTGTTTATTCGCGTTTCCAACGCCTAGTACGGGGTTTGCATTTGTTAATCACTGGATTCCATGTAGGTGAAATTTTGAATCCGTCATCCCGATTGAAATTTTTATATTTCTTGATTTCAATTGCTCCATCCATCCATGTGATATTATCACATGGAGTTTACCGAAAACCCACGCACACGGACCGATACCTACACGCCTCTTCGCATCATCATCCTCGCATCTGCAAGCGGTTTTATCTTCATTGACCAATAGAGCTCATAACCTCTGCGACCCTGAACATCTTCAGTCTGAGCTTAGTCCATGTTCAGGAGGTACTCAAGCAAAACGGATACAATATGCCGCGGATGTGAAAGGCAGAAGAAAAAAGGAAAGATATCCTGAGGTAAACCGCCAGCAGCATTTTTGCCGTACATCAAAGGCATAACGGACAAAATTGGAACAGTACTCAGAATTTCTCCATTAAGACTGTATATTCTCGTTATGTCGAATATCTAAACAGCTGCGGTCACCAAAGGATATAAACTAAAGTGCCCAGAGCCATTATTTGCGCCTGTAAATGTTATTTACTCGCTGTGTGTCTGTGTGTGTGTTATCGATGCGCACTCATTCATGCGCCGGAGCAGTTTATCGCGTACGCGCGGCCATTCATAGCTAGCTATCACAGACGTTATCTCAAACAAAACAACTTTTTGTTTGAACTGAAATTATTTTAAATAATTTCTGAGGCCTCTTTCACTTTATGCCCCTAAGGTTAGTTGTAGTCTCGTTCGGGTACCTCCGCTTTAACCATAACCCCATGCGATAGCATGGTATGTAAGTAACTAATACTTATAATGAATTATGTCATCAAATGTGGGATCAAGAAAATATCCGAACCAGATAAAAATAACCTTATCATACTGGGAATTTTCAGTGTCATGCCGCGATATTTACTGAATCATTATGTATTTAGTTGCAAATATAACTAAACCTGGGCATATATTTAGTGATTAAACGAACTTGCCCTTACTTAGTGACTTCTATGAATTTCGGAGGAAGTGTAGATTGAATGACTGCCACGAAAATGAATCCTCGAAGAATAGGTAACAAAACATATTTACATATCGTTATTGTAACACGACGTGTAGGTACGTACAATCAATTATGCTTCTATTTCCAAGACACATCTCGCTTTCTGGGACTTTCCGTGTATTCATAGCAATGGAACTTTTCACTACCGTGCATCAAGAAAACAAAGAGCTAAAATAAGATCCGCATCACACCAAAGCGACATAACTTCACGTTTTTAGAAGACTTTATTCATACCCTACCTTGAGGTCTATTCTGCAATTAAGCATTAACCACCGAAAAGTCATGCTTTTTTACCTGATAGCGGAAGACCGAGATAGTTAAAGGAATTGTGGGAAAGCCACGCTTCGGCATGAATGGGCCGGCTCGACCGGAGTGATACCACTGCCTCACAGAAAACCGGCGTGAAGCAGCCCCTGTGCTGAGTGAGTGAGGGTACCGGAGGCCCACCCGGGGAGGGGATTAAAGGTTGGCAGTGCACGTGTAACTCCACTGGTGTTGCAAGTGTCCATGGGCGGCGGCAATTGCTTACCATCAGGTGATCCGCCTGCTCGTTTGCTACCTATCACTTAAAAAAACATACTTATCAATAAATTCAAACATCAGTCATCTGCCACCTATCACATAAACAAGGAAGAACGTATCGAAAAAATATTAAATATAATATTTGTTTATCAGCATACATTTATTATTACACGGATAGTTGCAGAATAGAGCGTCAGACATGTCTCCTGCGCCCCAGTGCCAAAAAGCGCGCATTTAAAACTAGTTTAATACTGCGGATAAATCTGTCTCATCGGGAGTTTATCGTAACTGCGAAGGTAAAGTGCGTCAGTTTTGGGCGCAATTACTCTCGAGTTTCGGTCGGCTGCCGACAGATGGCGGGCGCACAGCATCAATAAAGACGATTTACACCAGGCGATTTTCGGCTAGCTAATTTGAACTGAAAATGTGGGACAAGTTCATGAAATACATTAATTTGAAGAGTGGAACATAGAGATAAAAAGCAAAGTAAGATAAGTGAGTTAGATAAGATGGCACAAGAACATCCTATTGAAAAAAAACAAACGTTCATCACATGTTTGTATTTATTTACCTACCTTACCTTGTTGCGGGACATTCATTCCTCTCTGAACCAATAGATGGCCCTGGGCGTCAATTGCATCGCACTTGTGTTTAGACAGTTTGGTCGAAGTCTATGGAATTTACCTCTGTTTAAATGGTATTAGATAGGTCCAACTTTTTTTTTCACAATAGATGTCGCTGGGTGTCGAATACATCGCGCAAGTGTTTCGCTTTTTCGGGTTTACGTATTAGTCTTGTGATCGTTTAATTTGTCTATCTCATAATAAATAGAAAAGAATCGTATAAAATCGTGTTATGTAAACGGTAATGATTGCGCAAGCTGCGCGCGCGCAGAGCATTCAACTAATTGCTCTAAGTGCTCGGTCTCCGGTAACTCACGCGGCGACGCTTCCCCGCTTTCCTCGCGCCGTAAACTACTGCGCCAACAGGTGTCCTAGAATATCTTGACAACCGACTCATTTGCTAGTTGAGCGTTTTGGACAGTTTCGCAAGTAGTATTTTTTAGGTGAGTGCAAGTAGATGGATGTCTGAAACGACCTAATGAGCCAGAAAATTGCAAACCTATCCATCAGGTCCCTATTTCACTACGCTGACAATTGTCGGTAACATATTATCAGAGAACGTCAGTACTGCTCGCACGGCCAGCCATATGCGCGTATGTGCACCACAGAATACTAAAATATTCACGCAAATCCGCCATAATTATATTATGTGTCGACCAGAAATATTATACATAAAATTGTAACAAAATGTTATTCATATTTGTATAGAAAATGTGTTATAAAATTGTAATATTTCTCGTGTCTCTTGACGATTGTCACTCTACATAAGTTAAATAGGGGCCTGCTCGTTTGAAACTACCTACGGAGCTCCCAGTACTAAGTGTGAGCTGGTACTACACTGAATAGACTCGTGGCAGACGATGCCATTTTTAATTATTTTTAATATTTTATAAATCAAATATGACACGAATTCCACGAGTAACCAGTAGCTTGCCTTTAAACCTCCCGAACATTATGAACAACTTAACTATCATAAAAAATATCATTCAATATGATAATGATAGCAATAATCACCCCGCAAGTTTTTATGTTTAGTATAGCAAAATTTGCAGCAGCTACCTGCCGTTTGTTGTTTACATTTTTAAGTTGTTTTTGTCATTTGTAAGGGTCAATTACCTTACAAGCTACCATTTACAAGGTAACTGATAGTCCTAAAAACAGTACAATTTACAGGTAAACGAGGAAAACAGAAATCTCCACAAAATTCATATGAAACCTTATTATTACAATCGTACGTGTTACAGGAACGTTACATTAACCGCAATAATTTTACCTGGTGCGAGAGAGGAAGCAAATAATTACCTCGTCCGATACGCAGAATGACTATAACGATTTACCTAATTAGTCTATATGCGGAAAATAAATATATAATTGCTGTATATTATACTTTTGTTATTTGTTTTCTTCCGCCCGCAAATGTAAACAAGGCACAGCCAATAACGAGCGTTTTTTCTATACGCTACCTTAGGAACGGCTTTCCCGTGTAGATTACCTACACATAGCTATGTAAATGCTTACTAAAATATATCTTCTAAAATGAATATTTCTATTGATACCATATAAGTTACGCAAATTTGACACATAATGCAAGTTTGGATATAAGTAGTCTTACTTCACAAGTTGTTTGTAGCAATTGAAAATGAGGCAACATGGCACTCCAATTTATTAAAACAATTTATTGTTTTTAAATTAAAGTGCCACCTTAAAAGTTAGCTGCAGATTTATTTAAATAATAAGACAAGCATTTATCCATATAATAAAGAATTCGTACACACAAATGCAAGACTTATGTAAATACCCACTCCCACATTCACCATTATTTCGGGAGGAATTTGCCTCCACATTTAAATTCACAAATACGACGTGCTTAAAACGTATTGTTATACAATTAGCTTAATTTAACAACAGGTAAGGGCCGTTATCGTAAAGTCTCAGAGCGTGCACCACATTATTGTGCACTAAATGCGTACGACACACATACTTGGGACAATTTACTGATGCGAACGTGCTTAAGAAGATTGAGGTGCCATCAATAAACATAACTTCGCATAAGGCCTGCCGCAAACATCTTTTAAAACATCTTTGTAGAAATAAAATGTTTCTCTATTGTACCCGCCCATAGGTTAAGGATATGCCGCATTGCCGCCCTGCTAAGAGACCAACATAACGTGGGAAAGATAAGACGCTATCTTATGGACACTGCTTATGTCAAAAAGAGACAGATGTTAATGTACCGGCGCGGCGTGTCAACAATTCAAAGACGAATATTTGGAAAAGGCCTATACTGCAGTATACTGCTACAGACGGATGGCTAATTTTTTAGTGTTGACTTTAGCATCGCATGTAAGGAGCCTTAGGTGCGCGCGCGCAGGTCTGACATAAGCCGCGGTAAACATGTTTGTCCGTTACGCAAGCACCTGACGTCGGGCCGGTCGCCTCACTGATTGTATTATTTACACCACACTTGTTCTGGTCTCAATAGATACAACTTATTTTTTATAACTGACTGATTGGACTTGCCGGTCACCCGTCCGCGTCCGCCAATGCCAAAAGTCATGGGTTTAATCCCCAAATTGGAAGAACATGCCTGCGATGAGCACTTGTGTTTTTTCTGTAATACGGGTGTTCCCTGTTATCTGATATCAGGAATCGGACATTCCAACGCTTATTTACCTGCACTTGTAATATTTTGGGATCATAAATTTCCCACATCAAAAACAAAAGCCACTTTATTACAAAACATGTTCTAAAGTTAGTCTTGGCTTAAAACTGATGCTGCCACTTTTATTTGTCAACTAGTGGCCCGCACTCACTTCCTTTCGGGACAGTAGTTCCTCTGTACCTATGCCAATAGATGGCACTGGGCGTCGATTACATCGCACTAGCGTTTCGTATTTTCGCTTTACCTATAGGCCTTGTCGTTGTCTATATAATGTATCTCTTTATAATAGTATAGAAGATAGAAGATAGAAGATAGGAGATAGATATAGAAAGAAGATATTATGGAATATTTGATAAACGTGACAGCATCATTACTGCCATAACATCATTTTTAAACATCAACTAACTTTTAAGTCTCCGTTTTATATTTAGGGGGAAGGCGACCAGAATTTACGCATCAACAAAGCAAAAGGCAACGAATCGGCGCAGGAGCATGAATCGCAGCGCCTTCACCTCCGCCCCGCGATAGCCGCAAGTAGGCTACCGATTGACGTCGTAGGTGGAGACGCGCTCGGCGTAAAGTGAAACTGCGCGACCCGCCCATCACCTTCGACAGGAGATAACCGCCGTTGACGTCAAGCGTAGGTGACTGTTAAGTGGTTATTTTGTTGGACCATAACAAATAGGAATGATCATGTTTAGGTAATCGAAGGCAAAAACGTATGGTTACGTAGGTTGTTCCATCAGTTACATAGGTTTTATTTATTGTACCTATGTTTCGAGTTTAGAGAACATCGGGGCATCGGCTCGGGTTTGTGATTAAGCCTAATACCATCATAGTAGCGATGACTTGAACTCTATGATGGAGGAGTTTGCCCTGCAGTGGGACAGTATATAAGGTTACGCTTGACCACAATCGCACCTGGTCTTTTTTATGATATTGGTTCTGCCACCAATAGCTGACGGATCATCTGATGGTAAGCGATTATCGCCGCCCATAGACAACCGCAACACCAGTGGAGTTTGGAATTATTATAATCTGTCACTGTCATTTGTGCCGAGCAATTACTGAGATCTCTATTATTAAAGTGCCCAAGAGCACGGTTTAAGCCAAAACCAAACAAAAGAGGTCCCTTTACGTGCGTAGCCTGTCCAGCTCGCAATGTAGGCACCCGTCGTGCTATATCAGTTCATTAGTGATAGGCAGCTGTCACATGCGAGCGATAACGGGTCGCACCTCGCGGCCCAGCCTCGGCCCCCGGCCTCATTCCCGAGGCTCGGTTGTGCGCAGTGGGTATAGGAGACAATAACCTTAATACACGCGTTCTCAAACATGGACATGTTGTGGACCAAGTGATCAATTTGATCAGGTTTCCTAATCGTGTCGCAGTAACGTCAGGAATTATTAGATACTACTAAGGCTGCTTTTCCACCAGTGCTGTGCGAGTCATTTCACCTCTCTAGAAGTGACACATTACCATATTAGCATTAAGTTATGTTATATTTTGTGCAATAAAGAGTATCAATCTATCGCCTGAAAAAGCTACTGAACATTATTTGCAATGTCTAGGCATTCAAAAATACCCGACCAGTCACTTGATGCACATTACATAGATACCTACCTTCCTAAACTGAAAATCTACTCAAATGCATCTCAGACAAAAAAGCTAATGATTTTCATGACCTTGTATTTGTTGTTGACAGAATCAACGCGTGTAACGGAAGATTTGCCAAAATGTCTCGAAGCAGGTTCGCATGCGCACCCGCTAAATATTGAAACTGATGATTGAATCTGTCAGCTGCACCTGGTCTCAGAAACAAAAGAATAGTGTAAGTAACTAATTGAACTGAAAAATTATGTATCTAATAGCTCTGTTGGGACAACATCGTCATACGCACGGGAGGAGCGGTGCGGGGGGCAGTGCAGCTGTGACGTCACAGCGGCCATCGCGATTGAGCCCGGGACGTATCATCGGCCACTCTGCTCGGGACCCCACTGCCGACGTCTTATCTTGCCCTTCGCGTCTTTCTAATTAGTTTGTAACTAGACAGGCAGAATTACAGCACCTAGATTTACAGACCGCTTTTAATTTATTTCTTTAGTTAGGACCTGCACACGCTCGAATACTTCAATTTCAGCGAACTGACTAACGTCACTTATCCTACGACCGTTCGCGTTCGACCATCACCTTCTATATCAGTTTTTAAAACTACATAGATGGCGTATCTATAGTTTACAACAGCAGACTCCCTACTATTCTAAGAGTAGGTATTCTCCTTAGTTTGAGAACCAGCTGTCACCCAAGTATAGTGTAAGTTGTGGATAAGCGAATGACGTCTGTTATTGTTTGACGTCACAACGGTCGGCGCAAGAGTATTTTTGAGTTCTATATCGGGAGCATTGTAAACAAACTTGCTCATTGCACATTCGAGTAACAATATTATCTAAGATGTACAGTCATTCAATGCATTACTAGGTACTATAATAAGGTAACTAAGCACATAAATAAATTAAAGAAAATAAAATCACATAAAATAATAAATAAATTAACATGTTTTTTTGCCCCACGTATAAACAATTTTTTTTCACTTTCGACAAAGAAATTGCCGCCACCTATAAGTAGACATCTGCAACATCAGTGGAGTCACAAGTGCACAGCCAACTCTTACCCGCGTTCCCCCGATTGCGCTTCCAGTACCCTCACTATTCCAGGATACACAGCGCAGGCTGCTTCACGTCATCTACGAGGCCGTGGTATCACTCCGGTCGAGCCTATCCATTAATGCCATGGTTCTCCCACGGATAATACTACATATGCAAAGCGCAACTTTTCCTTTAAGCCTGAACCGCCGCCAATATTTCAAAATGAGTTAAAATTCCCGTCCGCGTGACGAGGTCAGCTCTCCTCACCTTTGGTACAGTTGGCGCCGCGCCAGCTCAGCGGACGCGGGTGAATCGGGTCGCACTGTACTCGAGTTCCGGCCGCACTTGCACTCGCACGTTTACTTGGACAGGACAGTTTTTTCAGACGAGAGATAAATGGGAATTAAAGTGACATTAATTTTAAGCACATCATTTATGTACTTAAAAGCGGACTCACTGTGACGTCTGCTGCCGCATTAATTCCCATCTATAATAATAATAGTTATAATGCAACGCGAAAATTTAAATGACTGTTTACAATTATTATAGTCTTTATTTACCTCGAGGTTGGTAAACGAGTAGATTGTAATTTATAATCAACGCGGAGAAGCTTCACGTGATATTTCAAACCATATAGGTGTGACAGCAAATAGCACAGACAGACAATCTTCCTATCGACGGACACAGACACTGAACACAAGTGTACACGAATGTTTGTCCAGGGTGGAGATCGAACCCACGACCTTTGGCTTATAAGGCAGGGTCACTATCAAATGCGCCATCCAGCCAGTCAATCTACTTTAACAAAAACAATTGCCTAATCTCCATAATGTAAGACGTTGCGGTTATGTTGCGTGCGACACGGCGATGTCGCGCGCGGTTGCCGACGCCGCGCTTTATGTACCGTGAGTCGTTAATGCACTTCCAGCCTCGCCTCGCCTCCTCCTCGCCTCGCCTCGCCTCACAAAGCCTTTGTGCACTCCTTGCGCTCGCTTTTTCCCTTTTCGCTTCCGTTCCCGCTGGAATGAATGTGTACCGAATTTGGCGTTGAGCTCCGCCGTGCTTAAGACAGGGAACGTCGCCAATTCTTTTATTTGCGCGCTTTGAAGGCGAACAGGTATTAGTCTAGGTTCCAATTTGTAAGTGGAAACTCATAAGAAGATATTAAAGTGACAGCCTCTATCTCCGCTCCCAAAAGGGGCTATGACTCACTATATTAAGTATGAAAAAAAATTGACAATCGTATTAGGTATGGTACCTAAACCACGTTTTTATGTTGCGACAGACAAGTATTTGACCTCGGTCACACCTGGTGTGAAGTGAAGTTGAGGTCTAAAGAGGGCTATGCTTGCCTGTTCACTCTTCCTTATGTGATTATTTCAAACTAGTGTTTATACATATCAACTTTATACATACACTCGTAGTAGATATAAAGATGTAGATATAAAGTCTCTAAATGTTGGCGGAGTGGTTTGTTATCTAATTAACATAGGCCATGGGTTTTTCACTACAGGAAATCTCGAATTCTTACTCGAGTTAAGGGTTCAATTTAAGAAATGAATGGTAGATGATAATTAATAAATCACGACACCTCGAAGGGATAGCGTCAGTTTAAGTTTTGTGCAGCTACCTATACATAAAACCTGTATTACTTTCTCGCACTCACGAGGCCGGTGACTGGCGACATCGGGCCAAAGCGCACTTTATAATTAATTAACCAATAACAATAGTGGCCCTCTTTTTACTGCCGCCAACTAAGCCTCGAACGAGCGTGACGGCTCATAAAACCGGAACTTTCGTCTAGGATCCGACTGTGGCTCTTTGTTTGGAGACGGACGTAAGTGGGAAATGACTAGGCGCGACTGGAAGAGAGATGCCTGTCTATTAAGTATTTTTTTAGGATTAGGTTAGGTTATTTGCCTGTCTGTTAGGTGTTTTGCTTGTCTATTAATATTTAACTGTGGGAGGGCCACGCTTATGGGCTAGCTCGACAGAAAACCGGCGTGAAGCAGCGTCTACGCTATTCGTCGAGTGAGTGAGGGTACTGGAAGCCCAATTGAGGGGAATGGAGGTCAATTGCTTACCAACACGTGATCCGTCTACTCGTCTACCACCTATCATGCGCGCTTTAGTTTGAATTGTGAAAATGCCGTCTCTAATTTTTATTTTCAGCTTTAATGTCCTAATGCAAAGGGCATTAGGACTTAAAACCAATTACTGGTTTTAAATTCCGGGAAAGCCAAATAGGGTTCTCATTGCGAACTGGAGCCTTACATTGGATATGATGTGACACTTTTAGCGCGTTCACGCTGTCTCTAGGGTTTATATGATCGTTTCCCGCCGCATAGGCAACTAAGTTTCGCAACCAGTTGCCAAAGAACATTTTGAATTAGACAATAAATTGCAAATTCGACGTGCACCTTCAAATTGTATTCTAAACAAAAAAAAACAATTGACAAAGTAGTCACTTCCTACGCAAACGGCATTCGATGCGACGCACATGTTTCAAACCTTCGAAAGGTACAAACAGGCTTAATTAACGACAAACACTGTCAAGTCTATGCGCATTGTGTCCGCCGTTTTTTTAGTCCACACAAACAATTACAGCTTTCGCATTCTCATTACCAAACTCAGGACGTATCTATTACTTTGACACTTCCAATACTACAATGCGTGCTGCCATCTGGCGCAAGTTAGCGTTGAGCTGACGAGAATTGTTTTGGTTTACCCTATTTTGAATTCTGTGGCAGTTGCAATAGCGTCTTTTGACGTGGCATTGGTAAGGTTGTGATTGTTTAGGACGGAGGAGACTAGAATTCGAACGTCATTGGTTCCCAAATTGTTAGTTCTAAGGTATTTAGGAAACGAGTCTAGACTAGTCGTAAGGTAAAGCATTTGAAGGAAAGAAATACATTTAGGTATGAGGATTCCAGGTAGGTTATGAGAGCGATTGCATTTTTTCTACCGTAATTGCCACCAGCCTTAACTCAGTGGCAAGGGACATCATGTAAATATGGTGATAGTTTCTGAAATCATCATCATCATTCAGCCAATAGACGTCCACAGCTGGACAAGTCCACGTTCCCAAAAGTGATCCCAACAGCGCAGCTGTCATTAGTAGTTTTACAGCTATAGATAATATATTTTGAAAATCGAATATGCCGTCGAGGTCGAAAACAAAATGTAGTAATTTTATTTTCGACATAAATCGACAGTGATTTCTGAAAATGGCAAATATCGCTCTTTTGCGAATTGAGCCTTTATTAGCGATGCCACTTTTAATGCGAACACGCCGGATTTAGGATTTCTATTATCAAAGTATGACACTAAATAAACATCTGTTCATGGTTACCAACTAATTGGCGAAACAATTTTTTCTTTCAATTCTCGAACTCCGAAAGTAATCAAGCTAAAGTTTCAGAAACTCTGGCGCAGAACAATTACGGTGGTCGGCATGACAGACCGGGCGCACGTGCAGCCAAAAACAATGCAGGCACATGTGACACCGCCGGGGACAAAGGACTCCACGTTTTTGCGGCCCCAGGTAAACAACGCTGAGACGACGGCGTTTGTAATTTACACTCGCTAAGAAATTGGATAAACTGGTAAGAAGATTAGGAGACTCGTGATACAGTTTAAAATTGTGGAATTTGTAAATAGGTTAATCGTTTATAGAATAGCCTAGTGGCTTTTAATGAAACCGTCCTGTAACGTATGAGAATATACCTGTAGCTGTCACACAAAGGTTACACACACACAGCACGTATGAAAGGAAGGGAACCTTCGATTAGGTCGTAACGTAACCTCTGATTTGATCACGATCTCACTCAATGTCCTAAGTATGATCCGGCAGCGGGTGTACCTATCATGCATATTTGAACAGCCCAACTGGACATTGGCGGAATCATACGTGAGGCCGTGACAATGCGCGGGACTTGAGTCCATACAAAAAACCTTAGGTCATTAAAAATTACTGATTTCTTGAAAATGTTCCAATAATATTAGGTACAATGTTATTGAACCGAAATTAAATCATAGGTTTGTTTTAAAAATAGAAGGTTAAGAATATTGGTAGTAGGTACTGGTATTACTATGTACAAAGGAACAATTATAGGTATATTGTATAGTTATACCTACCTATTATAATTTTCGTGGCCTAAAAGATAAACTACAAAAAATTCCATTAATAAAAGATACCATTTGTTTATAAGAACAATATCTTTGAGAGGTATTGTTATCTATTTACACAAACAATAATTATTATCTAAGTTTCTAATAAGTGTTACATCAGTCACGTGGGTAGGTACACCTATTTTATCTGGCAACACTCGTCGGTTTTTTCGTTGGAGGTCACAGGGCAGCGAGGGCGCACACCGCAGGCCCAATACAGTCGACACCCGTAGCGCATCTTTGATAGTTCCTAAGACAAAAGGTGATTTTACAATATGCGCGTCAAACACTTCACAACCCGATATTTTAACGGATAGAGACTAGCTAAATGGCTTAAGAATGAAAATACATAAAAAAATCAACCTTTAAAAAAGCATTATTTTCCTTTTTAAAAGTTGCTAACATCACTTTAGCTACACTTGTATGAGCGGCGCTAATCCTTTACCAAGTGATTCGTTAACTCATTTGCCTCCTACCACAAAACGAAAAAGGACGCACATCTTTCAGTTATCACAAATCCTAGATTTCCAACTAGATTTTTAAACAATATAGATAAGAATTGACAGTATTATTGAGTTTGAGGGTGTGGATGTGACTGAAACGCATGTATCCAATGGACAACCATTTCAAACGTAACTAATCTCAATTAATAGCTGTTATGTCTAGCTAGTGTTTTACCCTTTCTGGAAGATAGCTGATGAGAAAACAATAAACAATTTACACTATTACTTTACTGTTATGCTCTACGTTATCCCGGTGCAGATAACCTCGCCAGAGCTACACTCGCCTTGTTTTTGTACCGCTCCGGTTATCGAAGTGTTCGTGTAGATATTTCCCGTCGCGATAAGTCTGTTTTACCCTTCCCGGTATTACGGGCCCATTATCATTAACCGCTTAAATAAATCATTGGGATGTTGGGATGGTTTATGGAAACTAACTGCTTATCTTACCTTCCCACGTTATTTGTCAGCTTTAGACAAGATATAGGTTAGTAAAGAATTTATTTTAAAGCACATATCTACTAAAAATAATGCAATTCAAAAAGTTCAAATTCAAATTTGTAGTCTTTAACTAGGGGACTCCCTACACATAAGATAAAATCGTGACTCGACGATCTTTAAAAGTAGGTAAATTTTGGTACCGCTTAGGTGTTGTCGATTGTTTGCAAGTAGTAATATAAGACGACGCGAGAGTTTTAAGTCATCAAGTTGTGGGGAAAGTGGTAGTTACTTTTACACATGCCTTACAAAAAATGCATAAAAAAATATTTTCACAATTACGCAAAGATCAATTGAGGTTATTTCTTTCAACTGTCAGGAAACTTTGATTCTTATCTGTCAGGTAGAACAGCTAAGTGTATTGAGTTGAATTCCCTAACTCATAAAGATATCCAGTTTTATTTACTAACGTCGTGATAGTCACCAAATGATCAGTATCTTCTCTTAGTCTATGATATGATCGATAACATACGATAATAAAATACCAATGTTGTACAACAATGTTCCCGTTTCATTGAATAGACTAGAAAGCCCAGCATGCCGGTAAAACACGTTACGAGCAAGATTGAAATAGATCTGCATTGATAGGAAACGGGCGCATTGAGCAGGCTATTATTACCTTCCTCCACGTTGGAATCAATTCCCATTCATTGAGCAAATATTTGGCATTAATGAACAGCGCTCCCGCAGCAGCCAGCAGTACGTTACCCCACATTGGGCACAGTGGATACCGGTACAGTATGACTTCATAACGACCAATAAGATAAAAAAAAATACTTGCACCCTTATCTTCCTCTTAATTCGTGCTACGCTATACCTAATTATTCCATTTTTTACAATAAGTAAAACAGACGTATCTATCCAAAAAAAATTACTAGCAAAGTCAGTGGCACGGTTGTCAATGGCACGGTTGACTTCTTCACATCTTATTAACTAAATGAAGTTTTATGGGGACAAAGTGGTCTTTTAACACGGTAAATAGATACTGTATGGGATTTCACAGGAAAGTATTAAATTAAGGTTCGATGTATTGATCGATATAGGTACCTACCTCAATAATAAAATCTGTCCGGACCTTGGGAACGCTATTTTATACACATAACATAATCGCTTTTTATGAACTTTCCTTCCGGATTCCTGTTTAAATTACTTAGTCATGCTTTGATACAATTACCCTTAGCTACTCATACACTGCGATTGCGATGCCAAAATCGAAGCTGACATTTCTCACTGCCCTCAATTTAATTGTGGGCATACGTAGGTCGACAATGGGCGCAATATTAGGTGAGGGCATACGGGCGCGATCGGGCGTATCGGCGCGTTATCGCCGCGCATCGGCGCATTATCGCCGCATATCGCCGCTGCATCGGCGCAGTGGCGGTAGATCGCCGAGATAGGCCTGAATAAGTGCGGAAACAGTGCTGGTTAGAGGTCGCACTTGCTTGTATTCTCTCACTGGCCAGCTGCGCAAAAACCGAAACTTGGTCAGAGCAATGGACAATTTATTCGTAACATAGAGTCATTTATTTAACCAGTATCTCTTTAGCTTTTTATCTACATTATGTACCTATCAGAAAGCATATCTTATTTTCTGCTTAAATATAGGTGCTTGTATATGTACTGGATAAAGCAGCCATGTTTCACAGATTCCCCATGTACTCGAAAATTAAGTCTTCCATGAGAGAGCCACTTTCGGCATGAATACGCCAGCTCGACCGAGTGATACCACGGCCTCACAGAAAACTGGTGTTGCAGCTACTGTGCCGTATGCGCTGTATTTCGCCGAGTGAGTGAGAATTACAAAGGTTCAATAGGTAAGTTGGTCAGAAGATAAAGGTTGCCAGTCCCCTTGCGACTGGTGGTACGGGTGTCCATCAATAACCAACCATCAGGTGATGATCAGCCTACCCGACACCTATCACATTTTATAAATAAATGAAGTTCGGTAATGCACAAAAAAAAACTTTATTTATCTCACAAAGAATTTTACATTCACTTAGCATGAGATTAATTTTAGCAAACATCTTTCTGAAACCAGTGGTCCTAAGCAAGTCACATGGATTTGTGATTTCATGGGGTCGTATTTATAGAGGGCCTGGCATTATGGCGTATCGAAAAATGGGCAGCGATTCAATACCAGTGTACGTTTCTCTACGAGTATTTCGCCACCTAGTGATATTAGTGTACTTTATCGGCGGGTCCGCTCGCTCGTTGCCAAATCGGTAAAATGGTCGCAAGTAAATATGCCATTGTTCTGGACTAAGAGTTATCGTCTATGGCGACAGCTTACGTTATCATCAACAGACACAAGTAGATTTGTGCCTGAGGCATCATTAATGTATTTTCTTCTTATCGATTACAGCAGGTAGGGTAACTTTATTATAGGTACTCTCCGCTCTGGACGCATTGGAGAACTTGATGATGACTCCCCCAGACACCAAAAAAGTTGTAGGTATGTAAGGACCTGTATGACGACCACTACATAGGTACGATGACTGATGGCATAAGTACTCTGTGAAATACATCTTCTATATCTATCTATCTATACTATTTATAAAGAGGTGTATCTCACAATCCACGTCAAGCCTTATAGTAACCCAAAACACGAATCACTTGCGCGATGCAAATTGATTCCCAGCTCTATCTATTGGTACTGGTCTAAGTAACTAAACGTAGTGATCAATAATATGCGAGAATGGAGTAATTAATTGGTCAACGATAGTTCTACTCTTTGTAAGACGCCGTCTTTCATTCCGGAAATTGAAGTAGAACCTGTCACAATGTATTATGTACTGCCTTTTAAAACATACGAAATTTCCGTACTCGCACCTATTTCATTGAAAACGCACGCACGCCACCGACGCAGGCCCAACGATAATCACAGTCGGAATGGGCGCACAACACAGTTTCCGATACGGACGCGCTGTCCCTTACATCGGCACCTCGCAATATTAGTGTATTTCACAGACTCCCACGCAAGCTGCCAAATCGCCCGCGTAAAGTTTTACCGCCACGACACGCGCGTCGCGTTCTTGTCTTTATCGACACCACAATGAAGTTCAACGCAGTGGAATATCTTTTTTTTTGTGATAAGAGGCAGACGAGTAAACGTGTCATATACAAACAAAGCGTTAAGAAGCACGTCGCGGACCAGTATGGCAGCGCCAATGGAAGTGATGCCATGTGGGCTGTCTTCAAGCTAACCATTCAGGCAAAGGCGACTTATTATGGCCTCGATGGCGCACTGGCTTAAGTGTTCGCCCGAAGCGTGAAAGATTGATTCCTTTTCAAGTCAATTTAGGAAACTACGTTTTCTTGGGTCAGGGTTTTCTGGGTTGATGCCCCCAGTTAATTATCGTCATCTGGTACTCATAGTACAGGGGTTGCCCTAATTTGAAACCAGGTTGATTGGTGTGATTGTCTGGCGCATTTATTATATACTATGTCGCTAAGAAAAAAAGAACTTCTACTAGCTGTTGATCGAAGGACACACTAACAGTGAAAGAGAGCAAAAGAGGCTCCATATATGGAGCCTCGCAGGTTCTATTAAGTATAACACATTATGTTATACTTAATAGAACTAATAATAACGATTTCTTCACTGTCCTTTCTGTGGAGTACAAACTTTGCACTGAATCGAATTATTCTATGAACTGGAATTAGATTTATATAATCCGCCGTTTAGCACGCGGAGTAGCTACAGGCACTAAACAACCACCTTCTTGTTTATCAATGCACTTAGTTTTATTGATACTTGGCTTATATGCTGAATTCACCAAATATAGTTCCAATAACAATAAAACTAGCTATTGCGTACCACTCATTCGGGATGTTTAGGATACTGCTTTCTGGAATCTCTGGTAAATTATAATAAGTACATAATATTAAAAAGGAATTACATAACGAGACGTTCATTGTATAAGTGAAGAAAAATGTTTCGAAACTTTGCAAAATATTGTTAATTGTACTTCTTTACTTGATATTATTTTACTTGATATCATTTACTTTTATTACGAACTTATTATTTTATTTATCCCAAGAACAAGTAGGTAGGTACGAACTTCATGGAAAGCCACTATGATTACACTAACTTGTGTAGGTATAAGCGAACATAGATAGAAAAAATAATTTATGTTAGCTTTTAAAACAATAAATAAAAATGACTTCCCAGTCCGAAACATCTGCATCCAAGTCCATAAATAAACTCTCCCACAATGCCATAAAGGTGTACAATACCTACAATTCGCTTTAAATCATCATAATGAGTTGGAACAAAGGCTGACAGTTCACAAATGAGCTGAGATGTCACAGGGCTGCTGTGTAAAGTAATACCAGAATACCAGGCTCGACAGCGTCGGTGGAGTCGTAAACAACAATGGCTACCTGAGCGCAGGAGTGGCCGCCAGATGTGCCCGCGTCCGTGAGAAGCGCTTGCGCAACCTTGCGGTACACGGACGGCACCTCGCTAGTCGACACACGCTTAGAGGAATTTTGCGTTTGTAATTGAGATGAAGTAAACTATGTCGCTTCCCGGAAAGAAAAGTGTCACAACACATGTTAGGTACGCATGCAGTTTTGTTAATACAGTTTGCGCCCTTTAATTTCCAAATAAATAAGCTATTTAGGTACAAGTACTTACCTACTTCAGTTCTCTGTTTGACAAAACGCTCTAATATGTCAATATGGTAAAAATATTCGGAAAATCACCTATATGAGAAAGAAATCTCGGTTAGTCCATCTCGCCATAAGGTACGTATACCTCTATCGAGGTGCTTATCTAAGAGGAAAACGACGCATCGCAAAGGGATCCCGTGTTTATCAGACAATACTACCTACTTACTAGTACCTACAGCGATAGAAGTAGCAGAGAGAAATCTTTGTTGTAAAATGCCTACCCTTCTAATAATGGTCACTCGTTACCTATCTATGTCAGTAAGGAATCGTAATAGGAAGGGACCAAATGCAAAACACTTATGCAACAAAGTCGAAACACTAATTTTCTCCCGCGTAGATCATCACCAAACAAATGATTTATTAAATATATTTTACAAACCAAAAATATTTTTGTAATGTGGTAACTCAGTGGATAAGAACGAAATTGCGAACAGTAGATATTATGATGGAATGTAAGATTTAATTTATGTTTTATTATTGTAGACTTTACTTACGTACAGTGGCCAGCACATCAAGTTACTACAATCTGTCAAATTTCCTCAGTTGATATTGAACCAAACACGTTTGACATAAAAGTGAGGTTCGATTAAAGAAATTTGACAGATTGTAGTAACTTGATGTGCTGGCCACCGTACTTTAGTAAAAATTTCTTATTTGGACTATTAGGATACTTTAGACGACGCTAACTCACTGTTTTTACTTCTATTTCGTATAATTAATTAGGAATAACATTTACCGTAATAATTTTTTTTCTATTTAATTCTGGTCTATACATTTTACTACATACTCCTTTAGGAGTTTACATCTACAACATTGATTTTAAAATATTAAAATGGCGTCGCGTGGACCTAGGAAGCAGTGTTTAGCTGTTGTCTGTCAAAAACTCACGCTGGCAGTAAGTTACTTCGCTTTACTATAGTGTGATAGTACCTACAACCAAAGACTACAAAGTCTTTGAGTACAACGCGGACACTTGCCTACTAAGTACATACATACAAACTGTTTACGCAATATGTGTTTTCCTGTTATCAGGTTAATTGAGTGACGTGCTTCTGTAAATTAAAAACCGCTAAGTGGATTTCCTGACTTATTATGTTAGGTAGTCTAAGACTAGGTAGGTATAGTGGGAATCATAAACAATAATAAACGCGCGTAATAAACTGTTTATAGTCGCTGTTACTATGCATTCCATCTTACGTAGGTGCAGTTGCATTCCAATACTAATGGTTAACAGTTACTAACCTGTAAACTAGTCCAAAAATATCACAAGGAGTTACTATTTCTTCATTATTTTTTTCATTGTTTGCGAAATCATATATAACCTATTAAGTAGGTACATCGCATCACACAGCCCTATCATTATCTTAGTGTGTGTGTGATGCCCGGTAGTGTCCAAACGCCAACGCTTTGGAGCCCGGGGTACCCTTGGGCCAAGATTCAGGATATATTGTAAGTCTGCTAATTACAAGGACACGACTCCTGTCTGCGCAGTTGTGGCAGGCCTCCCACCAGGTGGACCGACGACCTAGTGAAGGTCGCGGAAGTCCCTTGGGTGCGGGTGGCGCAGGATCGATCTGTGTGGAGAACGTTGGAGGAGACCAATGTCCAGCAGTGGACGTCTATTGGCTGAAGTGATGATGATGATGAATGCTGTCTGACCTTCGCAATCCAACAGTGGACTAACTGAATTATGGTCACACGTTTTATAAAAATGTCCGAACCGAGCAGGTTTTCTCAAGATGTTTAAATGAGATGTTTACCCTCAGGAGATAATGAAAGAAATAGTATGCACATACATAGATTTGATACAATGGTGCATGCACGGATTCGAACATACAATATTGTGTTATGAAAGGGCACGTTTTTTCACTGAACTACCATCGTAGTGTGTTAGTTAAACAAACGTAGCATTCCAAAAATATGAAGTTAGACCCCACACGTGGGCCCAGACCTCAGCCACACGGGGCTCATTCACGCGCATGCGCGCTACCTACAATGCGCCGGAGTGCTTTGTTCACGCTAACAGCGAACAAAAGGTTAACTTTTATTAAAACAGTCACTATCGAGTTTCATACCGGTACAAAAATAACTTTAGGTATAAATAATAATTAGAAGCGTTATTATAATTAAGTTTGATTAACTATGGGTAAGTAAGTACCGGTCAGATCAATTTAAGCTATTTTGCCCAAGGAATTTCCATCGCAGTCCAGTAAGGATATGCTGCCAGCATTTTTGAGACACAGGGACCTTTATCTTATTTTTTTATTTTCTTTTAGCTTTAGGTTGTAGGAAAGGTCCTAATTGCTTCGATTCTTCATCGGGTCACTTTACCTCTAGAAAATGAACTGGGCATGCTGGCAAATGCCCCCGGCTTTCGTCACTTAGCATTCGTAGTACAGGAACTACCTAACTTTGAGACAAATAGTTCGATGTGAATTGTGGCGAATTTTTTCAGTTTTCTAACAACAAGAGGAACACTCTTCCCATGGCCATTCCAACACTACGGTTATACTGACCGAATCAGGGGAGATGTGCGCGGATAAAACAAGGAAACAGTAAAATATTGATACAATCGAGTAATGTATTATTACTCGATGCGACTATTTTAACATACTAACATCCATAAGGAGTGATACACGCTCTAGGTGTGGTCGACACACGTGCGACACACGTGGGTGTCGGCAAGGTGCCATTGTCTTGCGACGCGACAGGGCTGTCTCTTAGGGCCTCGTTCACCACCTCTGAGTAATGTGTCAAGTAATTTACTTGTCAATAAAAGTGGGTTCGGAGAAAATTGGCCCCTGGTCCGCAGCCTAGTTTAATTTAAATATTTTTTTCAATACAAATACCAGGGGCCAATTTTCTCCGAACCCACTTTAAATGTCAAGTAAATTAAGTACTTGACACTTTACTCAGAGGTAGTGAACGAGGCCCTTAGACAAATTAATATCTCCTGATTATAATCGTATCTACGTTATTGTGTTTATGTGGTCGTTACTCAAGTAGGTGTATCGAAAAGATATCAATGTATGAGATGTTGCATGAATTAGTTGATTTACTAAAACACTATTTATTTCGACAGATGCCTATATTTTAATTTAATTTTGAAAAAAAAAATGTTAGATGCTCCTCTTTAACCATTATTTAAAGAAATGCGATCTCAGTAAATCTCAGTAAACACGTTTTAAAACCTAAGGTCTAAGGGACCCACATTCTTATCCCCTAAAATCGCTACATGTATTGTCTAACGAAAAAGAAGAGGATGAAATGGAGAACAGGCATCCATATGATACTAAGTTATGCTCATTAAAAGTTTAATAATTAATCAATCACTTACTTTGGGATACTCACTCGCTCTTTTTCTTCCCTATCCAAAGAACATGATGTGTAAGACCTATACTGTGTGAGACAATTTATTTATTAATTCATTTAATCACTGATACATCTACGTGACAACCCTAACTCAATGACTTGATTCGAACCCACACGATGAATTCGAGCTACCTTATAATGTAACGCGGAAGGTTCAAATTACCACCACGTCAGGTGGTGGCGCACGGAGGTGGTGTCGCGTTGCCCTCATCTTTGTGAAGGTGACAATGATCCTGCATCATGGCTTGAGCGAGGTCCTCATCTTTACCTTTTGTAATTTTTCTTAACGCGCTTACAGCACACTTGCGAACAGATCGAGTTTCTGATCACCATCCGCATTAATCAATGGTGATTAAGCCTAATCCCGTCATAGTTGACTTTATTTGTAGGTATGATGAAGGCTACAGTATATTGGATGATTACGAATATGTACAGTAGTTTTTTTTTATAAAAAGATCTATTAGGTGAGTACTGGAGAAAGGTATTTTGATTATTGAGACTCATTATTCAAACGTTAAAACGTTACGCAACAATCATACTCAAATGTTTGTACAAACTGGCAAGTTTAACGTAAAACGTAGCTATTTTTTAAGTGGAGAACTGAAGATAGTTGAAAGGATGAAGAGTAACCGAGTCTTTTGTTTCTTTCTAATGCGGGCCAAACCGCGGGATTCAGCTAGAAATGAAGTAAATAACAAAAGCAGCTACCTACAAAGTCCATGGCTGATAATATTAACATAATTTATATAAACCAAACAAATCAATGCATGCCTAACATTTTATTAAACTTTTATGTCAATTCATAATTAATAACAGTGCATAATTATAGCAATTAATTAAGCACTTGTTTGTTTCCTGCTGAATTTCGCCTTTGTGCGACCGCAGCTAACTTTAGTCCGGGAACAATCGACACAAACATGGTTAACCGCTGATTGTGAGCCATGTACCATGCACTGTGTACCATGTACCATGTTGTACCTACACGCAAAATATGCTCCTAAGATAAAAATACTGCAGGGTCATTCTCATCGAGAGTTTTTAAATCCATATTCCTCCGAAACTGACAACAAATCTTTTAACATAAGGTTAAAGTTACATAGTTATACAAGAGACCTACTATACCTATACGAAGTTGATATATTTAAAAGATTCTGATGTTCGTTACGAAGGAATATAGGTAGGTTAAACATACACAATATATTTTCAAAATTGAACCGCAACGCACGCAAATTAACTAAGTCATAAACCATCGGTTGGTCATTGTTGTAAGTAGAGTTAGACAGGAATCCGCCTTACTCTATCTACAAAGACCAACAACCTTTACCTATTTACCTTTACATTAGCCAACTACCAACCAATATCTATAACTCTTCAACAATAAATCTTTATAATTTACTATTAGCTTATAGTTTTTTATGACTCTTTATTGTAATATATAATAGCTTACAATTTACAACATAGATCGTATTGTATTCTCCGTCCATTCACTAAACGTTTACACATTATTATCTGTTGGAGTCATTTATCTCAATACCTCGATTCCACTTTATCGACTTCAAAGAGTAAACAAAGTATTTTTAGCTCCTAATCACGGCGCTCTACATACTCTACTCGTTTATCTGGCGCGCCGCGCGCTCGATACGCCTAGCGCCATCTAGCGACCGAAAGTTGAACCAAAAGTGCAGCTCTACGGAACTCTACTACGCACTCGCGGTGCGCGTTTGCGACGCTACTGAAGGTCATCGCTGGTTGTAAATTAATTGGTTTTATGACATACTATATTAATATTAGTATAGTTTATGAGCGAAAATATTTATTTGCCTGGAGAATTATTTCGAAAATAACGTGTTTTGTAACGATTTTAAGTAGGTACCAGGTAGGTAGGTAATATTAAGTTAATTTTGTGAGATGTGTGTTTGTATCTAAGACTGCGCCTAATATTCAACAGATTGATTATGGAAGTTCAGTATTCTCTCAATTCCAATGCATAACTGAATACCAAATTACCTAATTTACGTGTATTGTTAAATCGTTTATATTTCAGTTTCAGGCCAGATTTACTTTTTTTTGCATAACTCTACGCCTGAAACTCATCTTGAAATGTAGCTGTCCGCCATATTGCCTTATAAGAAAAAAGTAAAGGTTAGGTTTTAAATTGCGATCGTAACGTCAGATAGAGACAGGTAGATAGCCGGGAAGGTGGAGCGTAGCTTGTAAATAAACAATCGTCCTGCACCTTGGTGGCTCGCGGCGGCGAGTCCGCGAGTGCAGGCAGGTGCGGCCGCGGCGTGCGTGAGCGCGCACCTCGCTCGGGTCTACTAATTAAGTATAGATGGGGGGTGGTCGCCGGTGGACGGGCGCCGGGCGCCGCGGCGGGGGGCCGGGGGGAGGGGCGCGGGCGCGCAGGGCGGGGCGAGAGGCGGGCCGCCGTTCATTCCGCCGCGCGCCGCGCCGCCACGCACACGTCAGTCCGCGCGCGCGGGCCATGGTCGCGAGAACCGATGAGAGCATGTTCGGGTGCTATGGTGACAGCTACTCGTACCGCCTGTGGAGCCTGGCCAACGTGTGGGGCGCCTGCCGATGTGAGTAGCGCACCGCCGCCGGCCCGCGGTGCACGTGCCCCGTACCGAAACTAGGACTCGCGTGACGTCAGCGGAGGCTGTGAATCTCGGTGTAGTACGGCGTAGATGCGATTCGGTCGCGAGTGGTCGCAGTGTGTGAGAACAGACGTGTCGCTCGATGAAAGTGCACAGCTCGCTTATGGGAGTGGGCGGTTGGTACGAAAGCTTGGCGGCCGGTTGGCTTGCGGACATGAGGAGTAAGCAGGTCCCCACGTCCACCACCTCGGCCAGGCGGCTCGCGGCCTTAAGTAAGCTTCCTTTCTTTTTGTTTTTATTTGCCTATTTATTTACATATTTATCTCTATCTTATTTACGATTCACTTTATCCCCTGTGCGTTAATCCAGTTTGCGATAAAAAGTTGCGTGTGAAAAGTGAAACTTCGGTAAACAAAAGTGCTCCCCCAGTGAAGTCCGACTTTGAATGGATCCAGGTGAAAAGGAAATCACCTCGGCGGCATTAAAAATAAAACTTGAGCACGTCTTCATTAGAAATAACCGACCGTGTTGGGCGATCTCCCCTCGCTCTCCCCCGGGACATAATTCATCCACTTGAGAATCGGGAACAGGTACACATAGACTTGAAAGAAAGTTTCGTTTGCCGAGGGGAACCCCGCTCGCTTTCGCCGTCTTAAACCGTAAATGATTATGTTGTTTTAATTCATTTGCTTTTTTCTTCCCTGTACTTTTTATTTTCATTCTTCTTCTTCGAGTGTGCCGCCTGTCTGGAGTGGATAAAATATTGTCGATTTGGAACATTCCGACGCGTTAAACTGAGCTGTGCGACGTGGACGATTCATTAGTGCGACCAACGGGTTCTTACGCCGACCTCAGACGTGTCTCTCTGTGGAATTTAATTCAATGCAAATCTAAAGTAACAAACATCACATTTAAACGTTCGCGAATAAGCAATAAAAGTAATAAAATAAAGAATACAAAGAAAATCCAAACTCGCAAAGCTTGAGAATAAAAATCAAATCATACGAAATGTACCAACAAATTATAAAATGATTTATGAAAATGGCCCAAGTGATAAACATAGGTAAATTTTAAAAATCGTATAACTGAAGTGGTCAACTAACGTTAAAGAATCCTATTGTTTCAGTGATTTGTATGAGCTTTGTTACAATATTATACGGATAAAACATAAATGTTTCTCTATTTACGAGTTTGATGACACACAAGTCAAAACGAAGGTAGAATCGGATTTTATACGCTCTATTTAAAACACCGATCAATTTTAACTAAACTATTCCAGTGTAAAATATAAGAACATTACTCATTGTGGTTTATTGTGTATTCTAATAATTTATAAATAACTTTGTTTGTACCGAGTGCTCACCAGGTGTAGAGTCACCTTTGTTACCAGTGAAATTAAGGAAAAATATGATGCAAATACTATTCGTATAATAGGTAAACCAAATTCGGGTTCGAGCACTGAATTGGAGAACCTATTATTAACATTACAGTACCATTGTGCCGTGATGGACGCTGTCAATAGAACATTTGTGTTGGTAAACAGAGTATGAATAGGAAAACATAACTTTTAATGATAGTCAATTAAACGTAGGTAAACAGTAGAGCAAACATTTCCCGGAATCGATAAGAAGCTCATTAGGAAGCTACAGGCGCTAATCACTTGTTTGTAGAGACAAAATTAACGGTATCGTTTCAAGTAGAGCTTTCGTTAATCGTTTGTCAACATTCGGCTCTACCTTCGGCTTTCCACGCGTGACTCATTGATGATTCACTAATATGGTTTTGCTCGATTTGCCATTTCACCTCACCACGTTCTGAATCAGAGGTAAAATATTGCAAAATGTGTTAGAGATAGAGTTGGGCCCACGTTCTCGAAGTTAGTCATTATTCTTCGGAGATTAGATTAAATGTGTGATGTGATCTTGGCGTGGAAATAATTCATTAGTAAGAGTTACAAACGTTTCTGTGTTTCTGTCATAATTAAGTTTAAACTATTTTAGATATGCCTGTAATGAATTGAATTAGTAAACAGTAAAAAAACAGCTTTTTATGGGTTGGGTGAAATTGTCATTATGCGAATCAAGGTTTGACTGACTTTGCTCATTAAGATTATTATTTTAAATCGTTTCAGAATTTTAGATTAATTTTTAGCGACTCTACCTGCGCTTCAGAATATACTATATTTCTATGTGGGTATTATATCAACGGATATTAAAACAGCATTGAGAGTTACTTAATTTTATTATAATAACATTGTATTGACGTCGTTAGGCCCAGACAGCAAACACAATGGAAAATCAATTGGTTTATGCTTTTTTAAAGGCTTTTGGGTCTTACGACGTTAAACTGAGACAATGTTCTAATTTAATTTAATGTCCTATTGTGATTGATGTATTTTTAATAATACCTATAATATTATATTTTATCAGTATTACGATAACAATTACTTATTAATGTAGTAAAATGCATTAAATCACAAAAAAATAACATTTTTAAAGTTTCATAAAGACATGCTGACATTATCACATTCAATATTTTTTTATACCTCTAGATACAACTGTCTTTATCATGTTTTACGATGTCTGATTGGATGTTGGTGTCCCTATAAGAAAAGTGTGAAACGCAATCGTCAATTTTCATATCGTACATTTTAAATCGCATAAATCAATTGATTGAACTAGCATCCAAACACTTCAATAACCGTTCCCTCGCAATGACTTGTAGCCACGAGCACAACACAACATGGTGTCTGGGCAGGCGGAGTTTTTTCTTTGGCTGCGGCCTGGCCCCCTCCCGGCACAGGTGCGACCAATCACCGCGCGTCTGTGTGCCGTCGACAATGCCTCTCTTATCTCTGCCCGAGTGTGGGTGCGTGATAATTGTTATTTATCGCGGTAGGGTTGTCATTTAAATATAAAAACGTATCTACATATGAAGTACTGGAGTTATTAAACTAAAACAGGTTATTGTATTCAATGGCCTCCGATGCGTTACATACAATAAACTATTTCTGAAGAATCTTCATGCCTGGGTTTTAATAATCAAAGCTTACTTATTATCTTGTGTACATAGACATACATTTAGAATTGATATTCTAATAAAATACATGCCCGGAGAGCTCCTATGTAGGTATATGATGGATTACAATATTGTCCCGTGCAATATTGAAGTCCACCATCTAACAAATTATAGTGGTACACCTAATTATAAATTAATAATACCTACAAACGATATATTTTTGCCCACTTAAGGCTTGATCTTCATTGTAGTATTAGAACAAAATAAAACAGCTAAGAATCTAATCTCAACCTCAGACCGCCCAAACAGCAAGGATAAATAAAATCATTTTTATAGACGCATATTATGTAGACTTGTATAGATCGAAAAGTCACGTCCCGCCACCTTTACACGAGCCTTCTCACCCTCACGGCATACGGGCCGAATTGGTAGGCACAAGTTACTTCTACAAAGTCCATGTACTACAGCAAAAGTCGCTCGCGCTGATTTAGAAAGGAACAGTATATATAACGATATGATGATACTCGGAAAAAGCCGGACGCTTGTCAGCCCTTATCGCGCGAGTAGGAAGCTGCGCTGGTGTGCGTTATCGCGGGTAACGGACGGTGCGCGCGCGCCGCGTCCGCTCGCGTGTAGGTGTACCGTCCGTTCCACCTAGCTGATAACCGACACAAAGGCAGCTGTCACATTATGTACCTTTTCCCGTAGGTATAACAGGCACATCCTCATGATAAGCTTGTTAAGCTCTCGTTGCTTTTCTCCGAGTGCTTATTGGACACACAAAGTCGGTTTTGTTCTTTATGTAGGTACATTTGTTCATATAATATTGTAAGTAGACACATATTTAAGCATTTAAAAATTAAAGATTTTATGAAATAAGCCTTCGCGCATTACTTTTTAATTCATTAAGCATAGCAACTTCACTTTTTAAATATTAAACTAAGGGCGCGGTTAGTGTACCTAGAACTTACTACACTGTTACATAGATAGGAAGAGAATTTTGATTGCTTTTCTAATAACCATACCAAATAGAGGTACATCATCGGAGATACTCATGCTTAGGAGTTAACTAAACATCGGTGCTCTCTTTAGCTTATTAATACAATTTTATTAAAATCAGGTAGGTATCTATCCACATTTTAGCTATACTGTACAGCGAATAAGCTTATCGTAAGAACGAGAGTTTCATAATTAGTTTACAAATATAAAAATATTTAATCAATATACAATTGATCGCTGACGTTACAGAGATTATTTAATACTTAGGGGCTTCTTGTCCATTCAACAAAGAAAAATACAAAAAGTTAATCAGGGAAGACCAACACATACCTACCTACATCGCGAAACGCAAATATTTTACAAATAAATTACGCACATTCGCAGCGCTTAAGTAGGTAAGTAGTTATCTATTTACTTTGGTTTTTAAATTTAGGTCATATCTAAAGCTTTTATACTGGAGTAAAATAATAGAACATCATAGAACTCAAAACACTTACCGAACGGTGATGCGATGTCAGCTAGCAGTTTTATTACTGCCCAAATAATCGTTAATTCATTGTTCTGAAACAATACATAAAACAATTAATATAATATAATTTCAATTAGGAAATTAAATCAAAACAACATTATGTACAAAATATACAATGTTATATTACGTATAATAAACATACCTATAACATTATTTAGTAAAACTAAACGCATTGGACATTGTAGGACTAGCAGCGCCATCTAGCGTACAGCGGCCGAACTAAAAATGTAGAGTCATTGAAATTATGACAAAAAAAAAGTGTATCTACATTCATGAATAATCCCTAACTTAATTATTTACATATAAAAAACATATTATTCAATTGCTTAAACATTGCTCAAGCGTTAGGTAATTCTCACGATTAAAATTGTAAAGGCGCCAAATCACTGTAATTCTACACAAAATCATACATCATTTAATCGAATTTACATTGTCTATATTTTTCAAAAAGCTCACTCAGAATCCGAAGCACTCGCGAGGCGATTTTATTGATGACAGGTTAAATGTAGAGTCGCCGAGATAAATCGTGTGTACGATAGAGATAAATGGTGTTTCACCCCTTCCCGGGTACGGTTACAATTACCTTTAAGTTCAGTTATTATGCCGCCGCATACATATTATAAAAGTTATTTATTATCAACTTTACGTTTTGTATTGTTTTAAATAGGTAGTGATTAAACTTGTAAATAAAAATTATACCTTATTTGTGTGCCGGCACCTATAAAAGGAGTACTTAAGTTTAATTATCGTAAGTGCATAATTATAAACTTTATATTGAAATTATATAATTTCCATAAAAAAAATCTTTTACAATACATAACCAAAATGTTTGCTTCACACAATTCAAACAATCGATAAATAGATATCTTCGGATTTTTAATACTAACCAACAGCAACAATATTATTTGGCAGATATCAATATTTATCAAAACATAAAAAAGCTACATTTTATGTAAATCATCATAATGATAATATTCATTACGATTTGTTATTATATTTAAAAGTATACATTTCAAATGTGCTTATTTCAGAATACTTATTTAAAGTGTTATAATCCAGAGTAAAAAGGACTATAATGAAGTAAATTAATTATTCGTATCGTTCATACCAGTACAAATAGTATTTACTGGCACATCAAACGCAACTCCCCACCACTAGCGCCATCTAGCGGCGAGTAGCGGAAGCCGCGCAACACAAACGCTATTAGCGTTCTATCTCGATTCAACGAGCGACTATGTGCCACACCAGGTACCGGCAGGTCATTACAGCTGCAATAACGCCAGGTCCGCGTTACGAGGCAGTATTTTCTAAAATTCAATAGCCGCGATAGGTACTCCTGTTACACGACGCACGTAGCCGAGGCACACACTGCTCGCCCGCTAATTAATACGTCGCGTTGTTTTGCTCTTTATTATATTTGATTTACGGCCTCGGCGGCGCTTTTTAAACGATATTACGCTGGAAAGCGGCCGTATTACCGAAATAACCGACTACAAATTGAATTGTTGCCGCGTGTTTGTTTTTATAAAGCGCGTAAAGGTGTCCGCGACCGGTTTAATCGCTGCCCATGTGTACGGAAACCTTTTACGATTTGCCCGACGAATTTTCGCATCTGTTTGACTCGACATGTCTGGATGGGTTTGGCGAGGTAGGTATTTAGAAGTGTTATAACGATAACGCGTTTACATGGACTACTGAGATCTTTTAGTATTTTTATAGCACTACGTAGTTTACATTTTTTGGTGAACGTGCTAGACGTATTTTAAAAGAGCTGCTATCATTAAAATTAATATGATTTTGGATCTGTCTATCAACAAAATGATAAGAAAGTTAGTATACGGATGTATGTTTCGTTTCGAAAGAACATAAACCAAATCTCAATATTACTTTGTAGCTACATAGTTTCTATACCAAATTTTACACTCTAACCAAATGTATGCTGTTTGCAGTAGGTAATGTATCTTATCTAATGATAGATAATGACCTGTAAAGTATACTTTAGGCTAAGTTCCAATTATAAGCGTCTATTCCATAGTTTGATATTGCTTTAGTTGATTGCAGGAAGTCGGGAGCGATAGTAGCTCAGTGGATAAAAGCGCTCCTTCCACACGGGGGGTCAAAGCTCAAATCCGAGCATGCATCTATGGATTTTTAAATCTATGTGCATAGTTCTAACATTAGCTCGGCGTTGAAGGAAAACATCGGGAAGAATCATGATTCAGTTGGTCTGGTTCCCCTGTTAGAGCGTTGCGAAAGAGAGACGGCAGTCGCTTCATTATAATTATACCAGACTCCCCAATTCCTAAACCATGGTCTAAGCGTAGGTGCCACGGGCTCCGAACCGACAGCTTTAGATGCAACTTGGAATTACGAAATAAGATAAGAGAGAGATTGTAGGAAGTCGCTTCTTGTAAATAGACCAAACGCAAGGTCAAAAAGTCACTACATGATGACCAGTGACGTTTGTCTCTCCGTGTCTACCAATCGTTTGTCCTCCGCGGCTGATCGCGGCGCACTGAGGCCGTCACATCATCGCATTGTTATCTGCATGAATGGGCGTTATCTCGCGATGACGACTTCCATTTGCGGTTCACGCTGCGAGTCACTGAACTCTCGTGTGACTTTCGTATGTCGTAAACTTTCGGCTGTGGCACACCACTTGAGATATCAAAATGTTTCTTCTTTAACCAAACCTACACTGACGATTATAATGTTTATTGAGTTAAGAGGTTTATTTAACAAGTCTCCCTCAGAGATTGCATTGACACAATATGACCATAGTTTTAGTTTATTGTTACTATTTATTTATATTAACCTTAGAGCAAAAGGTAACTAGTTCTGCGGTCTTTAACAACTGAGTATTTGATTATAGGAAAAAGATAGAAGCCAATACGGGCGACTTCGAAGTCCAGTTCACTCCCAAATTCTTTGTCGTTGTACAGTCAGCCACACATCAGGTTACCACAACCTGTCAAATTTTCTGAATTGATATTCAGCCTTATGTGTATAACAGTAAGATGAGTGTCACTTGAAGAAATTTGACAGTTTTGTATACTTTGATGTGTGGCTGTACGTATCAACACATACGTGGCCACAGAAACACTTCTTTATACTAGAAGCGATAAACTAGCAAGCGGGTCACTTGATAGTAAGTAATAGCCGCTACTCTCACGATGATCATGAATCTGCGAGAGCAAATGAGTCATTGCGTTGATGCACGATGTACTGATGTAGTACGCTCGTCTCTTGAGGGCTTTAAGCTGGTCAGGAAATATTTCTTCTTTGATTTTTTTTTAACAAAAGCGTTATTTGTTGCAGTCCGGCCGCTTGCAAGCGGGGGCTCCGAGGGCAAGCCGGCGGAGGAGGAGGAGGACCGCAGCGGCTCGCCCCTCGGCCCCGGCGGCCCCTTCAGCTGCAGCCAGTGCCGCGGCGCGTACCCCACGCGCGAGCAACTCGAGCGCCACGAGATCTTGCACTCGCCCAACACTCAGGTGGATAACCTCAAATATGTCAGTGCTCATTGTTAATAACGAACCGAACTTGTAATTCTGCAGGACAATCCGAAATACGATGCTGTCCCGTCTATATAGAGCCCGGATACCCAAATGAGATGATGACATGTCCAGAGTCAATTTGATGATTTAAGACCGTCAAAAAATCTAGTTTATTTACCGGATCAAGCATTATATTTTGGATGTTTTTGCATATAGGTCGGGCTTGTAATTATAAATCCTTATTTGGATCGTTATAATTGTGCTAGGTAGGTACTTAATAAGGACGGAGGCCTATGTCCTGCATCACCTCTCTAACCAGGAATCCCTAACTAGTGATTTATATGGAATAAATAACTTGGTAATGCTACACCGATGAGCACAAGATTGATCTATCTAAGAAAAGCAACAACGGAAGTGTAATGCGTCAAAAAAGTCTTGAAAACGGATTTATGCTAGTTCCCTTGTTTCATGACCAAATGGTGTTACCATACTCTATACATGATATAAACGACAGTAGCGTCACCAATTAATATCAAGACTTTATTGACACATTATAGGCTTTCATTCCCTCGCAAATGATTTACGTGGATTGTAGTTGACGCAAATTCGGTTTTTTACAAATTGTGATTTTTTGTCAACAGTCGTGCAAGATCTGCCACAAGAGCTTCGCGAATGTGTACCGGCTCCAGCGCCACATGATCAGCCACGACGAGAGCGCGTCGCTCCGCAAATTCAAGTGCAATGACTGCGACAAGGCATTCAAGTTCAAGCACCACCTCAAGGAGCACCTTCGCATCCACAGCGGCGAGAAGCCCTTCGAATGCGCCAACTGTGGCAAGAAGTTCTCCCACTCTGGGTCCTACTCATCTCACATGACTTCCAAGAAGTGTCTCGTCATGAACCTGAAGATGGGTCGGATTAAACCCAACAACCCTGCCCTCAATCCCGAGAGGAGCCCTTCGAGAAAACGATCCAACGCCATGGTCGCGTCCCAGTTGAACAACAACATCGCACCAAATGGCAACTCCTTTTTACCTATCTTACCTAAGTACAATGAAGCAGCTGCGGCTGCTTTCTTCGCGAGTATGTCCTCGCAAGAAAACAACTTCCATCGACCGCCTCTAGCTCAACCTGGGATGAACCCCTTCTACATGCCCCCAGGCATGCCCATGAGCCCCGCGAGCGGCATAGCGCCATATAGTTTTCCGACCTCGCTTAGTCAACTATTTGAGCAATTAGCCTCATCCCAATACCAACAAAGAAAAATAGAAAATCCTTCTAGTCCAAAACTAAATAGCCCCCCTCCGGCGGATCCGGAAGACTTGATCGAAGAAGTGACGGAGGAGGACGACAAACGGTCGGAGGGGAGCGCCGAGCTAGTGATGGACATTGAAGATGACGAAGCCGTCTCCATAAAGAAGGAACAAGAAGACCGGGAACAATCCGTGCGGTCGCCGCGTAATTACGATTCCGTCCCCTTGAACAACAACGACCAAACCAACAACAATCACACAGGTTTCAACACGATATTAGATTCTGTGAACGCATCGGTGACTAAACATTTCTTCAGGGCTAACATGGAAAACTTATCCCCAATTTCTGGTAACGTCTGCCCAAGCATAGAGTCGCCACCGACGCCTCATATTATAATTAAAGAAGAACCTGTAGATACACATAGATGTTTGAAATGTCATGCCACTTTTAACAATAGCACAGACTTAATAGAACATGAAAAAGTAATTTGTGGCGGTATGTTTAGAAAACACGAGGGTTTGGCAGCTCAAGTAGCAGAGACGGTAGCACTGAACAGGCTGGAAGCGGAGATGCGCGCTTCCATCCAGAGCGGCGTGAGCGCCAGCGAAGATGAGGATTTCGCGAGGGAGGAGCGCGATGACAAAATGTCCATACACGATAACGATAAGAAGATCAGAGTACGCACAGCGCTAAGTGAAGAACAGCAGGCTGTTCTCAAAGCCCAGTATTCGATTAATCCCAGACCAAACCGGGAAGAATTTAAGAAAATAGCTCAACAAATTGGACTCGACAACAGAGTCGTGCAAGTTTGGTTCCAAAACAATAGGGCGCGCGTGAGGAAAATGACGCAGACGCAATCTATGGCGGACCAACCGCTCGACTTATCTACTAAGAAGTCGACCATGTCGACGACGCCGAGCCCCTCACCTTCGCCGTCTTACAGCATTTCCGTGACACATTCCGATTCCGAGGAGGCTGTAAACCTGAGCCAGAAGTCCTCACGCAGCACGACGCCGCACCGCCCCAGCTACAACACGTATCCACATTCCAATTGCTCTTCGTCTTCCTTCACGGATTTCAGACTATCTCCGTCTCCAGGAGAACCAATTAATGGGCAAAAGCGACTTTTACCTCAGAAAATGGTCCACCATTTGATGTCGATGGATAAACTGTTGCAACAGAACGATATGAGCCACGCGCGGTCTCCGATCCTGAACATGCAGCTGTCGGAGGCGAGCCGGCAGGGCTCCAGCCCGTCGTACGAGCGGGCCTCGTGGAGGGACGCGCCCAACGACTTCGACGACGAAGCGCCAGTACTTAAGAAGAGCAAGCTCAAGCAAGGGGCAGAGCTCAAGGAGGGAGAAGACCACTTTGTCTGCAATCTCTGTGACAAGACTTTTGTCAAGCAAAGCTCTCTCGCTCGGCACAAATATGAACACTCAGGTTAGTATTTTAATATGACTACATTTTGTAGATTTTCTGACTATTTTCATCAAACATAATACATTTATTTATACATTGGTATTCAGTCTTCAATATTTTAAAGACACTAAAAGAGTTTTTAATAATTATTACGATTAACAAATAATAATAAGTCTACCTAATTCATGTTAAGTTAGCCCGATAAATCAAGTGAGTATTGGCTCCCAATATTCCACTACGAGATATCACTTTCGGTCTTTTGCAGCTTGACACAAGGTTACGAGATTTGTGTTCTTGGCATCCCGATCTAAAATCATAGGTACTCTTAATATCGCCTAGCCAATCGTCTATGTAACTTGGTATCTTCTGTCTGTTACATTAATGTCAATCAATAGTTCCTCTATTGAGAAAAACTCATAGTTATGTTGTTTACTTGCAGGTCAGCGACCGTACAAATGCGAGGTGTGCCCAAAGGCTTTCAAGCATAAGCACCACCTGACGGAGCACCAGCGACTGCACACCGGCGAGAAGCCCTTCCAGTGCTTCAAGTGCCTCAAGAAGTTCTCCCACTCCGGCTCCTACAGCCAGCACATGAACCACAGGTTCGCGATATGCAAGCCCTACAGGAACTAGGCGATAACCAACTCGGGTTTTCACACCTTCAGAGTTCTATGTTAAAGCGGCAAAGCAACTTCTCTCGTAGGCACCACGAGTCGGTACCATCAGTAAGCGTGCATTTCTATGCGGATGTAAATATGGATCATACTGGCAGCTTAAGTGGCCGACAATGCATACACATTGATTCTAAGAGAAATATTACTCTAAGATTCTTAATACTCATTCTACTGAAAACGAGTAATCGATTCTGGCCTCTCACTGCCGGCAGTTGTCTGTCATGGTTGACCCTCTAAAAAGTTGATATGAGTGTGTCAGTGACGAATACGTAGGTAGTCAAAAGTCATCACAAACCGGGCTCTGTGTCTGTTAGCCAGTGATAAAGCATGGGAGTTATGTTTAAACGCCCAACGACTACCTTAGTCTGGTGCACGTTATTTTGGTAATTCTACCTGCACTATAAAATGTTTGTCGTTTAACTCAAAAGCTTCTCAACTTTATAAGCTGTTAAAAGATTCTTTGATCGTTTAAAGTTGAAAAGGCAGCTTTCAAAGCTGAGGAGCATTTAAGTATTTTATCGTGAATATCGAAGCCCTTAATAAGTATCATTAATAAATTAAATCATTAGACTAATGAAAAATAAGCTATTCCGTACCAACCCAGCGTTCATTACAATAATTCTGAATGGAACACCTAATGAAATAACTATTATTTATGATACCTATTCTAAATTTGAAAGCCCAAACGACAAATATATTACAGTGTATAGGTTTAAAGTTTCTGCTTGTGACAATTTAGACCATATAACAAGTTGTTTACTATAGACAGGCTTATGTACCTACTATGGACATAACGACTGCCAACTTCTTGCGAAGGCTCAAGTCGACTGTCGAGGATTGCTCAGGGCCCACTTTCGCATAATACTTACCTACTAAGATAATACTCATAATTAAGTATTCGTCGCCCGGTATTTTGTTTCGTTTCGATGTTATTTAAGGTCGTTGCTCAACGTCATATTTTTATATCGTAAGAATGTCTTTTGAATTTCCTATTTATATTATTATAGTGCCAAAGGATAAATCGAAGCCAAAAATATTGATTATTTTAATATTTTAGACAATAGTTCATAAATTTTATGTAAGTAATGAATCCCAAAGGCCAGTACCTGTAGCATAATACTCATTAAATAATTAATGTTATTTTATTATTTTTATACAGTGGCCATGTAATATTATTAAGATTATAAATACGATAATGTCATCGAACAAAGGTTTATTTTAAATATTTACCATTTAATTACTTATTGTTGTATGGATAGATTTATGCATGTGCAACAGTCAATGCAATATGCTAGATAATGGGACTCTCGTTTCAATGGGCCTACAACAAAACGGAATTCACGACTGAATCTTTATCTTCGTCCTTCACACACGCTGTACGTCTGTTTTGTTTAGATACGACAGTACATTTCTGTGTTTTACGGAAAAGTTTCGTTGTAGGCCCTCTGTTTCGGTATCGGGTCTCTTCGGCTCGGTCGCCTATGTGCTGACAATATACTAGTTTTGTACGAAAATTCTTCACGTTACCTATCTTTAACTAAATTCATTACTTTCTGTACCTAATCTAAATCTATATACGTATGAAAGTACATTCAAACGCCAAATATTTTGTAGCTGAAAACTGAATCTTAAATCTTAAAAATTATAAGGAGCAGTTCATTGGAATCGGTTGGCCGGAAACTCCGACGCATAGGATGTAGATACGTATTTGTAACTGGCGGTGAGGCCTTGAGTCTTATTATGGTTCCAAATCTTTTAAAATTCTATTATCTGTTATGAAACGTTTGAAATTTGGTAACAATAGGCTTCTCGTATTCTAATGCTAAGTGTTTAGATAGATTCAATCTTAATTAAGTTCTAAGCATTCCATAAAACTCCTATGGGATCTCCGCTGTGTTTAAAAAACTCTTTCGTATAATCCAAAGTTAAATGATAAGGTGTAAATAGTGATAATTGTAAATATTGTATGGATTTATGTGTAAATACGATGCGTTGTATTCCGTAACGATACGTAGAGGGAGTGCGCGTCGGCGCGCCGGCGCGGGCGCAGCAGGCAGTTTGCACAATGGATATGGCGACAATAATCAGCAAATGTTTACTGAACACAATAGGTTAACTATATGATAAATTTATTGTATAGATATATGAAATTCCTTCTCTCGTTTCTCGATTACGTATGTTCCACACGACACGATATAGTATTCTCGAATCACCACTTCCGTCTCTATCGACCAGCCTTAGTTATCATAGTTATGTTCATGCATTATCATTATCGGATTAGTTACGTACTTAATGTTGTGTCATAGTTCACTCCAGCACGATCATCTTCCCCATAACCCGCAACACCCATCAGTTTCTTTAATTTCATTTCAGCAGTATGTTAGAACAGAAAGTTCCTAAGCAAAAATACACTTTAAGAGATACCTAATTATTTCTATATTTTATAATTGTAAGTAGATAAAATTAATTTTTAAAGGTTTCTAAGCAACGAATTACATAAATTATTGCAAACAATATGTATTTTATCATGTAGTGACTCACAATAAGGACTCGATCATTGTACGCAGTATTTGAGAATGGTTTTAGCTCTAAAACATAGCCTAGTTTCGAACCCAAACCTCAAATTCGAATTACAACAGTATTCTGAATTTAGACGACAAAATCTTTTCTAATCCCTTTAAAAATATATTTGAAGTACGTCATACATAATTGATAGTGAGTAAATAACGTATTCGGTCCTGTTTGAGCTATTTCATATTTTATTATATTTTAATGTTAAGTGATTCCAAATTGTCACTGTCACTGGTGGGCTAGACAAACCAAAGATTACTTAGACGCGACGCGCGGGCATGTACCATATAGCGGCCCCGTATAACTTATAGTTAGTTTAGTTTTACTTTTGTGCCAAATATAATTTTAAGGCTCCAAATTTTGTATGAAATTAAAATTTTATTTTTACACAAAATGGCATTATGTACTGTGGCATTGTTCAGTTACTTGTGCAATACAAATATTGCGGCAAAGTATTCTTCCTTTTGTAACTTTACATTACGACGTAGGTGTAACGCTAGATGTAAGCCAATGTGAATTCCTATTGCCATATTGTGTTTGTTGTATTATGTGACGAGTGATCGGATGCCACGATGTTTCAACAGGTTGCTGAACATTTGTTAAAATAAGTTCTAGATTGTTAAACATACCCATAGATTAACATGTGTTAAAATATTGCCTATATAAATTATAGTAATTCATTTTACTGGATATTATAATGTATATTGAATTTATGAATATTAAAAATATATATATTGACACTTCAATGCAAAATGTGATATCTTTTCATTTACATACCCAAAGTTCTTAAAATATTAAAATTACTCAAAAATTATTACTAAATCAGTATACTTACATACAGTGGTTTGAATCCAGTGCGCCATATCACAGTAACTACAACAAGAAAGTTTTAGTTAGTTTATTCAAAAAAAATTTTCAAATATAGGGAATAGGTAGGTAGCTGACTCGAAAGGTCAACTTTTCAATTGATAACCCAGAAAAAAATATATGAATAGAAAAAAAGATAATTGACAGATTAATTAAGTAAGTATCACATTAACAGTGTGTTTCCACTATAAATAACAAGCATTTCGGCTGTGGCCAATCTTAACAATCAATACAAACAAACAAATGTGTGCGCAGACGCAACTACGCACGAGTCGCTACCTACCTACACAATCCCTTACTTACCTTCTTATTTCGATGGGACTCCGTGTGACACGTTCGAAGAGGGATCAGGCGCAAGAGCTCGTGCTAAGTTCTGCTAAGAGGAATAGACACTGAATTTCTTGACAGAAAATCTCAGGTACCTACAATTATAGGCCGACCTGGCTCACAAGCGAAGCCAGGGCCTGGTGCGACCCGCTATATAGTCTTATTGATGGATATTAATCACAAAAATAAGTTGGAGAATTGGTTCCTGGCGTGACTACGTGATACGATTGAGTTAAGTAATATTTTCACAAGGGCAAAATAATTGAACGTGTTTAATATTCAAGAAAAGTAAACAACAGCAAGGACTACACGAATAAACTACAAAAAAAGCTATAAAAAATCTATAAATAAAAGTTTTGAGTTTGAAAACCAACGAAATTGAATACCCTAGAAGCAACATTACATATAAAACCGCCTTCAAAAACTGTCCTGAAAGTAGTTACCAATGGTGGGAGGTGCACGTATGACGAAAATTATATCAACATTATTTTAATATTCAAAAAGAGACCTTAACACACAGAAATTACAATCTCACTTTAAATGCACGCGTCCGAGGTTAAGACATTTTTGAATGTACGCAGGCAGCAGCTCGTAAAATTTTATTGCTTTAACTGCTGTAAAGACGAATGTGTAGGCTTTAAAGCAATTAAAAAAAAGGTCTAGTTCTGCTTGCGCTATTTGAAAATCATAAAATTGTTGAACTTAGAACAGAGTAAGAGGAGTCGTCGTCGATGTAATTTTTTTTATTCATAATGTATTTAATTGAAAGAAATAAAAATCTTCATTTGTTTACTGACTCATTAATAGTTCTTGTAGCAGCTGTTTTCTTATTAATTAAACTCATAGTGATTATTATAGGTATGGCTATAAATTATTATTCATTTGTAACATTCGCTGAAAATTTTCTAAAGATAATATGTAAAGTAAAATAAAACAAGGTATGTAAAATTAAGATTATTTAATGATTATGTACCTTGAAACAAATTTAATTTATGATATAATTGCCGTTTTGATTTGTATTTTTTTCAATGTTTTCTTTTTTGCATATATAATGCAAACGCACATCTACATATTTTGCAATGATCGCTTTGGTTAATTCAGAAATGTGATTGAATTGCTCCTTATTATGGCCATCCGTGCGTGTGAAAAGCTTCACATTCACAAGCATACGCAGCGTTTCCATTACTAAATTCTTGTTTAGGAGTGTTTTTTTTCCGCCACTTATTTTAATATGATGTCTTAAGATTTTTTCCGTTTTTTGACAAATAAGAAAACACATCGTTAGATGCATAACACAGACCTCCAATATCTTTTAAATCTACCAATTTATGAAATTCTTCCCTTTCTGTGGCAAGTAAATGGTTTTTGCAATCATCACAGCTTATTTTTTTTAGTAAATGGTACACTAAATCGAAATTTAGCTGTGAATCTATCGACTGTGCTTTACTGGATGTGCTCGGTAGCGAACTTACTGAACTTTCTATGTTCGGTGTTGACAGTACATCATTCCCGGCTGATGATGTTTGATCGATCTGAAAATAAATTGTCTTCATTAAAGTAGCCAATAATTGACATAATATCATTTTTAAGCTTTGAATATACATACCTCTATATGTGGAAGAATTGGTTTATTTATTTTTCTTATTCCAGTTTTAGTGAAATACATGTCACTTTCATAAAAATGGTCAGAACAAATTACACTTGAATCATTAGGCTTAAAAAAATCTTCTCCTCTCTCTGCAGCTATAATTTTTTGCCACTTTTCTCTTTCTATTTCATTTTTCGGAAATCTGAAATGATGAACATAATATTTTATACGACAAAATAAAAGTCCATTTCTTTGTTCTTGTCGAATATTGTGAACAGTCTTTACATTCCTTCTCTAATAATAAACTTTAGTACAACGCGACTCCATGACTACTATGTTCCAAATATTAATTTGTGTGAATGCGTTAGAAGCATTGATACCGCAGCGCGTGGGAAAGGGACAACTAAACAGCCAACCGCGTGTTTGATTTTTTCAGATTTTTCTAGAAAATTAAAATTTTAGCATGTTTTAGGATAACTTTGCACCATTATTGCATTCTAATATCAAAGATGGATTTAATACTTACCGGAAATACGAAACTCCATATTTTTTCGTGTGGTTAAAGTATTGTTTTTGCACTTTTTCACGGAGCACTTCGGCATACTGACGCTTGTACGGTCCGCGCGTGACTGCAACAGTGTTGCCAACAGCTACCAAAGGCTTGTAGCTAGGAATTTAACAGAAAGTTGCTAGGTTGAGCATTTTTTTTCTCCCTAAAAAGTAGCTAGAAGTAGCTGAATCAGTGCAGCCAGATCGTGGGATTTTTTACCCCCACTCTAACATCGCGCGCGCTTTACCATAGTGTATAGTGCCCCTAGAGAGGGGGTAAAAATATCCCACGACCTGACCGCACTGCGCACTGAGCTGAATTCCGAAGTAAATAAAATACTAAAGAAATAAAACACTGCAGTTAATAAATCAGCTATAAACTTTAATCAACATATCTTTAAAACTGTGACTACTTAATTATCAAATAAAAGAAGACAGTATTTTGATTACCTACTGAATATTATACTTACCTAAATATGTACGAGAAGAAGATGTAGAAAGTTGGGAGGATGTAGAAGGTTGGGAAGATGTAGAAGGTTGGGAAGATGTAGAAGGTTCAGCTGCACTTGATTTGGAATATTTTTCCATAGTACCCATTTTGTCAAGTACGGCTTTAGGAAAAACGTATTTTTTTGACTTAAATATCATAATATTTGCATTTCATAAGTTAGATTAACTAATAATCTACTGGAATTATAAACTAAATTACTAATACTAATTTTGTTTGTCGGGGATGCCATTACCATAACTTTGTTTTTAATTTTTTTACCGTTGTACTTACAAAAATATATCTTAATCAATAGTGGCTAGAAAAAGTAGCTAAAAAGTTTAGCTACAAGTTTTAAAAAATTGTAGCTGCCTGACATCAAAAAGTTGCTAAATCTAGCTATAAAGTAGCTAAGTTGGCAACACTGGACTGCAAGCGAACGAGTGCTTAGCCGTGTGTAAGCACTCGTTTTGCGAGACAGTTTTTGAGCGCTGTCAGTGTATCTAGGGTATTCAATATCGTTGTTGAAAACTTGATAAAGTTTGAGTTTTGACGTAACATTTTTTTATTAGTGTAGTAGCAGGCAAAGACGTTATAGCAGATTGTACTCAAAGGGTTGAATCGTTGAATAGCCAAGGGCGACGCGTATAAAATATTATTACAATTAGGGAAATTGTTAAATCCGTGATTCGTAATTGTTTTGCAATGTGGGACACCCCCTTGTCAAAGCTATAAATACGTCCGTGCCCTCGAACCAGCTCTACTAGGAAGGGTGGGTCATACTTTATATTCCTGACCCATTCCTGGCCCGCTGTGAGCACTTTTCCCCGCCGGTTATGACCCTGCCTCGTGGTGTTGTCCCTCCGGTCGAGGACGTTCTTCCCCCGCTTGTGTCGTCTGAGTACGGCGTTGCGGAGTTCCGCCTCCGGGGAAAGAAGATTGCTCCCGGCCAGGACGGGGTCCCGCTTTTTATTTTAGCCGCTTTATGGTAGGCGGAGGCTTAGACTAGAGGTGGCACTCAAGAAGACCGAAGCCATATTTTGCCACGGGCCTCGGCAATATCCTTCTGGAGACGCACACCTCTGACGGGGTGAAGACCGCAGTTAAGGCCGAGATGAGATCTCACTTGCTGTCACCGCGGTTATAAGGTTTGTGGTTGCTATGGATTAAGTCTCATTTAGGCAACATTTATGATTCACATTCCAAAATGCATAGTGAACATTGACAAATTGTAATATGCATAATAATAATTAATAGTTGACGCTTCTAATTGAATTGAATGAAAATTCGGTCACCGTCACCGTTTGAATTAAATTTGAAAAAACCCCTTTTGAAAATTTGAAAGTATTTGTAAATTTTAATACCGGTATTTCAATGCGTACCGGATTTTTGCTCCGGTATGCTCTAGCTAGCACAGAATACTTAATAGTAAGGCTCACGGAGTGATTATAATCTCTCTAGCTAGCACAGAATACTTAGTACACTCGGCGTCAAAAAAATCGCACATCTGCGTAGTTTTCATACTAACGCGCTCATATCACGGCTTCGTATATAAAAAAATAAACATTTGATTGCAATATTTTTTACGTAACATGGTTTTTATATGCTCGTCTGTTAATCATGCTTCTTAATTAGCCGTGAAAACTTCCTAATTTTCCCAAAAACATAAAAAAGTAAATCAATGTTCTGGGACATACAATGTTCTATGGAGCTGAAAAACTGATTTACTTTTTAATTTCTTTGGACGAATCAAGTAAATTCCATGGATGATGAAAATGTTGGATTAAAAGACGAGCGTATATTGGTAATGTTACCTTAAAAATATTGTAATAAAATGTTTTACTTTTTAATATACGAAGCTGTGATATGAGCGCGTTAGTATGAAAACTACGCAGATGTGCGATTTTTTTGACGCCGAGAGTAGTACAAGGCTCACGGAGTGATTATAATCTCTTTGCAAGGCTCTAGCGAAAACCAATGAAATTACTGTATAAATGTATAATAGACCGAATCGGAACTAAAAGTTCCACGATTTCCGGACGTTACAACTTGCTGTCACTGTCAGAAAATATGCCAATTTGACAGCGTCAAACGCAAAGATCTCCAAATCTTTTAGCACGAAGAAAAAACATTTTCTTGGTAAAGCTTTAGAATTAGGAAATTTGTGAAATAGTTTGAATTATGCGCTTAAAATTTTGATTTTCGGCAATTCGTTTGGTTATAAAAAGCAATGGGTGGCAAAAGTAAACAAAGTCAGAGGACGAAAAACAATGCTCGGGTAAGTTGCCGTGAAATTTTTATTATAAATATCTCAATATAGGTATGATATTTCGTGGGGAATATTATCCACATTTATGATAAAAAATATCATATGAATATGAGAGATGTAATAGCAGAGTCACCTGGCACATAATGTTGTGAAATACCTACCGCCAACACTGCAGTGGCAGGCCGTCGCTGAGTTGCAGCAGCTGCTTAATTTAAATCCAGCCTGGGTTGCACGTTCGTATACAGCAATCCGAATTCATTCATTGCTATGCTATTTATACTTTATAGTTCAATTCCTCTCTTGGTCTTCTTTTGGTCATAGTCAATAAATCAATCAAAAGTAATTTATTTTAATCACATAAGCCTCAAAATAAACATATTACATACAAACATAATATTTATTAATCCAAGAAATGGTCCTGTATTATCTGACGCTAATAACATCATAATATCCTTAATATAATGTATAATATATAAAGAACATAATATATTATATTATAATATTATAGAATTACTTACTTAATTTTATATTTATTTCACTATACTTAGTAATGAGCGTCCTCTCCCATATTGCAGTGCCCTCCCGGGTCTATAGTGATACCTACATTAAATTGTTATGAACGAACTAAATATTTGACCTATAGATGCAATAAAGTATTGAGTAATATACTGAACAAAAAAATTCATTGATAGATGATAGATGGCGCCACTGTCGCCTACTCATTGTCTCTGATAAATAGTTATTGGTTTCAAATAAATTAAATGTTGATGTGGCTTCTCTAGTTTATTCCACCTAGGTAAATATTTTTTCAGCCTTCCAGCAGTGGCCGCAGCGCTGAGCTCCTCAACAATGCGGTGAACCTGGAGTCCTGGAACTCATCCGGTGGTGGGAAGATGACTGCTCTCTTTCCATCACTTACCTCCCCAATTATAGATCAAGGACTTACACCAGAGTTCTCACTTTGCATTAAAAAGCTCAATAAAAAGGATCCTATTACAAAGACTAAGGTACAGTATAATCTATACTCTTCTTCTATCTATACTATTTATGAAGTGGTAGATAAATCCTAAGGAGAACTTCAAGGCTTATAATGTAAACTGAAAAGTCGAAACACTTGGGCAATATAATTGACATCCACGGCCATCTATTGGCGAAGATTGGAAGTAATGGCTAAGTCCATTAGTGAATTATAATTTTTTTTCAAACAATTTAATTTTTTACATTATTCTGTTGCAGTAAGTTGCTGCTAGAACAGAATACTACTAGATCAGTAGCCTATAGTATAGTACAGTATAGGCTAGATAATAAATAAAAAAAATATTTATTTCACCAGCTCTTTAGTTCAGCTACTCTTACATTTCATACTTTTTAGGCCCTTCACGAGCTTACGGAGCTGGTGAACAATAGCAAGGCTGATGACGTAGTCGCCGCTCTGCCCAGCTGGGTGCACTTCTACAAGATACTGGCAGTTGACAACGACTGCAAAGTTCGCGAGTCCACTCAGGTATATTGGTTTTTTAACAAAATGTAATTATTTATACTGGTCAGTAATAAAAGTAGTGAGTGGCACATATTTTCGGTTTCTTTTCCTTATTAAAAAACAAGGTCTGAAGTTAGTGTTTGTTTCCCACACATCTAGTTTATGATATCTTTTTTAGTTTTTGAGACATGTGTAACCACAAAATGATGAAGGATGATGGTGAGATATAAACTTATAGTCTTTGCAATTTAGTTATACTAACAGTAGTTTATTGTTATTTTAACAGGTCACATCAAATAGTAATCAATCACGTTGTAGATGGATCTCATGGAATGCCATATTATTTTTTTTTCTATTAGCAAATACCTTGTGATGTTTGGTAATTTTCGGCATTTTATACAAAGCCGGCAGTTTGTTTGGCTGTAATCTTTTTCTGACTGGCTGGAAGGCGCATTTGGTCGATCCCCAGTCTTCTGGACAAACATTTGTTTGATGAACTAGAAATAGAAATATTCTTTATACAATTTAAGTCCAATGAATGTCTAAAGTAGGACACATGTGTTTGTTCAGTGTCTGGGTGCATATGTATTTAAGTATTATGTTTGTGATTCATCTGTCGTCCGATATCTGTAACACTAGAGCTGAAGCTGTTTAGTACGGAGTCAGGTCGATGTATGAGATGTCGTGTGAGTTTATATATGTATATGTACCGTCCAGCTGTGCCACTCTGCGGTGGCGCGCGCGTGCGGGCGGCGGCTGGCGCCGGCGCTGCGCGCGCTGGTGCCGGTGTGGCTGCAGACGCAGTACGACGACCACGCGCCCGCGCAGACGCTCAGCAACAACTCGCTCAAGGTACAGTAGTAACTCAATACCTCAAATATAATACAGGTTGTATCTGTGAACATTTACATCGCTTTAGCCACGTCTTCTACCAATCATTCTGAACAACATTTGTTCTATGACTTGGAAATTCGCATAAAAAAATGGACTTTTCATGTAAACTTAGTCACGTGACTTGTACATTTTCTATGAGGAGTTGAAAAAGAATTCGACGAATTTTCAAAAGTCGTAGAAGAAAAGACGTAATGTAAATGCTTATAAATACACCTTACTGCATTAACTTTATGGGTGGTTATGGAAATCTTTTTTGTTTTCAGGCAACATTCCCGGAAAACAAACTACCCGAGGTGATATCATTCTGCAAAGCTGAAGTAATGGCGCATCTACTTGAGAATCTCACCGGCACTGGCGACAAGACTATCATCAATAGGTATTTTTGTCTCAATTTAAAGCTTCTTTATTTTACACAATTGAATTTTGTCAAAAATGTTTTCATAACCCGGTTGTTTATCGGTTTCCAGGATCGAGAACCCGGAGGAGCGCGAGGTGCAGCAGACGCGGCTGGCGGCGAGCAGCCTGCAGGGCCTGCGGTACTTCACCTGCCACCTGCCGCCGGCGCACCACGACTGGCTGCGCGACCAGCTGGCGCCGCTGCTGGCCGCCGGCGCCTACTGGCGGCGCGCGCACCACGCCGAGCCGCCCGTCAGGTACCACCACACCACGCGACGCTGGCCGTGCGACACTAGCGCCGCCTGCACCACGCCTGGCTGAGCGACCACAGTGTCTACTATGACCTTGGCTTGTTTGTAATTACATAAATGTTCAAGCATCGATATGTCGTGTACAGGGGCGCGTGGTACAGCGCGATGGGCGCCATCCTGGAGCGGTACGGCGCGAGCGTGGGCCCCGACGCGTGCTCGCGGCTGGCGCGTGTGATACTGTCGGCGCACGCGCAGCCCGGCGCCGCCCACCAGCTGTGGGGCTGCGTGCTGGCGCTCATGCACAGCGTGCCGGTGAGTGCTGTCGGTACACAAATAACGATCCCCCGCGAGCTCCGACATTCATGATTACAATCTCCACATACCATACACACTCACTCGCACATTGTTCTTACCACATTTCCCCCAGCCCCCCTTTTCCCATCCACACACAACTCTCAATGTCGGCTCGTCTCGTTTTGACAACAACATATGTAATTGAAAACTCGTCATCTGGCACTCACTATTTTTCAATTCTTTTTCAGGATTGGCATAAGTGGCTCGAAAGAAAAGACCTCTTCACCAAAAAGATCTTAGACATGCTTGAACAAGGTTAGTGTACCTACCTTCAATATTTTAATTATTTTAACCGATAATTTGTAGCAGTGCAATTTTATTAATATGGTAAACTTTGGCACTGGTTGGTTCCTAGGTGGCTGGGGCGACGCCAAGCGTCTCACGGACATGCTGCTGCCTTTGTTGGCGAATCTGCCGCAGGACATGCTCACCAAGCAGTTCTATGAAGCCTTCTTCGATGCTTTTTATAAAGGGTAAGTGTTACTAAAGTTAAGGCTCTTCATTTCTGCGTTTAAGCATCAGTTTTGAATAGAAAGCGATCTAGATCGCAAAGTCGAAAGAAGAGGTCAATGACCTTTCGTGCACTTTTTTTTGGCACTATAGTAAACGTTATATCTTCCGCCTACTGTCTTCACTGAGGTATTGATATTCCTTAATACTTTTACGTCTTTTACGCAGATTAAGCAAGAAGACTGTATTAGGATCCAAAATTGAGCGGCAGTACTGGATCACTAGTTTGTCGGAATGCTTGCGCTACCTCTCCATACAGCCGCGCGACTACGTCGTAGAGGTCGCCACCTCCGTCCACAGGACATGGTTAAAGAAGGCCCTTACCGTCGAATATGAGAGTCAGCTGCGCGCCAATCTTATCAAACACTCTGCCACCAGTATGACAGGAATCGTCAAGTTCTGGCTCAAACAGTCTAAAGAACCGAACGGCGAGAAATACGACCAGTTGATTAGAAACTTCTGGCAGAACGTAGCTTCGACGGTTTTGACGCAGATAGACCAAGCGACTGACCCGGAGATGGTCACGAAAGTAATCGACGGTCACATCTTGCTGCTACAGACTCTAAAATCATCATTCACGAGTGAAAGTAAAAAGGTTCAAAGAATCAAGTTTGATGGCGACGCTCCTACTGAAGCGGAGAAGGTAGCTCCGGCGCAGGAGATTGACGCCGTATCAGCTGAGAGATACAAACATAATTTGAACGAGGCTGTTGAAAAGGTTTGCTGCGGCTACTTCGAGTTCGCCGATAAGAAGGAGATGACGGAAACGGTCCTGACTCCGTTGATCACGATCCTGAACGAGTTCGACGACAAGAGCCTGTACGTCGGCCTGGCGAAGCATTTCGACGCGAGCGGCGTGTACGGCTTCTACGACAAGGTGCTGTGCCGCTGGATGCTGACGGACACGATGCGCTGCAAGTCCGTCGTCGACGTCATCTTTATTCTGCTGAAGCATTTGACGGAGGAAGAGCAGGATGTCGCCTTGAAATCATTTGACCAGGTAACATTTTTTCACTTTTCTTGCTATGAACTTCTTGAAGGGCTTCTCGTGCCGATTCGAAAACGCTATAACTTTTTATTTTTTGGATAGTAAGGTTAGACTGTCCCTGAAACTGAAGCCCCTTTCACCCTTCATGAATATCTGTGAGATTAGAAGAGTCTTTGACGGACGCCACTGACGGGTTTTTTTTTAAAAAGAGTAGTATCCTCTATTGAAGTTCATCATTATAATCATCAGGATATATTGCCGCAGCCATATTATAGTCAACCGCGCCATTAAGGGTGCTCGAGCGCTGCTTCGTCTTATACGCTTTTAAATACTGCGCTCACACTCGGTCATTACAATGCAGCTCCGTTCCCCACCACCTCCTTTCCTTGTGCGTCGTGCGTCATCTGTCAACATGAGACACTACAAATGTGACGCATCTCGGGCGTGACTTTCAGACTTCCGTGACGTAGAAACTTTGTGTGGCAGTTGTTTGAATAGATGTATCGTGTATGGTCTTAGTTCCCGTGCGGCGCGCTGGAGTGGTGCGTGGCGGCGGCGCTGTCGCACGTGCACTGGCGCGCGGAGGCCGTGCGGCGCTGGCTGCGCTGCGGCACCGTGGAGGCGGCGCTGCTGGCGCTGGCGCGGCGGCTGCTGCGCCAGCGCTGCGCCCACGCCAGGAACCTGCTGTTCGTCTGCCTCTCGCACTCCAGCGCGCAGGGTGAGTGCTGTCTGCCTGCCTGCATCCCTGCGCTGCGGCACCGTGGAGGCGGCGCTGCTGGCGCTGGCGCGGCGGCTGCTGCGCCAGCGCTGCGCCCACGCCAGGAACCTGCTGTTCGTCTGCCTCTCGCACTCCAGCGCGCAGGGTGAGTGCTGTCTGCCTGCCTGCATCCCTGCGCTGCGGCACCGTGGAGGCGGCGCTGCTGGCGCTGGCGCGGCGGCTGCTGCGCCAGCGCTGCGCCCACGCCAGGAACCTGCTGTTCGTCTGCCTCTCGCACTCCAGCGCGCAGGGTGAGTGCTGTCTGCCTGCCTGCATCCCTGCGCTGCGGCACCGTGGAGGCGGCGCTGCTGGCGCTGGCGCGGCGGCTGCTGCGCCAGCGCTGCGCCCACGCCAGGAACCTGCTGTTCGTCTGCCTCTCGCACTCCAGCGCGCAGGGTGAGTGCTGTCTGCCTGCCTGCATCCCTGCGCTGCGGCACCGTGGAGGCGGCGCTGCTGGCGCTGGCGCGGCGGCTGCTGCGCCAGCGCTGCGCCCACGCCAGGAACCTGCTGTTCGTCTGCCTCTCGCACTCCAGCGCGCAGGGTGAGTGCTGTCTGCCTGCCTGCATCCCTGCGCTGCGGCACCGTGGAGGCGGCGCTGCTGGCGCTGGCGCGGCGGCTGCTGCGCCAGCGCTGCGCCCACGCCAGGAACCTGCTGTTCGTCTGCCTCTCGCACTCCAGCGCGCAGGGTGAGTGCTGTCTGCCTGCCTGCATCCCTGCGCTGCGGCACCGTGGAGGCGGCGCTGCTGGCGCTGGCGCGGCGGCTGCTGCGCCAGCGCTGCGCCCACGCCAGGAACCTGCTGTTCGTCTGCCTCTCGCACTCCAGCGCGCAGGGTGAGTGCTGTCTGCCTGCCTGCATCCCTGCGCTGCGGCACCGTGGAGGCGGCGCTGCTGGCGCTGGCGCGGCGGCTGCTGCGCCAGCGCTGCGCCCACGCCAGGAACCTGCTGTTCGTCTGCCTCTCGCACTCCAGCGCGCAGGGTGAGTGCTGTCTGCCTGCCTGCATCCCTGCGCTGCGGCACCGTGGAGGCGGCGCTGCTGGCGCTGGCGCGGCGGCTGCTGCGCCAGCGCTGCGCCCACGCCAGGAACCTGCTGTTCGTCTGCCTCTCGCACTCCAGCGCGCAGGGTGAGTGCTGTCTGCCTGCCTGCATCCCTGCGCTGCGGCACCGTGGAGGCGGCGCTGCTGGCGCTGGCGCGGCGGCTGCTGCGCCAGCGCTGCGCCCACGCCAGGAACCTGCTGTTCGTCTGCCTCTCGCACTCCAGCGCGCAGGGTGAGTGCTGTCTGCCTGCCTGCATCCCTGCGCTGCGGCACCGTGGAGGCGGCGCTGCTGGCGCTGGCGCGGCGGCTGCTGCGCCAGCGCTGCGCCCACGCCAGGAACCTGCTGTTCGTCTGCCTCTCGCACTCCAGCGCGCAGGGTGAGTGCTGTCTGCCTGCCTGCATCCCTGCGCTGCGGCACCGTGGAGGCGGCGCTGCTGGCGCTGGCGCGGCGGCTGCTGCGCCAGCGCTGCGCCCACGCCAGGAACCTGCTGTTCGTCTGCCTCTCGCACTCCAGCGCGCAGGGTGAGTGCTGTCTGCCTGCCTGCATCCCTGCGCTGCGGCACCGTGGAGGCGGCGCTGCTGGCGCTGGCGCGGCGGCTGCTGCGCCAGCGCTGCGCCCACGCCAGGAACCTGCTGTTCGTCTGCCTCTCGCACTCCAGCGCGCAGGGTGAGTGCTGTCTGCCTGCCTGCATCCCTGCGCTGCGGCACCGTGGAGGCGGCGCTGCTGGCGCTGGCGCGGCGGCTGCTGCGCCAGCGCTGCGCCCACGCCAGGAACCTGCTGTTCGTCTGCCTCTCGCACTCCAGCGCGCAGGGTGAGTGCTGTCTGCCTGCCTGCATCCCTGCGCTGCGGCACCGTGGAGGCGGCGCTGCTGGCGCTGGCGCGGCGGCTGCTGCGCCAGCGCTGCGCCCACGCCAGGAACCTGCTGTTCGTCTGCCTCTCGCACTCCAGCGCGCAGGGTGAGTGCTGTCTGCCTGCCTGCATCCCTGCGCTGCGGCACCGTGGAGGCGGCGCTGCTGGCGCTGGCGCGGCGGCTGCTGCGCCAGCGCTGCGCCCACGCCAGGAACCTGCTGTTCGTCTGCCTCTCGCACTCCAGCGCGCAGGGGTGAGTGCTGTCTGCCTGCCTGCATCCCTGCGCTGCGGCACCGTGGAGGCGGCGCTGCTGGCGCTGGCGCGGCGGCTGCTGCGCCAGCGCTGCGCCCACGCCAGGAACCTGCTGTTCGTCTGCCTCTCGCACTCCAGCGCGCAGGGTGAGTGCTGTCTGCCTGCCTGCATCCCTGCGCTGCGGCACCGTGGAGGCGGCGCTGCTGGCGCTGGCGCGGCGGCTGCTGCGCCAGCGCTGCGCCCACGCCAGGAACCTGCTGTTCGTCTGCCTCTCGCACTCCAGCGCGCAGGGTGAGTGCTGTCTGCCTGCCTGCATCCCTGCGCTGCGGCACCGTGGAGGCGGCGCTGCTGGCGCTGGCGCGGCGGCTGCTGCGCCAGCGCTGCGCCCACGCCAGGAACCTGCTGTTCGTCTGCCTCTCGCACTCCAGCGCGCAGGGTGAGTGCTGTCTGCCTGCCTGCATCCCTGCGCTGCGGCACCGTGGAGGCGGCGCTGCTGGCGCTGGCGCGGCGGCTGCTGCGCCAGCGCTGCGCCCACGCCAGGAACCTGCTGTTCGTCTGCCTCTCGCACTCCAGCGCGCAGGGTGAGTGCTGTCTGCCTGCCTGCATCCCTGCGCTGCGGCACCGTGGAGGCTCAAAGAGCTATGCTCGGAGTATCTCTGAAGGACCGCATCAAAATTGATGTAATTCGACAGTGAATCAGAGTCACCGACATAGCCCACCGAATTAGCAAACTGAAGTGGCAGTGGGCTGATCACATTAGCTGCAGAATTGAGAACCGTTGGAGCCGTAAAGTCCTCGAGTGGAGACCGCGACTCGGTAAGCGTAGTGTTGCACGCCCTGTGACAAGATGGTATAATGACATTAGAAAGCTGGCTGGTGTGAGCTGGATGAGAGTGGCCAAAAATCGGGAGCGGTGGCGTGCATTAGGTGAGACGTGTGTCTAGCAGTGGACAAGTGTGGGTTGCTGATGATGAAGCTGGTTGTTGCAGAGATGCTAATCAGCGCCAGCACGGCGGCGGGCGTGGCGGGCGAGGTGGCGGCGGCGCTGGAGGCGGCGCTGGCGGCGGAGGGCGGAGCCCTGGACCTGGAGCACGCGGCGGCGGTGGGCGCGCACCTGGCCACGGCGCTGGCGGCAGCGCCCGCCTCCGACAGCTACGCCCAGCTCGTGCTGCAGCTCTTCAAGCTGCTGGTGATGGTGCCGGTGCGTATTCAACATCGGAAAAAAGACTTAAGATCATAATATATTTTTGTGATATGGCTTCTAAATACTAATGTATAAGCTGTTTATATTCAAAGGGACTTGAACCAACTACTTGTATTTAAGGTGTTTTCCCTTAAGTAGGAAATAAGTCTGTGTTGTTCTTATCTGTAATCCTTTCCTGTATAGTGCATGTAAAATGCGTTTTACGTTACTCACGAATGTTATTTGCGAAACTGTTATAAGGCACATTTGTCTTTTAAATACTGTACCATTCCATGTCAATAAGATGCTGTGTGTTTCCATATTCTAATAAATAATCAAAGTCAATATGTTACTAAACAGCCAATGACGTCGAAGTTGGACCTCAATTCTCAAGTACGCCATATCGAATTTTTCACACGCGGTAGCTCCCGATTTTTTTGCTTTTGTATAATCTTAAAATATGTAGGTATCTTCTCTTTGTTTTGGAAAGCAATTAATGCATTTTTTTTAATGAGATGTTTGTGTGTAGCGCGGGCACCGGCGGCTCACGGCGGAGACGTGGTGCGAGGTGCGCTCGGCCGTGGGCGACGGCGTGCAGGCCGCGCCGCCGCCCGCGCTCGCCGCCGCCGCCGCGTTGCTGCACGAGCGCTTGCACCAGCTGTGAGTACACTAGTACCAGTGTGTTTGTGTGTAGCGCGGGCACCGGCGGCTCACGGCGGAGACGTGGTGCGAGGTGCGCTCGGCCGTGGGCGACGGCGTGCAGGCCGCGCCGCCGCCCGCGCTCGCCGCCGCCGCCGCGTTGCTGCACGAGCGCTTGCACCAGCTGTGAGTACACTAGTACCAGTTTTAGGCTAACTTATAGCCTCGGTTCAGACACGGCGGGATCCGCGTGGATGCGAACCGCGCGGATCGGATGATGGTTGGCAGGTATGAACGAATAATAAGCGCTAATGTAGATAAGATCCGCGTGGTCGAACCGCGCGGTTCGAGACCGCGCGGTTTCCGCCATGTCTGTACCGGGCCTTACACCGACGTACCTGCGCAGAAGTCTCAAATTTAAACAATCTTAACCAATCACAACGTTCCGCTTACGCGTGCTAAACATGACAATTTCTAATTGGTTGATGTGTGCGCGCCATGTTCGGTTGCTACAGCAACCGCGACACTCGACAATCGTGAATTGGTACTGTCATATTTGAATTGTCATCTTATTGTAACGCAATAGAGTCTGTATTTCAACAGCGTTCGCAATCGTAATCAATCGGCAAGTTATAACTTGCACTCTTCTGACAACTTACTCTGATGACTTAGCGACCACAAGTCTATCTTGGCCTCTGATACAAAACTCCGAAACTGGTCACGATCATTTTACACTGCTATATTTTTGTCTGTTATTTTTTTATGTGATAAAAACTATTTACATAGCTATGACAGGCCCTCAACAAGGTAGAACGACAATCTAATCAAAGTCGTGACCTTACCTTGTGTGCGAGTGGCACAGGACCGATCTGTGTGGAGAATGGGGGAGGCCTATGTCCAGCAGTGGATGTCTATTGGCTGAAACGAATATAATGCTGGGTGTATCTGTAAACTGTACATTCCTTCTATTAACAATTCTTTAATTACTTTCGGAAATACGCAATTTTTTTTTAATAAGTGTCGTGTATTTATTTGTATCCTTCGACGTAAAAACAAGGGGTTGTTATAATTCTGACGTGTTTGTCTATCAGTGGTGTAGTAGCTCTCGAACGGATGAACCAATTTGGGCTCGAGTAGCAGAATTCATACATTATGACGACTTGTATTAGGTATTATAAATTTTAATGATGTGGAATAATTTCCAGCGGGGACGCGATCAACATAACGGAGATCGAGCACATGATGTCGCTATGCCCGTACCTACTGTTCGAGCCCGGGCCGGCGGAGAAGGCCGCCGCGCGCGCCGCGCCGCTCGTCACCAGCTTCTCGCAGCGGATCATCCGCGCGGAGGACGCGTCGGGGGCCGTCGACGTGTTCGCCTTGAGGTGAGGCACTTAGGACAGGATATTAACCCTTAACCAGGCAACTAGACATTTTTTATTCATTGGTTTTCAACCTTATCATAACTGCATAAAGTTCAAAATCTGGTGGTCTCATATGGTACATAGCCTGGTTAATGGTTAAGGGCAGGCGGGAACTACCGTTGTGGGCTCTGGGCATGCCCGCAACCTTGAATGAACTTGTGACGTCACCATTTCTTGATCTATCAATCAATTTATTCTACAATCTTTATCCCTCTACTGCTGGTCTGTCTTCGCATATAACAGCAGTCTTCTTAAGGACAGCTAGCAGTGACGGTCAGTACGCTTGTTTACCGAGATTTCCAGTTTAGGAGTGGGGTGTAATAGGGGTGTATGAGGGTGTAAAGAAGGTTACTGATCCTAACCACTGGATCATTTTTAATACATAAGAGGAAGAAATGGTGAGAATCTAAGCTACTTATCAAACCTACAACCCCTAGGATGTCCATTTCAGCTAAATCGCGGCTTGAACCCCCAGAGCTGGTACTGCGCCGTGCCTCTTGATGCGTCCACTTCTTGCTCTCATCCGGCATAACGTTCTCGCAGGGCGTGGTGCTTTCCTTTCAAAAGGATTTAAACGCGGCACGGACATTGCGAAAACACCTTGGCAGTATCCGAAACATTTCGAATGCCTTGTATGCTAATTTAACCTAAATCTGTGGTCGCCTTTCAGATATAACTGCATCACCGACGACCTCAACTGCCCAGTAGACGATGACAATGAAGCCATCAAAACGATAGTCCAGGGAAGCACAGCAAGAGGTCGCCTCAGAGCTGACCAGGGAACACTTCGTCACTTACGCGAACAAATTGCTCTTCCGGGCCATTTATCTGAAAACTGTGCTCCTGCACTCGAAGCTCGAAGGTGACGATGACGTCAGCGAACACAATGACGAAGAAGATGATGATGAAAATGAGGACAAAGGCTCTGATGATGAAGGAAGCAAAGAGAACGAGGAAAGCGAAACACCAGTGAAAGAGGAAAGCCAAGGGGTGCCAACAATGTGTAACGAATTTTTGAAATTAGAATATTTCCAAGAAGAATTTTGTAAATTAGTCCATGATTATGTGGTTGTGAATAATCTCAAAGATGCCTATGGATTTGTAAGTATCTGATGATAATAATAATGTTTACCAATGTTGTTGCTGTTTACCAATTGAAAACCGTTTGTAAAAGTGATCCCTACAATTGTTAAGGATAATGTAATATTTTATTTTCGACCCTAATTCATATTGATTGATTTTTTTACTCCGAAAATTTCAAATACCGGTCTTTTGCGAATGGAGTCTTCATTGGCGGCGGTTTCTATGATGAAAGCTTACACAATATTAAATCCATTTTCTTTATTTTATCATAACGTTATTGTCTTGCAGTGGATTCACAACGATCTAATAAAACAGACTCAATCTAAGCTAGCTCCGATCATCGAAGGCATTATAGCTGCGACCTCCGAAGAGCTAAGGTCCGAGGTCCTCTCCCTCCTGACCCAGCGCGCGATGTCCGCCGGCTACTACTGGGCGCTGGCCAAGAGCTGCTACGAGACGCTCGTGGGGAGGAAACCTGCGGCTATCACTAGTATAGCCGATAACTTTGACGTCACTAAGGTTGATACGCTCACTGGAAATGGATTCTTCCACACTTTACAGGTATGTTTTACCTGTTGGGAACTCTCGCGTGTTAAAAATCCGTTCTATAGGACGAAAGTCCATCTAAAAGGTTATTATTTGACGTCATTTATCGAATTGTTAATTTGACTGATGAAACAACCAATGCTTATGAAGTTGGATCTGAGTCCTCATCACAACAGTACGCCATCTATCGGATTTTTTACATAAAATGGTCACCATTAAGCTGAACAATGCTAGTTAATATTATGTAGGTATCGTACAATGTCAATAAAGCCGTAATTTCCATGCACATTACAGGCAAACGCAGTAAGATTAGAGGACGAGACGGCAAAACTGCAAGTGAAATTCGCCCTAATGATGCGCTGCATGCTGCTGGCGTACGGGCCCGACGAGAGCTTCACGGCGCAGGCGCTGGCCGCCTGCGAGGCCTGCAACCTGGAGCCGGTCATATCCTTCTGCCGCCAGCACCAGGACGAACTGCTGCACGAGAGGTGAGGGTTTTTATATGCAGATGAGCAAACGTATCATCAGCCGGGCTAAGATGCGCGCCACGAGATAATTTTGTCGACGAGCGCATCCTTCCCGCTCATCGCTCAGTCAGGTGAGCGAGAAGCAACTTGCAGCGCCGACACAATACGAGCATACGTGCATTTGCCGCCACCAAAAATATCTCTAATACAAATCAAATGTGCGTTGCCAATCTTTTAACCGAGATAACAATAGGTTTAGCATAAATTTTTCACAGATATCGTAGCGTATGAGTATCGTAAACAATTTTTATAAAAATTAAAAAGCTCCTTCTATCGGACGTAAGGTGAACTAAAATTGATCGCACAAACGTCAAAATTTTGTGCGGCGCTTGTATTAAGCACTAGCCTAGTGACGTCATTATTAGCGTATCGCTCTCATTTTCAGATTGAAAACTTTGCAACTCTATAACTTTGGAACTAATGATGATAGATAAAAAATAAAAATTATGTGATTGATACTTCAAAAACTTTACAATACATAAGTCGTAAAATAGGACGATCCGGTTGGTTCAGTGGTAGTGAATGCTGCGTCTGGACCAAGGGTTGCGGGTTCGATCCCCGCACAGTATAAACATTTGTATGCATGAACATGTCTGTTTGTATTGGTCTGGGTGTTTTCTATGTATTATAAGTGTATTTACAAAAGAAAAGTATTATATGTATATATTTGTAATCCCACTGTTGGTTCTGATATCTGTAACACAGGTGCTTCAGCTACCTATCTCAGAGTCAGATCAATGTATGTGATGTAGTGAAATATATTATAAAAAAAAATACCCTATTACAGGAGCATAGAGTCGGTGTCGTGGCAGGCGTGCGTGGCGGAGGCGTGCGTGGCGCGCTGCACGGCGCGGCTGCTGCGGCGCGCGGGCTGGGAGGCGCCGGCGCACCACTGGGACTTCGCCACCGTCGGGCTGTGCGCGCTCTTCGACGCGCTCAAGAAGGCAGACCCCAAGTACGCCTCCACTAAGGTAACTTTCATTTTAAGGCTTGTCTACCAATTTAGAAAATAAAAATGAAACATTTTGAAAAAACATATAATTATGTATTTCTTTTGTTTTAATGAACTCTTTCATTGTTGGAAAATTTGTGTCAACAGGATTGAAATTTTCGATACCATATTATTTCATCGGATTTTAGTTTCTAGTCTTAGTATTATGGGTTAGGCTTAATGCGGACACCTTCCTAATGCGGATTGGTGATCACAAATGCGACCTATGTTCGTTGAAACATACGTTTTGTTCGACCCGAGTTCGAGACACGACCCCGGCCACTGGGCCGGGAACTCGGGCTTAACGTCGTAAGATGCAGTAGGTAAAGGTTGAGTAAGGTTTTTGGGTCTAACTACGTTAAACCACTAGACCGGTGCGTTAATGATTAGTATCATAATTAAAGTAATTCGTCACAGGTCGGCATGATAGCCGAGTCAGCGTGCGCGCTGTACGAGTTCACGGAGGAGTTCATCAGCAACATCCGCGCCGAGAGCGAGCGGCGCCGCCCGCAGCCGCACGTGCTGCAGCTGGTCAGCGAGTGGCGCGACCTGTTCGGGCCCGTGCTCAACAGGGACCTCTACCTCATCGGCCTCGGCCTGCTCGGTGAGTGACGTGCCGCAGCCGGTCAGCGAGTGGCGCGACCTGTTCGGGCCCGTGCTCAACAGGGACCTCTACCTCATCGGCCTCGGCCTGCTCGGTGAGTGACGTGCCGCAGCCGGTCAGCGAGTGGCGCGACCTGTTCGGGCCCGTGCTCAACAGGGACCTCTACCTCATCGGCCTCGGCCTGCTCGGTGAGTGACGTGCCGCAGCCGGTCAGCGAGTGGCGCGACCTGTTCGGGCCCGTGCTCAACAGGGACCTCTACCTCATCGGCCTCGGCCTGCTCGGTGAGTGACGTGCCGCAGCCGGTCAGCGAGTGGCGCGACCTGTTCGGGCCCGTGCTCAACAGGGACCTCTACCTCATCGGCCTCGGCCTGCTCGGTGAGGTGACGTGCCGCAGCCGTCAGCGAGTGGCGCGACCTGTTCGGGCCCGTGCTCAACAGGGACCTCTACCTCAATCGGCCCTCGGCCTGCTCGGTGAGTGACGTGGCCCGGCAGCCGGTCAGCGAGTGGCCGCGACCCTGTTCGGGGCCCGTGCTCAACAGGACCTCATACCTCATCGGCCTCGGCCTGCTCGGTGATTGACGTGCCGCAAGCCGGTCAGGCGAGTGGCGCGACCTGTTCGGGCCCGTTGCTCAACAGGGACCTCTACCGCATCGGCCTCGGCCCTGCTCGGTGAGTGACGTGGCCGCATCCGGTCAGCAGCGGAAAGGGTGGCGCGACCTGTTCGGGCCCGTGCTCAACAGGGACCTCTACCTCATCGGCCTCGGCCTGCTCGGTGAGTGACGTGCCGCAGCCGGTCAGCGAGTGGCGCGACCTGTTCGGGCCCGTGCTCAACAGGGACCTCTACCTCATCGGCCTCGGCCTGCTCGGTGAGTGACGTGCCGCAGCCGGTCAGCGAGTGGCGCGACCTGTTCGGGCCCGTGCTCAACAGGGACCTCTACCTCATCGGCCTCGGCCCTGCTCGGTGAGTTGACGTGCCGCAGCCGGTCAGCGAGTGGCGCGAACCTGTTCGGGCCCGTGCTCAACAGGGACCTCTACCTCATCGGCCTCGGCCTGCTCGGTGAGTGACGTGCCGCAGCCGGTCAGCGAGTGGCGCGACCTGTTCGGGCCCGTGCTCAACAGGGACCTCTACCTCATCGGCCTCGGCCTGCTCGGTGAGTGCACGTGCGAACATGACACGAACATAAATAACAAAAAAGAAAAACAAAACAAACATCGTGCCAAATAGGCGCCCGCTCAGCATAAGTCGCGCCGTGTCATTCCTGGCACGTCACGACGCTGGTATTCTGCGGGAGACCTTGTAGCATATCGTGTGCCTGCCTGTCTGACGTGCTTAAAACTTTAAAGTGAAGTCATTTGGTTATTTCAGAGAACGCATCGAGCACGATATCGAGCGGTCTCGTGCGCACGCTAGACGGCCGTGGACAGCGCGCTGCGGCGCGCGGACTGGCGCCTCGTGGACGCGCCGCACCGCGCGCACTCGCTGGCGCTGCGGCCGCCTGGTGCACGCCTGCGCCGCCGCCCTCGCGCGCCCGCTGCACCCCGCCTACCACTGCCTCGCCTTCACCGTCCTGATGCGCGTCGCCGACCCGCTGGGGGAGTACTCCGGTGAGTGACTAGAGACTGGCGCCTGGTGCACGCCTGCGCCGCCGCCCTCGCGCGCCCGCTGCACCCCGCCTACCACTGCCTCGCCTTCACCGTCCTGATGCGCGTCGCCGACCCGCTGGGGGAGTACTCCGGTGAGTGACTAGAGACTGGCGCCTGGTGCACGCCTGCGCCGCCGCCCCTCGCGCGCCCGCTGCACCCCGCCTACCACTGCCTCGCCTTCACCGTCCTGATGCGCGTCGCCGACCCGCTGGGGGAGTACTCCGGTGAGTGACTAGAGACTGGCGCCTGGTGCACGCCTGCGCCGCCGCCCTCGCGCGCCCGCTGCACCCCGCCTACCACTGCCTCGCCTTCACCGTCCTGATGCGCGTCGCCGACCCGCTGGGGGAGTACTCCGGTGAGTGACTAGAGACTGGCGCCTGGTGCACGCCTGCGCCGCCGCCCTCGCGCGCCCGCTGCACCCCGCCTACCACTGCCTCGCCTTCACCGTCCTGATGCGCGTCGCCGACCCGCTGGGGGAGTACTCCGGTGAGTGACTAGAGACTGGCGCCTGGTGCACGCCTGCGCCGCCGCCCTCGCGCGCCCGCTGCACCCCGCCTACCACTGCCTCGCCTTCACCGTCCTGATGCGCGTCGCCGACCCGCTGGGGGAGTACTCCGGTGAGTGACTAGAGACTGGCGCCTGGTGCACGCCACGCCACGCGGTTGCTATCGTGTTCAATCTAAAAGGAATGGAAGTTTCTAAATTCTTATTTTTAGAAAACATCAAGACGCAACTCCAAAAATGTTCGCATGCCTTTTACGACATCGGGACACATCTACAGAACACTTGATTTTTCTAAAACTTCTATTACTATTTCGAGTATTCACTTAGGCGATTGGCGTCTGCGACGTGCAGTGACGGAATGTAGATCTTATGCATTAGAGATAAGCTAGAGCTTATCTAAGAAATAGATTTCTGGTTGCAGGGGCAGGGTCGTAACGAAAATAAGAGGGCATCATCATCATCAGCCTGTATCTTCTCTCTCCATTTACAATAATGAGAGGGCATATACTGTTATTATTGTTACGTGATGGGTACGCTTGAACCCTGACTCATAATCATGGTTCAAGCGTACCCCTGACCTCAGAGTCGACGGCGCCGGACGCCGTCCGACAGCGAGAACGACGCCCTAAGATAATGACGATGGGTTTCGTTGGTACCAGTGGAGCAGCTGAACGCGTGGAGCGCGGAAGGCTCGGAGGAGGGCTCTGCGCGCGCGCCGCCCGCGCTGCCCGAGCGCTGGTTCCGCCCGCACCTCACCAAGGCCATCGAGCTCGCCGACGCCGCGCTAACGGGATACACGTAAGCGACATTATCATTATCTTCCTAGGCTGTAGCTAGAATTAGGTTTTCTATTTGTATTTTTCTACTTAATAGCTTTTTATGATACATAGCAGAAGACATCACCTGGTGGAAGATACCTGCTACACCAGTAGAGTCAAGTCCGATGCCAACCTTTACCCTGCTGCCTCACGCCCGGCTTCTCTACAGAAGAAGAGTGTGAGGCAGCCGATCCATTCATGCTGAAACGTGGCACTACCACAGTTCGAAAAGTAGCAGACAAATAGATGGATTACCTTGTGGCGACCATTGCCCGAACTGGTTCTGAACAAACAAATAGAAAAAAGTTGCCACTACTGTACTATCCAACCTCTTGGTTGGTAGAGGCAACTTTTTTCTATTTGTAGATAGCGCCAATTTTATTTTTCTATACAAGATTCAAATTTTCATAAGATTCTACATCGCGAAAGCAAAGTTCGCATGCCTACTTGGCATACATACAGCAAACCAAGATGGTATGATAAACCATCTCGGACGGGCTCAGAAACCCCCGCGCCAATGACACCCGGCTCGGCAGAAATAAATTTTAGATTATCTTTCGTAACAGTAAGAGAGACCCCACACTGGCGTCTTTTGATCGTCGGCGTCTTGCTGGCGACCTCCCCACACTAACGTTTTCGGGCGTGGCGTCGACGCGGCAGGGACGCCAATGTAGGGTCACTCTAAGACGCAAATCAAGTACAAGAGGCGCAAGCGTGAAACGGGCGCGTCGCCGGTGTAGTTATAACTGAGGAAGCGGGGTGCCCGCTGGAACTGTGCCGACGCGCGCTCGCTTCACACCAACACCTCTTGTATTTGTCCTGCGCCTTAAACTGTAATATACCGCATCGCGCAGGGCGGGCGTGGACACGTGCGAGATGGCGGCGGGGTCGGACGCGCACGCGCTGGCGCTGGGCGCGCTGCTGCTGGCCGAGGCGCTGCACCAGCTCACGCGGCGCGCGCGCGGCGACCTGCAGCACCACTACATCCAGGCCTACAGGTACTCACGTGCGAGGTGGAGGCAGGGTCGGACCTGCAGCACCACTACATCCAGGCCTACAGGTACTCACGTGCGAGGTGGAGGCAGGGTCGGACCTGCAGCACCACTACATCCAGGCCTACAGGTACTCACGTGCGAGGTGGAGGCAGGGTCGGACCTGCAGCACCACTACATCCAGGCCTACAGGTACTCACGTGCGAGGTGGAGGCAGGGTCGGGACCTGCAGCACCACTACATCCAGGCCTACAGGTACTCACGTGCGAGGTGGAGGCAGGGTCGGACCTGCAGCACCACTACATCCAGGCCTACAGGTACTCACGTGCGAGGTGGAGGCAGGGTCGGACCTGCAGCACCACTACATCCAGGCCTACAGGTACTCACGTGCGAGGTGGAGGCAGGGTCGGACCTGCAGCACCACTACATCCAGGCCTACAGGTACTCACGTGCGAGGTGGAGGCAGGGTCGGACCTGCAGCACCACTACATCCAGGCCTACAGGTACACACGTGCGAGGTGGAGGCAGGGTCGGACCTGCAGCACCACTACATCCAGGCCTACAGGTACACACGTGCGAGGTGGAGGCAGGGTCGGACCTGCAGCACCACTACATCCAGGCCTACAGGTACTCACGTGCGAGGTGGAGGCAGGGTCGGACCTGCAGCACCACTACATCCAGGCCTACAGGTACTCACGTGCGAGGTGGAGGCAGGGTCGGACCTGCAGCACCACTACATCCAGGCCTACAGGTTACACACGTGCGAGGTGGAGGCAGGGTCGGACCTGCAGCACCACTACATCCAGGCCTACAGGTACACACACGTGCGAGGGTGGGGAGGGCAGGGTCGGACCTGCAGCACCACTACATCCAGGCCTACAGGTACACACGTGCGAGGTGGAGGCAGGGTCGGACCTGCAGCACCACTACATCCAGGCCTACAGGTACTCACGTGCGAGGTGAGGCAGGGTCGGACCTGCAGCACCACTACATCCAGGCCTACAGGTACTCACGTGCGAGGTGGAGGCATGGTCGGACCTGCAGCACCACTACATCCAGGCCTACAGGTACTCTAGCGTGCGAGGTGGAGGCAGGGTCTGACCTGCAGCACCACTACATCAGGCCTACAGGTACTCACGTGCGAGGTGGAGGCAGGGTCGGACCTGCAGCACCACTACATCCAGGCCTACAGGTACTCACGTGCGAGGTGGAGGCAGGGTCGGACCTGCAGCACCACTACATCCAGGCCTACAGGTACTCACGGGCGAGGTGGAGGCAGGGTCGGACCTGCAGCACCACTACATCCAGGCCTACAGGTACTCACGTGCGAGGTGGAGGCAGGGTCGGACCTGCAGCACCACTACATCCAGGCCTACAGGTACTCACGTGCGAGGTGGAGGCAGGGTCGGACCTGCAGCACCACTACATCCAGGCCTACAGGTACTCACGTGCGAGGTGGAGGCAGGGTCGGACCTGCAGCACCACTACATCCAGGCCTACAGGTACTCACGTGCGAGGTGGAGGCAGGGTCGGACCTGCAGCACCACTACATCCAGGCCTACAGGTACTCACGTGCGAGGTGGAGGCAGGGTCGGACCTGCAGCACCACTACATCCAGGCCTACAGGTACTCACGTGCGAGGTGGAGGCAGGGTCGGACCTGCAGCACCACTACATCCAGGCCTACAGGTACTCACGTGCGAGGTGGAGGCAGGGTCGGACCTGCAGCACCACTACATCCAGGCCTACAGGTACTCACGTGCGATGGTGGAGGCAGGGTCGGACCTGCAGCACCACTACATCCAGGCCTACAGGTACTCACGTGCGAGGTGGAGGCAGGGTCGGACCTGCAGCACCACTACATCCAGGCCTACAGGTACTCACGTGCGAGGTGGAGGCAGGGTCGGACCTGCAGCACCACTACATCCAGGCCTACAGGTACTCCACGTGCGAGGTGGAGCAGGGTCGGACCTGCCAGCACCACTACATCCAGGCCTACAGGTACACACGTGCGAGGTGGAGGCAGGGTCGGACCTGCCAGCACCACTACATCCAGGCCTACAGGTACACACGTGCGAGGTGGAGGCAGGGTCGGACCTGCAGCACCACTACATCCAGGCCTACAGGTACACACGTGCGAGGTGGAGCAGGGTCGGACCTGCAGCACCACTACATCCAGGCCTACAGGTACACAACGTGCGAGGTGGAGGCAGGGTCGGACCTGCAGCACCACTACATCCAGGCCTACAGGTACACACGTGCGAGGTGGAGGCAGGGTCGGACCTGCAGCACCACTACATCCAGGCCTACAGGTACACACGTGCGAGGTGGAGGCAGGGTCGGACGCGGGCGCGCTGCTGCTGGCCGAGGCGCTGCACCAGCTCACGCGGCGCGCGCGCGGCGACCTGCAGCACCACTACATCCAGGCCTACAGGTACGCAATAACAACAACACACTTGTCCTGCATCACATTCCAGCTATTAGGCCCGGTACAGACATGGCGGAGTCCGCGCGGATGCGAGCCGCGCGGGACGAGTGATGGTAGGCGCGGTGTAAAACAGCGTAAAACTTGTTTACAGCGCCATCTATTTCACGCCACCATTATAATGTTTCTAATAGGCTCTCTAGCACAAGCATTGTAAACAGCGCCATCTATAGGGCTGGAGAGCAATGATCCATTACTTTTTCCGATGTACGCGAGCGAGCTAGTTAATAATTATAATAAAACCATTTAAATAGAAAAACATTTATTGTTTCCTGGGACTACGTCACCTCGCACCTTTATTCAAACAAAGAAATAACTCAAAATTCGCGTTTTCCGAGATTTCATCAAAAACTGTAATAACTTAACAAGGACTATCGTTTCACTCGAACAGCCAATCAAATATGAGCAAACTGAGGGAGACAGCGCATGGTCCGCCTCTCTTTTACTAACACGCGCGAACAAGTTGAAAAAAGTAAAGCGAAAGATTCAGTGATGTGCCAGCTTTGTTCAAGGTTTGACCGCTGCTCTTCCGTGTTTGAGTGAAATAAAACCAAACATTGCGGTGTTTTACTGCCAGATAAAATTTATTTTCTCTAATATTTAATCTAATAGTGCAATAATTTATCCTTAGTTCACTTTATTAGAAAAAAAAATGAAATTTCTACGTATCATTTTAGACATAATTCTGTTTTATTTTAAAAGTTTCATAAGATACTGAACTTAATAAGACTTATTTCAATGTTGTACTATTAATTCACGATTACCGTTGTGGTATTTGGAGTTGAGTCTCTGTGTTAATAACTTTAGAAATATTACTTTTTCAACTTTTTAAATTAATTCACTATTAAAGTAAATTCATACATGTCACGTTACTGAAAGTATCGTAATAATGGCAATTTTAATCTGTATTTAGCATGGCGTCATTATCTAGGACGCGGATGATATAGGTTTAGTTGATCAAAATACATCAATATCTGATAACGATTCAAAAAAGTATGACCCTCATACATTGAATGACACCAAATTTGATTGTAAAGTAAGTTATCTGGAGGCACGGCAGTGCCAGTGCGAGAAGCTACGCCTGCGCTGTGTTTCGACGAGAAAATAAATGATGGTATTGAAGGCTCCATCGGGGAGAAAGGGGGTTAAAAGGTTAGCAGGGGATTTGTGACTCCGCTCGTGTTGCAATAAGTGTCTATTATACGCCTGCTCGTACATTAATTCTTGTATGACTGTCATTGTACATAAATATAAATATACGTACGCCGCTCAACTAGGGCTTGCAATCGAATATTCGAAAAAATTAAATATAAAACTGTTCCGTATATTCGAATATTAGATCTGCGATATTCGATAATCGTTTTTTTCGAAATTCCTAGTCAATCCTTTTACGTGGTGTAAGATGATGGCATATTTTATTAAATGAAATGAAACAGAACTCCAAGGCACTTTCCAATACTGACCATCTTCTCTAGGACGGGCGGCAATAAGAGGTTCCGATCTCCAAGGGCGGTTAATGTTGTCCTTGATTCATCCCACGCAGGTATTCCGCCATTGTGTGCTGTGCGGTATCTTCCGCACAGTCGTACACATCTGCACCGGCAACGATGCATAGATACCTTCCAACTTAGCCATGTCATGAGAGGATCTGTGTCAACAGATAGCTCATCGATCCACCCCACTTTCTTCGAATCCATCTGTCCAAGATGGGCCAGACGGGCTCCAGAATCCGACGTCGTGATTCAGAACCTTCGGTGTCGAACTAGTTTAGGCGCCGGCGCCGCCATTCACTTAGTGCCGTGTCCTGAGCAGCTCTTTACTACCGCACTACTGCGTCCAGCCACAGAATACTTAATAGTACAAGGTACAGAAGACCCACTTCTAAAAACCGTTTATGGAAATAAAGACTCAGACTACTATAATCTAACGTTGAAATTCCGACCGCCCAGCGTTCAATGCCTACCATTATTCATACCTAGAAGTTCGTTCTCTTTCTATCGCAAGCAACTGTCGCGCGTGCGTCGCCGCTCGTTCGTGATTTTCTACTAATTTGGCCCTCCGGAGGGGACGCCGCATGTACTTGCAAGTTCGATACCTACACGTGGAGTGGGACAGGCCTGGTCCAGCGGAGAATAAATAAAAATGAATAAAATGAATAAATAAATTGAAACAATATCACATACATTGCCCTGGTCCTAAACTAAGGTTTTTCCTTGTTACTATGGAAACCAGAAACAACGAAGGAACCACAAACACCCGGCACCATTTACTGCGAATTTGAGCACTTTGCCAGTAAACAAAATCCTGGACTTCTGCGTCTAGATCCCTTAAGGGGACCTGCTATGGCGCACGCCACCTCGTGAAAAATGGTACGGTATCCTATAATTATCTGAACTTCCATGACCTTTTGTACTTAAAACAAGCCTTATGACGGTTCTTTAATGATCCCGACCAGATCAGTGCCCCGTATTGGGCAATCGATCTTACTACCCCATTTTTAAACGGCGACAGCTTTCATCGCCTCCTCTTAGGTTGGGCAACAGCCGACTAAGAGCCCCCGCAGCACCAACTAATCTCGGGACCAGCCGTTGCCGGTGCCCGGTAAACTCCCATCTGCTAGTCAACCACGAGTATCAAGTACTTAAGGGTAGCTCCAACTGGGATGGTAGTCCCACCCACCACAATGGTGAGTCCAGGAGGACTTTTTCCGAGGACTGAGAAACCAGATTGCCTCGGACTTGTGAAGTGTACCCCTTGACACAACCTCTGCCAGAGCAGTCAAGCGCGGATCCACCATTGTGGGCACTGTGGGCATACCCACAGCCTTAAATTTACTTGAGACTTTGCACTTTCTTCTATCAACTTAGGATCAGCATTCTAAGAGATTCTAAGAGAGGGAGAGGGGGATTGGCTGGGGAGGTTGTATCCACAACTATGGGCGTACCTAAGGGGGGACGAGCCGCTAGGACCCCCCTTCGACGATACCCCAAGTCGGAAAATCCTTAGATGCCCATAATCACGGGCGTAGCTAGGGGGAACGAGCCGCTAGAACCCCCCTTCCACTATGTCCCAAGTCAGATAATCCCTAGATGCCCACAACCATTTTTGAGGTCTGGATCCGCGCCTAGCAGCAGTGGACAGTACTGTAGCACCCCTCACAAATAACGCGCAACATTAGCAACGCAGCGCAGAACGTAATTCGGCATGAAAGGGCCGGCTCAACCGGAGTGATACCACGGTCTCACAGAATACCGGCGTGAAGCAGCGCCTGCGCTGTGTTTCGTCGAGTAAGTGAGGGCACCGCAGGCCCAATTGGGGGGAAAATGCACTTTTTTATATAAATTTAAGTCTTTGTGTTACACTTAATTTTATCTTATACTGGAATAAAAGCAAAAAAGATGAAACCTTTTAAATTATAACAATAAAAAACAGCAACATTCTGACTTGCATCGTACCATTTTGAAGGAATTAAATTAATATTTTTATCAAAAAGTGAAATAAGTACGAACTTTTTTTTCAACAATATAAATAAATACCTTCCTTTTATAAATAACTATGATCTCCATACAAATTAATTTCTATATGTTTTAAACTATTCATACCTATTTTTAAAACAAGGCTATTGTTATTAGTTTATTTTTTATTTAATTTTGAAGTACACTAAGCGGAGGTGTCAAACTTCAAATGCGATTTCCCACAAATGTGAAATTTTGAGTTATTTCTTTGTTTGAATAAGGGTGCGACCTATATAACACGCGGACAGGTATGAACAAATAATGAGCGCTAATGTAAATAAGATCCGCTGACCGCGCGTTTTCCACCGCGTCTGAACCGGCATTAAAATATCTTGTGGTACAATCAGCCACTCATCAGGTTACCACAAACTGTCAACATTCAACCTGATGTGTATTACAGTAAGATGTCAGTCGATTGAAGAAATTTAACAGTTTAAGAGTTTAATATGTGGTTGTACGTACAACATTTATGTATTTATTTTAACTGTCACATGTTCACTTTGATGATAAATCTGTGATTACGAGCTACTTGTGTCTTGTAAAAGGATTATCAAAAATTCTAACAGCTACCGCGTGTGTAAAATCCGCTAGATGGCGTACTTGAGAACTAAGATCCATCTACACGGTCATTGGTTATTTTTGACGGAAGATATCAATATGTCATTAAACAACCAATGACGTCGAGCTTAGACCTCAGTTTTCAAGTACGCCATCTAGCGGATTTCTTACACGTGGTAACCCCCATTGCCGCCGCGCGCGGTAAATTTCAAATTCGAACTTGAGTCAGTATTCGTAACTGCACAATCGATTATACCTTTCTCGTAAGTAAAGCTTTTTGATCATGAAAACATTGGTACGAAACGCTGTCCAAGGTATTTAAACAAATCTCTCCAACGTTGTTGGTTTAGTTGTATTTTCGGCATCAACCATTAAATATACTAATTTGTATACAGGGAAAGCCAGTACACAGAGATGCTGCTGCCGACGGCGCTGCGGCTCATCCCCGCAGAATTACTGCACCTGGCGCAGCAGCCCGGCAACCACACGCCGCTGCCCGCCGCCTACAGCGACCACTTCCATCAAATACCGCACTACAAGGCTGATGGTGACTAGATATTGTTTTCTTTTTATCTACACTCATTTCATTATTGTCAGTAAAAATAGCAAAATTGTATTGGAATTAACGCGAAATCTCAGTTCAATTGGTTGCAGATGTCTGCTTCAAACTTGAGTAGTACCATTCTATCCGATCATTTATAGTCACAGGCAAACATTGCAAGTTGAATAAAAGCTTTTTTGTATACTCGTAATTTTCAAGAACTCATTACATTTTCTTTTTGTCTATCAACTTCAAAAATCAGGATGTATCGTCAGCAAATAACACTATCTCACATAGATCTTTAGTATAGTAAGGAAGGTCATTTATGTAGATTAAAAACAGCAACGGTCCCAATTTAGAGCCCTGGGGTACACCATAACTAAAGGGGCACCCGAAAAGTCAATTCCATTGCCATTCACCTTCTGAATACTATCAGAGAAATAAGATTTGATTGGACTAAATGAGTTGTCTAAGACACTGTAATGTAAGTAACTTTATGAACAACGTTTCATGATTTACTCAATCGAAGGCTTTGGAGATTTTTCAAGCAACCCGCTTATTTTCTCACCATGATATGCTTGATAAGCGCCACTCCAGCAGCTTGGATTTACCTTTTGTAAATCCAAATTGCTTACTGTGCAATGTGGGTTTCTGTGAAGTGTTTGTATAAAAGTGAGGTTTATGCGTGTCAGACTCGCGCTGGTGGTCCAGCATCGGTCGCTGCGCCTGCCGCGCCGTCAGCACCAGCGTCGCGGGCGCGGGGGGCGCGGGGGCGCGCGGCTGGTGGGGCGCGGCGGGACGCGGCGCGCGCCCGCTCGCCCGCCTCGTGGCCGCCTACGTCACGCCCGGCCTCGTGCGCACCCAGCTCCACCAGCTCAACCTGAGGAAGGCCGAGCTGGAGGACACCGAGGTTAGTGTACGGCCACAGCTGGTGGGGCGCGCGCCCGCTCGCCCGCCTCGTGGCCGCCTACGTCACGCCCGGCCCTCGTGCGCACCCAGCTCCACCAGCTCAACCTGAGGAAGGCCGAGCTGGAGGACACCGAGGTTAGTGTACGGCCACAGCTGGTGGGGCGCGCGCCCGCTCGCCCGCCTCGTGGCCGCCTACGTCACGCCCGCCCTCGTGCGCACCCAGCTCCACCAGCTCAACCTGAGGAAGGCCGAGCTGGAGGACACCGAGGTTAGTGTACGGCCACAGCTGGTGGGGCGCGCGCCCGCTCGCCCGCCTCGTGGCCGCCTACGTCACGCCCGCCCTCGTGCGCACCCAGCTCCACCAGCTCAACCTGAGGAAGGCCGAGCTGGAGGACACCGAGGTTAGTGTACGGCCACAGCTGGTGGGGCGCGCGCCCGCTCGCCCGCCTCGTGGCCGCCTACGTCACGCCCGGCCTCGTGCGCACCCAGCTCCACCAGCTCAACCTGAGGAAGGCCGAGCTGGAGGACACCGAGGTTAGTGTACGGCCACAGCTGGTGGGGCGCGCGCCCGCTCGCCCGCCTCGTGGCCGCCTACGTCACGCCCGCCCTCGTGCGCACCCAGCTCCACCAGCTCAACCTGAGGAAGGCCGAGCTGGAGGACACCGAGGTTAGTGTACGGCCACAGCTGGTGGGGCGCGCGCCCGCTCGCCCGCCTCGTGGCCGCCTACACGCGTAACTCCGATAATTGTTACTAAAAGAGTATGTTTTGACCATCCCAGGTGACGATCCACTGGTCGCGCAACGAGGCGGTGATGGTGTTCAGCGTGGAGGAGCGGCTGGTGCAGCTGCACGTGCAGTTCGAGGCGGAGTTCCCGCTGTCGCTGCCGCGCGTGGCCGCGCCCGCCGCGCGCCCCGCCGTCACCACCAGCTGGATCGCCATGTTCATCGCCTACCAGGTGACACCTCACACAGCTGCACGTGCAGTTCGAGGCGGAGTTCCCGCTGTCGCTGCCGCGCGTGGCCGCGCCCGCCGCGCGCCCCGCCGTCACCACCAGCTGGATCGCCATGTTCATCGCCTACCAGGTGACGCACCTCACACAGCTGCACGGGTAGTTCGAGGCGGAGTTCCCGCTGTCGCTGCCGCGCGTGGCCGCGCCCGCCGCGCGCCCCGCCGTCACCACCAGCTGGATCGCCATGTTCATCGCCTACCAGGTGACGCACCTCACACAGCTGCACGGGTAGTTCGAGGCGGACTTCCCGCTGTCTGTCGGAGGAGCACTAGACGTTACTGGGAATCACGTCTTAGCATATAATTCCCAGTTAAATCCAAAGCTGTCGCTTTGGAGTTCGAGCGAAGTTCGTTAGATCTAACATTCGCATCTGATAATTACAATAAAAGCGACTGCCTTCTAACCTTCGCAATTCTTTGAATCCACTGAATCGTGATTACACGTTTCGAAAACTATCCGGAACGCGCAGGTTTCCTCGCGATGTTTTCAGATCGCACTTAGATTTTATTTTGTTACCAAAGTTTATCTTGTTGGCTGTCCTAATAAATAAATAAAAATATACCAAAGTAAAGATGTACTTAGTGTTAATTTGTGAATATTTTCCCCTAGAACGGCACGATCCTGAACGCGGTGAAGATGTGGACGGCGGCCATCAGCTCGCAGGTGGAGAGCTCGCCGCAGTGCTACGTGTGCTACTGCCGCCTGCACCCCGTCACCGGCCACCTGCCGCAGCTGCGCTGCCACCAGTGCCAGAACCGCTTCCACACCAACTGCATCGTGAGCATCCGAGGCTATATCGACAGCCAATGAGTTCCTGTTAGACATGGGGCTCGATCTCTAAATGTTACTCGCGTCCAGCTCTTGCCAGACATCTTGCGCATATCGTTATCTTTCAGCTGCTTTAACACTGATCAGTATTCTAGTATTAATCTGGTAAACGTAGTGTGTTCACTAAGACACGGGCTTCATTCCCGTTATCGGACTCGTTTATATATTTTTTTTTTTTTTATGTGATAGGTAGCAGGCGAGCAGGCGGATCACCTGATGGTAAGCAATAGGGTCCTATACTCTGCTAGACAAAATACTTCAAAATGTTGATTTCGAAGTAAAAAGCAACGAAAATTTTTATTTTGACAAAATACACCCGCTTTCTCCCCAAAAAAATTAATTAAAATTACAACTTTTTATTTACCCGCGAAAACGCTGTGCGACATTACGTGACGTCATCATGGCACAAACAAAATCTGACAGGTGGAAATGCTCGCGCGTCTAACCTAACCTAACTAAACGATCACACAAGTTTTTAAATATTAGTGACTACTTGTGCTGTGTGTTTGTTATTAAATAAATTGATTTAATAATTAATTATGAATTACAATCGCTATCATTGGTGTGTGGCGCCGAGCTGCAAAAGCACAAGCAAAATTACTCCGGAAAAGTTATTCGTAAAAGTACCAGACGATATAACAATGAGAAATATTTGGTTGGAACTCGTAAACAGAGATCCTAAATCATTGTCCACTAAAAGTCGACTGCATCTTTGTGAAGATCATTTTAATGTAAGTAAACTTTTACATTTAATCTAATAATACTTTGCCTGTCAGGTAGGTAAATAACCAACTTTAATGATTAACGGAACTAACTTGTATAAATCTTCCACCCTCTTTATACTGTTTAACGTAGTGATTATATTCTCTTTGATTGTTTTACTACTTTTATGCCCTGTAGGTTCATGTCAATTGTCATCTTTACATTTATAAAATAAAGTCCATCGCCACGTCTGTCTTTTCACGATAAACTCAAAAACTACTTAACGGATTTT
>CM026280.1:1601876-1760197 GCA_014851415.1 Cnaphalocrocis medinalis
CCCCTTTCCCCTAGATTGGGACTCCAGTACCCTTCACTTGAAAAAGCACAGCACAGGCGCTGTTTCATGCCGGCCTTCTATTAAGACGTCTTATCTCTCCTTACTACTCGTATATCTCTTGCTTAACATAGGCCAATGAGCTTTTTCATATCAATGTAACGTATCTTATATTGGCGATTAGGTAGGTACAGCTACACATCAAAGTATACAAAACTGTCAAATTTCTTCAATCGACTCTCATCTGACCACCGTAACATTAGATAGATTATCAATGAGGAATTTGACAGACTGTGGTACCTGATGTGTGGCGAACTGTTATGTTGGATGATACGTTAACGTTACGATTTTTTTAAATGTTCGTGCACTAGCACGAATACCTAACCCTCTGGTATGATTGAGTTCAAATGTTTTTCTGTCATAACATAAAAAAAAAACTTGTTACAAAATTCTGGGTATCGTTACTCCTCGACATTGTGTCTGGCTCATTGAAGGCAATTGACGGTTGCATGCGGGTCGACCCCCGGTCTAGCTTGCGAATCTAAGATCGGAGGGGCTAGCATGAACATTTAAAGAATTAGTAACGCTAACGTATCGTGCCCATGACGTATCTTTGCAACCATCGATAAACTTTGACCTCTCCGGGTCCTATCTCGTTCCTGTACTAATCATTCAGCATCTGTTGCTGCTCTTCGTCATACAGCTGACTTTCCCCCAGCACAAAGTCCCGAGTTTCATCATCACACGCAGGGACGTACAGGTGACTGACTCAAAGAGTCATCTCTTGCAGTCTCCTGTTAAAATTCCCATGTCCCGATCAGTTCTTGTGACACGGCTCAGTCTGGTTCTAACCAACCGGCTGATAATCTTTTGTTTATCGTGGACTCAGTATATCAGCCTGATGATAAGCAAAAGGAGAGCCCACCAGCCCAGTTACAGCGGACGCGACGGCACGCCATCACATCCATTGGCACTCCCGTACTGGCCCGCGAGATGCTTCTTCACGTTTCGTTTAAAGGAGTTCATATTGTAGGACAGAGGAAACACATGCGGCAAAGAGTTCCAGATTTCAATGGTGCGGCAGAGATATGAGCTCCTAACTTTTTAGTCCAAGATGGTACGTTCTCCACAGTAAAACAGTGACAGCGTAACTCAGCACGTGTAGTCATCTCATCTCTACATCTCCACATGATGAAATCAGTAAAGGCCCATGCGCCGGAGTCATCGGATGTGGCGCGGTGAGTAACCCCATTGCGGCAATTGAGAGGTACGCTCCCGCCAGGTGGCCTGTGACTCACCCAGCAATTTAGTTGATAGAACTCACGTGGAGCGCTTGAGCGACTGTGGAGTCGGCGACGGTTACATTATTTTAACACTCGAGATAAAAAAGCGAAAAAGCACCATGAAATCCACAAAAGCTTCGTCTTTTCTACCTAATTTTTTTTATGATAGGTGGTAGAACAATAGAAGGATCACAAATCTGATTGTATTGCAATTGCTTACAAGTGAGCAAATCATTAAACTTCTCTTCACCTCGGGTTGGTTTTCAGACCAATCACCTGATAATGGTAAGCAATTGCAATAGGTTAATGGTTGGCAGCGCACTTATGACTCTACTGGTGTTGTAGGTGTCTATGGGTGGCGGCAATCACTTACCATCAGGTGATCCGACTGACATTTGTCACATAAAAAGGGTTGTTTAGTATGGGATTGCTACCATATGTAGGTACCTTATTTTTGAAAACATAACAAAGTTTAAAAGCTGGGAACGAACTAGTGACGTCACTGACCAATGGGAGATGACAATCGCTTATCATCTGGTGATCTGCCTGCTCGTCTGCCACCAATCAAAAATATAATATAAAAAATAGAGATTAATTCAGGGTTTTTTTTTTAAATTATTTGCTACATTTGGTTAAGTCTGACTAAATCTATGTTTGTTCCATCACGCGACTCCTCTGCCGGCTGTGTGCTCCCGACCCACATTGCTACCAATTGAGAGTTAGTTTAGGTGATCGACGCAGGTACGGGCGTAGGTGCCGTAATTGACACAACTATACTTAATTGAAACAGTTTACATCTTGCTTCCATGGGGTATCATGCACTCATGGAAAGTACGGTAGAATTTAAACGTTATATTATTTTCTTAGGAAGATACATTTTATTAATACTTACTTTATAGATGTCATAGTATCATCTGAACAAATATGAATGAATACTCGTATACAGGGTTATTTCTTAAACACCGGCATCCTTCAAACCACCCTTTCTACTAACCATCCTGAACACCATTTCTTCTACAACTTTTCGAAATTCGTTCAAGAGATTTTCGACTCCCCCATAGAAAAGGACCAGTCACGTGACCGATTTTGTATGAAAACTTGAACTTAACTATGGTCACTATCCAACTGTAAAAGGGCGTATAACTCGAACATCAGGCCAAACTGCCCATATGTTTAGAAGAAGCAGTCAACATTAGAACATAGCCCTACAACTTTACTTTCACCCGAAATCTGTCGCAAAGCAAAATGTTACTTAACTTTGAACAAACCACTATGCACTCCCGTATCCAATTTGCCAAGTTCAAAGCAACCCGCTGATAAAAGACTCACCTACCTAAAAGGGTCACCCTTTAAAACTACTCTTAGTTTTACTAAAATCCCTTTGTCGTCAGTTAAACGTGTGAAATTAAATAAAAGCTGCGAAGGTGTCGTGTCGCCCGCACGCGGGTTGAGAGACGGACCCGCATGGTTGACTTGGACGTAATGTTTTAATTGTAGGTAGAAGATTTATTAGTGAGAAGCGGGTACTTTGAACATTGAAGGGGAGATTTTGTTCAGATCTTTGTGCAGTTAGTAATTAATTGAGGTCGTTTGTAATGGGGCATGCCGGTACACGGGGTGAATTGGTTGATAGTTACTTCACTCACAATTATCATTTCAGCCAATAGATATCCCTTGCTGGATCGATTGCATAGGACTCCCCCAATGTTCTCCACACAGATGTGTGTCCTTCACACTGTTGCAAAACAATTCTCCCAGATCCGGAAAACCCGATCGTTCAAAATGTTTGTATCAAAAGTTTCACTTTATTAAATTGACGTTTATTTCGACCTGTACAATGAAACTTTAACCATAATGTAGTTAACTGTAAATTAGAACGAACATGCATTGATTCCATAAGGTCTTTTCAGTAGATCTCTCCCAAATCGTTTAAAGTATTTTTTGATTGAGTAGATTTTCAAACATTGGTTTTCTCATAAACTATGAATGTAACCAAAATATAATAACAGTAATCAAAACTATCATTCCCTTTCACCCCGAACCTTATTGTAATTAAGACACTTGATAAATAGTCCCGTCCCATTATGCCCCATAGACAATTAGGAAGCACCGGGATCCCATCGCTCATAACGTCATTGACAAACGCCCACAGGTCGGAGCACTCCCAACACTCATTTATTGTTAAAAAGGTGTCCTAAGGTGCCACATCTCCAGACGATAAGGCACATGAACTTTATTGGTTCGATTTAGAGTTGAGATTGCAAGAGATATGTAGAATTGTGTGAATAGGGCTGGCACTTTGTAAGAAGATACGGAATAAAGTATTTTTAGTAATAATGTCTTTTAATTACGTAAAAAATAGAATATAGAATATTTTGGCCCTCCTTAGAATTCATTTTTTCAATCAATTAACCTTAGGATTTTAAGTCCAAAATACCCAAAAACCACTCATGACACAGAACAAGTGTTTACTATACGGATGTTTGATCAGAGTCAGAGTCGAGTTCACGATCGTTGGCTTATGAGGCAGGACTAAGTACATCCAAATGCACCATTAAGTACAATACAGACACTTTTCAATTCATCATCATCATATCAGTCCACTCCACGTGCATCCATTTCAAAGCATGGGCGTCTTGTTATCACTCCCTACGGTCTTCTGAGAGCTTTATCTATTGTTTCCTTGCTATCATTACAATATCATCGAACCGACGGACATATTATGGTCTACCCAGAGGACATCGTCTCAATCTTGGTTGCCATTCGGTACGTTTTACAGTCCACCTATGCCTTACGCCTAAGTATTTTGCCCATCTCCACTTTGGTTCACAAACTCTTCTGAGATTTTTTGACAAATTCACAGAAATACCTCAAAATTGGCAGCCCTACGCAAGACTGGGGGACCTTTTTGCCGCCCATCTCAATTGCCGCGAAGGTAATTCTAATGGTCGAAATTAATAATTTCCTCGCGCTGCCCGCATGGCGCGGCCTGGCCGCCGATCGCGATAGCCCTTAGCCCTTTTGTCTCGTAATTGGAAGTTATTTTCGACGGTTTCATGTGGAATTTTTAATACATTCCTCTAGTGGTTATGGCGGGTATTTTTAATTGAAGTCTGCGTGTTAATTTGACCTGAAGTTGGAGTATGAATCATTGTGCGTTGTTAAAAAGATCTAATCATCATTTTAGTGCGTTGTTCTTTTGTTTACAAAATATAGGTTAACCACAATAAATAAATAAGTTCACACAGCATCTCATGCATTGACCAGAGTCCGTGCTATGTAACTTAAGCATTTATGTTTCGGATATCAAACAACAGAAGTATTACAAATATGATAATTAAATACACATATATTATTACACCCAGGCACTGATTAAACACAAGTGTACATGACACGAATGTTTGTCCAATCAAATCCACGACCTTAAGCGTATGAAGTAGGGTCACTACCAAATGCGCCATCCGGCCATTCAGAATACAATCTCACCTGATGGGAAGTGACAATGAGTAACGCCTATTGGCGTTAAAGGTTAGAGCAGCGCATTTGTGACTGTAGCGGGGTCTATGGGTGGCGGCAATCTCTTTCCTCAAGAGGTACCGGTGGCCCAATCGGGGGGAAAGACGGTTAAGTTGGCACTGTGACTCCACTGGTGTTGCAGGTGTCTATAGGCGCGTCAGTCACTTACCATCAGGTCATCCGTCTGCTCGTCTGCCACCTATAACAAAAAATACTACTATCGCTCTAAAAACCTCAACACCTCTGGCACCTAAATTTAAAATCATTCATCCATTTCCAAAGCCGTCAACTTTACAATCGCACACAATAATATTAAAAAAGTCACCGAACCAGCCGTGGGAGTGGGGTGCGCCCCGGCGCAAGCGCAGGGGCGAAACAATAGGCGTCTGGACGCGCGTGCCCGGAGGGGGGGAGGGGGGAAGTAATGCCACGTAATGCAATATTTGTTCGGCGACACACGGGTGACACGCGCAATGCACTATTGTGCACCTAGGAGTGCAGGGATGGGCAACTATTTCGACTATTTTAATTTGGTTCTTCAAAAAAATATTTAAGCTTGAGACATAAAGTCGGTTAAAGTCACTGTCACTTGTGAATTAAAAAATGATCTCAATGAGATAAAATACCTCTTCTTAAGTATTTTTTAATTATTTGTTTTTATGCACGTCATTTGACGTAATGGCTAATAATAAGCCAGACACGATGATTCGAGGTGTTCTTTTTGCTGAAAGCACCATCTAAAACAACTAGAGAATGACACATTGTAGACAACACATAACAAACACGACACAAAAACAGCACACCTGATAAGGTAATAATACTAAAACGTTAAAGAACCAAAAACTATGAATATACTTAGTGTTGCACTAAATGAACTTGTCAATGCGCTGGCGTCTCATGACCTAAAAATAAACGTTTTTATGTTAGTTCCTATAATAGTAACTCCAACTACTTATTTGCAAACTTTTTGACAATGTTCCAAACCCCTGCCAAGCACTAATCCCTGCATGGGGTGCGACGATAAAAAGATAATACGACCCAGTCGCGTGCGCATCAAAAACTCTAACGACGCACCTATGGAGCTTATCGCGCCTGCGCAAAGCGACCCACGTCACTGACACATTTCCTTATGCCACAGACTTTAAGGTTGAACATTGTTTGACGTGTGAGGTATGTAATAACAAATGAGCTTAATTATAATACCTAGCAAGGGGTGCAGAAAATAAACATCGTGGCAGGAGGTCTGGCTGAGTTTTTATTGCGAGCGTGCTGGGCGGGCAATGTCGCGAGAGTAATGTGAGTGTTGGAGATCAGGTAGGGTAGACGGTGAACAACAAAGTATTTTCTAAGTATTAAAAAAGAAAAAAATACAATCGTAGACAAAGAAATTGTGATGGTAATCGTATTCTAAAGTATGAATGATTCGACTCACGGGGCTACTGTGTTGTTCTTTTGATTTTTCCTCGATTTGATCCACAGCTATCAAAAACTAGAAGCTAGTTTAAAGAAGGTCTTCAAAAGTTTTGAAAAATTTAGACTAGAAACAATGAATCTTATTCCAATGCCTTCTCACCGATTTCTTCAGCTATCTGCACTAAGCGTTTTACCAAGTATGTCCATCATGCTTGTAACTATGATGAAAATGATATACCATTTTCTCTTAGATCAATCTTTAGATGTCATTGCAGTGACATGTGTGTTATTCGTATACCGTACTTTTATACTTTTATACCTTCTTACTTTCTATCTGCATTGAGTCTTTTGGTGACCTAGCCAGAAAGAGAGACGACAACCTGGAAAAGTTACTGCTGGAAGGAAAGGTGACCGGAAGAAAGCCCCATGCGTTGGTCGGACCAAATCAACTTCATCTTAACAACATAGTCGATGATCAGCATTGAGGACAAACGACGCAAGGATAAAAAGGAGGATACATCTTCATACTATACAAAATAATCAGTTACCATCAATACAATATTTGACAAAACAAGTAGCAGGACTATAGTGACCAAGAAAAGTTTTCAAGCCGATGGAAAAGGATTCTATAAACAATAATAATGAAAACTATCTATGAGCAAGCTAATACTAAAGAGCTGCGCGCCATATGCGCTAGCAATAATGAGCAGGCGTGGAAACAGCGACACCCCGATGCCCAGGATTTCATAACCATAACCGGTTGCCATTGTTCGGCCGTATAAATCACGCGGACGTGTCGCACGGACTAAAAATCATTGGGAGAGCAATTTATTGTAGGTGCGTGTAGTGCGGATAGTGGCCAGAAACTCGTTGGAGCTGTTAACTGCAATTGTGCGAGATGTACGAGATTTGTTGGTAAATTACGTGTTAAGCGCTCGTAGAATTAAACTTCTGCAACAAGTCTATTAAAAAGTATAAGATCTAATAACAGTGTTTTTAGAGGTTTTGATATTGGAGTACCCCAGGGTTCAATACGGGGGCCAATACTCTTTATCATTTTGCAAATTGATTTAACTCAAATCGATATTTATGCGATAGTTAGCAGAAGGATAGACGGATCTCTTTATGGTTAGTGATCGCAGCCACCAGTGGCGTCTATGTGCGTTGAAAATATTTAATCTCCCCTTCTGCCTCGGATGGACATCAATGATCTTTACTCACTTGAGAATGCAGAAGATTCCTTCATGACAGTTTTTTACGAGTCTGTGGTATCACTTTGGTCGAGCTTTTCCATTCTTACTGAAGCGTGGCTCTTTTAAACAAATTTTGATTTCTGCTACAAATATATCTTTATCTTATGGCAACAATTTTAGCGGCCATTCCAGACTCAAGTTACTGATTCATCGCCCTACTTTAGCTCGGCGATTACGCGTGCCACATGGGGCAGAGAAAGGTGAGGGCGACTTTTTGTCACGGCATTGTGTGACGGTCGCATTGTGACGTCACCGCGACAAACGTGCCCCATTCACCCAGAGGGGATGTCGGTTGAGAGTCGCACGTGGATTCCATTCAACTTTTTACAGTTGTTTTAGCAATTTTGAATCGATTTCCAGCTATTGTTAGTTTGCCTAAATATATTTTGATATATTTTGGTGTTGTATGGAATCATTGACATTGGTTTTAAAAGTTATGTTATCGATTTGACTTCCTATCAATACATTTTTTTATAGATTTAACGGCTTTGTTGATAGAACCTAGATACGATAAAAATCAATTGTTATGAATCAAATGTGATTCACAGAATAATAAACCTAGTGAAATTGTTAACTTACGTTACTTATGGTGGAAATAAAACTATGAGTTTTAAAATTTACTATGCAAATGCAATTTCATCTACCTGTTACAATTTTGTATAAAACCATTAGGTATATGATCACACTTTATTGTAATATGTAGTAACACAGAACATACTTAGGTAGGTACATACTTACTTACCTACTCTTCTTCTGACTTTGAATGAGTCTTGGCCTCAGATATGAGATGTCGGCATTTATTTCGGTATTGTGCAGCTTGTCGCAAATCCAATTTTTATATGATATTATTGAATAGCAACAGGGAACATCTTTTGCAAAAAAAATTGTCTAAGGGGTATATTTTTATGTGTATCTTTTTTGATACTCACAAGTAGTTCTTTAAAGACCAAACTGGTATAAAGTGTTTCCTATTTTTTTTTCATTATCGCTTTTGAACACTAATAAAAATATATTATAATGAAAAAAAACTTTCAGACCGTAAATGAGGTATATAATTGACTAAAATGTTATCTTAAAAATAATGTAATTTAATGACATTTGTCTTTATTTAACCCGAGAAAACGCACGATCATAATTATGATTCAGCTACAAAAAAAGACAAAATTTAATTCACTCTTTCAAAGAGGTGGCAATAACGCCATCCTTTTCCTCCTCCAGTTTTTCACCCAGGTTAGGGTGACAATGTAATCTGTCCGCGCCCCGCCGAGACCGTCCGATTACGCGCTGCAAATCTTGTTACCCTACTGATTAATATTGCTGCTGGGTGATGCGTGCTCGTTTTGGCGAATTGGTACGTGTAATGGGCTTAGATGGTACTTCTATTTGTGGGACTGTCCGCGTTTTGACATTAATTATGGTGTTATAAATTTTATGGTCAGAGGGTTTGTAAATCAATGATATTGTGTCATTTACTAAGTATTTTACAGTTTCCGATAGTTGAATACCTACAAAAATATGGACAAAATAATCAGGTTTGCATTAGTAATCTTAAATTAAGTCAAACTTAGGATCCCTAATGCAAACCCGATAGATTATAAGGTTATTCTTCGAGATACCACTTTGGGTAGTTCAATAATCCTCCAAAATTAACATCATAATCTTGAAATATGGTTAAAAGTTACATTTATTATGGAAAAACTGCGATTCTAGTATTTTTTGAAGGTTTTAAGGTCGTATCGGTCTGGAAATACCGCAATAGATAGTTCATTCCATAATTTTGAAATTAATTCAGAAATTCAACCAGATTTTGCAAAATTGAGTCTCCAAACGAAGAGAGAGTAAAATACTAGTAGGTATAGGAATTAAATTAAAAAAAAAGTAATAACGACTTCATCCTAGGATACAGTCGTCCCCAAAACAATAACGCAGGTTCAACGAGCGAGCGAATAAAAGCGAGATAAAGAATCAATATGGTGCAATACCGCGCCAGGTTTATTGCGGGAGATTTACATGGCACCTACGCGCCAACGACCAATGAACGCACTTTACTGCGACGCGAAACATTGTCCATTGGTTTTTAGTTCCTGTAGTGTATAGTTAAGAAAACTATTTAATAAGATCACTAATTTACTACTGGACGTATTATTATAAGATCAACAAAAATCAACAACTTATATGCGAAAGCATGAAGATGGTTCCAGTCATAGACGAAGTTAGTTTATCATTTCGGCACTTTTTGCTATCTACTTATAGATTATTTTCAACTGTGGAAAGCAATTGCCATGAAACAAGTATTCATTTCTTTTTTAAAGAAGGAACATTGCTAATATGGGGCCCTTCATGAAACTACCGGCCAACAAAATGTTACAAAGTATTATGTAACAAAGTGATTAGTTTTGGTGCATGTCGAGGTATTTGTAGCCATAGTTATAATTGCACGAAAGTTGAAGGATTCCTGGAGAGCCTCAAAACGTAAACAGCCAGAATAATCTCCTTCATCATGATACATATAACTTCGCACTAGTTTGTAACTGTTTGATATTTCTGAAATTCGGAACAAAATTTTACGGATTACCTTCTCCCATCCTTGGCATTTTCTTACTAACAGAGCAGCTTCTTAACCCCTTTGTAATAAAAGAAAAAGTACACTCGCATAAATATTTGTAGCGATATACGAGTGCTTGTAAAACACGGCAATAGCGCAGGCGGTTTAACGATCAGTTACATTGTAGACAAATTGTGTGCCCGACTGTACGCGTTTCTATTTACCGACTACGCCTAAACTACTCATTTGAATAATCTAGTGAAGTGATAGTGGGGGATGATTTTGTCGATGATTTTTTTTTTGCAAGAGTCATTTTGGAAATTCATTTTCGTTTAAAAAGTATAATTTTGAAATCGATTGCAGACTATTGCATTCCTATTTGTATGTGGCTATCATGCACTCAAAATAATACAAAGTTTTTTTAGATAAAAAAAACCCTTTCATACAAAGTCAGGTACGGACAAGTAAGTTCATAATACGGACAGCCAAACAGTGCTGAAACGCCCTGCCGAAGTCTGTTTTGACCTGAAGTCTGGACATCTTTAAGGCAAGAGTTAACAGGCATCTTCTAGGCAATTCGCGTATCATCCTAGACCTCATCGTCACTTTCAATCAGGTGCGATTGTAGTCAAGCGTTAGCCTATAGTCTAATAAAAAAGTCGCTCAAGTGATTTGACCATTTTGTATCGAGACTGGTTGGTAGAAGACGTTGTTAACCCTTTAATAGGCAGAAGGTATAAATACCATTCATTGGTTTTGGACCTTATCTCCAACACTAAGGTTAAAAATATGGTGTATAACATATCGACAAAGCCGCGTAAAGCATTAAGGAATGTAAATGTTCACAGATACATCCTGCAGATAGTTTGAACATCACTAGCACAGCAAAGGAGTGCGTCACCGGCAGGCGGGTGGTCGGGTTTGCATAAAATCGTCATTTGTCAGTCGGTAATGCACGCCGTCCGCGGCAGATCGCTACCCTCGGCGTTATGACGGACGTCACGTGCCTGCTTATATTGCACTTACGTGTAATCATTACGGTGCAATATACGAGATCACCTCGAGAGTCTAGAGTGAAGAGTGCAGAAATCATCTCTACACGTATAAACAAGATAAAATTTGACTTATTTGAGAAAGGGAAATCATTCAGATCGTCTTGCTTTGAGCACGTACAGGGGTCGTTTTCATCGATATGTCACCGTGGGAGTCTTTAAATACATATTTCACTTCCCTACAATTGACATCAGAAACTTTAAATTTAACGATTACAATAGAAACCCAAGATTGTGATCTAAATTTTGGAGACATACGGGTATAGCATACTGCCACAGTAATAGTATTTTTATGATATTGACCCAAAGACAGAACAAATGTCATTAGAAAGAAAAGAAAACAGATTTTTTGTATGTGATAGTAGGCAGATGAGCAGACGGATCACCTAATCGCAAGTGATTGCCGCCTCCCATGAACAGCAGCAACGCTTAGTGAAGTCGCAAGTCGGCTGCCAACCATTTTTTGGTACCAACCATTGGTCGAGACAATTATTTTTGGCAAACTGATGGTTATCTAAAAGATTTAAGAAACTCTTATTTACCCTCGCATTCCTATCGCTGCAATTTACTCTCAGCAAAGCTATAATTATTTTATCTAATCAATAAACGCCAACTATACGTGCATTAACTAAGAGATCACTTTGCCGGCCCCTCGCTTAGCAGACAAAATAGTCAAATCGAACTTTATGGATGGAATAAAAGTGCATATAAATTTTATGAAGTATAAACGGGACATTTCTAAAAGTTTATGAGGCAAGCAGTCGCAGGGGAGTTAGCACCTAAACCTAACTCGCCCCACCAAGAAATCCTTCCATCCTACCAATCCAATCGATATCGAATACATTACCACACTAACTATGAAACTATAGCTCTCGAGATGTAAGAAACGGCGCAATGTATACCAATCGTTGGTAATTACTCTTCGTAAGGTGACGAGCATTCGTAGTTTAGGGGTTATGGTGACCATAAATTCAAGTTAAATTGGAGACATATCTTTTAATGTGCGTTTATTGAAGTGTTTATGTGGAGGTCTCTTCAAAGTCGCGCCTTCAACGCTTCGTTTAATGGATCGGACGATGAATTTGCGTCTAGAGATGTGAGACTAATGGAAAAAATCGATTCAATTAAAATCGAGTTTTCTTTATGAATCATGAATCTATTTTAATAAATACAAATAAATAGCACATTCTGAAAAAAGAAACTTTTTTCGTATTATTCAAAATCCTACATAATTTTCATACTCGACTATTACCTGAGAGATTCATAACAACCATAAATGAGATTAAATATAAAATCAAATCATGCTCTACTTTCAAGTTAAAAAGATATAATACATATATTATTGGCACAATAAAAGTATTATTTTACGTTTGACTAGTAATAAAAGAATCAAATTTAGTCACTGCAAAATTATTTTTAATCGATTACTTAATATGAATTCGAAAATCGATTACCTATACAAAAATAATAACTGAATAAAAGAAAAAAACGATTATTTTTTAACATCCCTATGCGTCTCGTTGTTATAAGACAAGTAATGAACTCAACTTCAGATATTAAAGTTCCAAAGTTAAATTATCAGCCATCTTAGTGGATTTCGGTGGGATTACAAGTGTTATGATTTAAGGTGAAGAAACTTAACGTCCAAGTCTGAGATAAGCCGAAAGTTTAATTTAAAATATTACCTACTGAGGTTGCGGGAGTTTTAAAAACCTAGCTCTGGGAAGTTTAGTACGAAGCGGTTAGGTTTATCGTATTTTTTTATAAAATGCCTACTAAACAAAAAATTAAAATATGATATTAGAAATCTTAGTTTTGGTCCATAAATTCATATCATTTATTATTTTAGACGAGAATTAACGCGACGCGACGTTAATTTTTAAGCACATAATTATGTACAAAGTTATTGTTGTCCGCTTGTGACCACGGCTGCTGTAACGCAGCCGTTATGTCAAGCAGTTAATTAAGTAATTATGTGCTTAAAACTTAATGTCGTTTTAATTCCTGTCTTTAATAATAATAGTTACAATGCAATGCGAAAATTTAAAGTACATGAATTCATGATAATTATATAAGTATGTGATAATGATAATGATCAATCAAATTTGATATTTATTCCATTAGGTAATCATTGATTTTATCACTTCTGAGTCTACTACTAAAAGCTGCACTACTTGGGATTCTTTTAGTTGGTTTAAAACCACTAGAATAGTTAAATGTGTCATTAAAATAAAGGATTTTTTTAATAAAGTCTCATACCAAACAAAATCTCAACATGCCCATAACTCCACCTTTAGTTTACCTCCAGCGATAAACCCGCCATATTCATGAGTACAGCAAAACAGCCACTCAGGTCTTAACGACCCTCATACTTTATATCAGTTTAATGTCCCCGCAAAAACCCGATTTAGTGCACAATCAAATTTTTATTAATCACTCAATTGGTGGTGCAACTTTTAGTACCCGTGAGAGAGATTGGTCGTAAAGTTGGTATATGACAATGCAATTTCAATTAGTAGATACCTAAACGTAGGTATTTTTTAATAAATTAAGTTTAGTTAGTTTTTTAGCTCACGCCATGCAGGTTGCGGATCAAGAAGTAGCTCGGGTTTCTGATCGAAATTTTCACAAATCTACATTTGGCGAGCATGGAAATCAAGCCTAATCCAGTCATAGTAGCGGAGCTAGTCTTCTTGATGAAGGTTGGTGCCTCGCGGGACAGCAAATACGTAGCTACTTCTAAAGTTACATAGTTATTAATAGGTACCTTAACCAATAGTTAGATGTGAATAAAATAAAATCTTCTACAGCATAGGTAATATATAGGTATAATGCCGTTGATGTTGCCACTAAAAACATCAAGAAGAAGTATTCTTATTTTTATGTGACAGGTGGCAGACGAGCAGACGGATCACCCGATGGTAAGCGATCGCCACCGTCCATAGATATACCTGCAACATCAGTAGAGTTACAAGTGCGTTGCCAACATTTAACCCCCTCTTTCCCCCCAATTGGGCCCCCGGTAAACTTACTCACTCGACAAAACAGCGCAGGCGCTCCTTCACACCGGTCTTCTATGAGGCCGTGGTATCACTCCGGTCGAGCCAGACCATTCAAGCCAAAGCGTGGCGCTCCCCGTTTAGGTTTCTATTTTATCACTGCTCAAGATTACTATTATCAAAAATAAAGTATAGCATTACAGATCTTTGTTAGACAATAAATACAACATTTGATTTGAAATTGAATCCCTATTACAAAGGTACAATAAAGTCAGCCTCACCCGTCCCCACGCTTTCCGATCCATACACAATATTTAACCCACTGTTTGTCCTCCCTTCAGCCTACAGCTACCCTTCGAAATATTAAATTAACATAAACAGGAGCAAGTCAAATCGAGAAGACAAATCTATCTCTTGGAAATCGTTAATTTGAGAATTTGAGCCCTTTCAAGGCGGGGGTCTTTTGAAACGATGTTACTAGATCGGGGATTCTCAAACTTTTGTTTTATATGGAGGACAATCAAGATGGCCTCACTCCGCCTGATGGTAAGCGGCCGTGGGATCCAAATATGAGATTGACAGGCACAAAAGAACAGACAAAGTATCCATTGAGTCTGTCACTCTCACATTGAAGGCCTGCTGACTCGTTCCATCCCATCTACTCTAATAGATGTAGGTAGGAAATATAATGTTTATTTTTATTGTCATCATACGTCCACTGCTGGATAAACGCAGCTCCCAATGTTCTCCACACAGATCGCTCCAGTGGGTGGCACAGGAAGCATCTTAGGAATGCCAGCGACCTTTGACCTAAATGCACTGCCTCCTTGTATAGATAAAATATGATTGTTTATTATGTACGAGTAGATACAGATATCCCAGTCCAAATAGATAGTTTTGAGTCTGGAAAAAAATCCTTAAAATCCTTAATTTTATGTGATTTGTGGGCGTGGCAGACAAGCAGACGGAATCACTTGATGTGTTGAAGTCACTAGTCTGCTGCCAATCATTCTTAAGCCTCTCCCCCTAAATGGGTCTCTGGTAACCCCACTCACACGGCGAAAACACAGTGCAGGTCAGCACCTGAACTACGTGAAGCAGCCTTCACGCCGGTCTTCTGTGAGGTGCCTTAAAATATTTAATTTAATATTGTGAATAATGGCACGAACAAGTTCAATTATACTTTGAGAAACACTGTACTGTATGAATGCTCAACTAAGTGCGTTACTCGCTTTATCTTGGACCCCGATCGCTCCGATTCCACCGAGGTGAAGACACCTTGCTCCGTCGGGTATGAGGTGATTGCCATTTCATGTGTTGCCTTTGATCTCTTTGAATGCCGTCATAACGAAGGGTTATTGATTTTTGATGTTTCAAGAGTAAAGTCCTCTAATTTTTAGCAATCGCTGAGACGCTTTAGGTTTAAACTTTAGTTTTGGGGTAACTGGGGAGTAAATAGTTTAATAAACTTCTTCTTGAAATATTTATTCACACAACATCTCATACATTGACCTGACGCTTAAGCACTTGTGTTACAGATATCAATCAACAGAGGAAACACAAATATCATACTTAAGTACATATATTACACCCAGATACCACACAAACATTCGTGTGATGAACGTTTGTGTTAAGTGTTCATCACACGAATATTTGTCCATCGAACCCACGACCTTACGGCGTTTTAGGCAAATAAGCTTTTGGCTAGTCTTTAAAAAACGATCATTATAATCTCTAGATACACCATTCCGTACTTAAAGTGTGAAAAAATTATGCCAACAACGCTGTAATTAGCAGCAGTTTCAGTTACTGCCTTTTTGCTATGTTTTCTGTGTGATTCCGTTGGTCTGGCTCCCCTACCCTTGTCAGATCAGACGGCAGTCTCTGGGTGGTCAATGTTGTGATGGTCAACGATTGTACATGTATTTGTTTATTTTTTTGAAATCGGCAACAAACGAATAAGTAAGGTATCTGAAGTAATCACTGCTTTACCACATCTGCCCCCATCTGCGGAATCAGAGAAACCGCTGATGCGTTCTTAATTCAAAATCTAAAGAAATAAAGCCCTGTAGTGTTGTACTTCAGATATAAACAACAAGTTTGCACATGCATCGACTTCAAATAAAAATACCCATTGTAAAGAACCCTAACGAAGTTTAATGTTGTAACAGGAGCATGTTTATTGCTATAATTAAATTGTTAGACCATAAATTCTTATTGGGACGCATTCGCGACGTGTCGTTTTCTGTACATTACTGTAATTAAATCATATGAGCGTGAGTTAACGCTGGGGAGACTTACATCATTAGCATTCATCTAAAGGATATAAGTGTTAAAAAGGTTTTTTTACGAAACGAAATATGGTTGTTAGTAAACTTAGTTTAAAGATTATAATTTTACATGATTGAGTTTTGTCACGAAAAACCATCAGGTGTCCAAGGACGACGGTAATCGCCCAACATCAGGTACGTCTGCCTTGTCTGCCCTTTAAAATTGTAAAACTATGCTGTAAAAAGGTTACTTTAGTCATGAGGTTTGATGACAACCTGCTGTTTGACGTTGTAAGCACCCAAAAGTCTTTTAAGAGGCATAAAACAACAGATTGTCCATTGTTTCTGCTGTCTGGGCCTTACGACGATAAATGTATAATGCCTCCTACATCAGGATATTCCTTGTGATTTTGATAAGATTTTGGTTTTTAATACATTTATACAATTGTTTGGATTACTTATCTAAATAATTGCATATCATGTTGAAATGCCGATAAGTGTTTACTTCTTCATAAATAATTCTTAATCAAATGAAATGTAGGTACAATGTTTCGATTTTTTCAAACAAAGCTCGGCTTTGTAATCACCAATCCGCATTAGGCAAACACGGCGATTAAGCCTAATCCCTTCATAGCGATGATTTGATTTCAATGATGGATGGAGGCCTGTCATACCCTGCAGTAGGACAATAAACAGGCTGATACATTACGAAAATCACAACTGCGCGTTTGAAATCAAACGGTGACAATCGGTTGACAAAAAATCATTGGCACCATCTCGATTGTGCCAAGCGTGGGTAGGGCTGCAATCGGTCTATATTTTATTTTATAATTCACCGGCGAGCGACCCGATAACAGTTTCAGCCTCCTAAAACGAGGGATTGCCACTTCGGTCGGTCCTACACCGCCTAATTCACAGTTAGTCCCGGTACCTTCACTTACTCTAAAAACAGCGCAAGTCCTGCTTCAATTTAATATTTGTTTTGAGTCCAAACACCGGTCGAGTCAGAGACTCCCACGTTTATACGCACTCCTCAATTCCTCGCACACTCGCTGCACTCAACGCACTCCTGTCTACCCTCAGTGTGATCTGTTTGAGTTGGTGGCCGAATGTCATTGACAATGTCAATGACAATGACATTAAGTAATGTGTGTTCATGTGGGTGTAATATTATTAAGTGTAGTTTTTATTTTTAAATACTTTGATTCAGCTAATGAAGTAGGCGTTTGCCGTGACATTTGAATTAAATAAAGTCCATTGGTACTTAGTCCGTTCTTTTGTACCTGTCAACCTCATATTTGGATCACACGGCCGCACCATCAGGTGGAGTGAGGTCATCTTGATTGTCCTGAATAAAAATAAAAACTTTTGAGTAATACAGCTTCTACATTTGCTTGCAGCTACGGCCAACCCTACGCATAGTCCAGGGGTCCGGTCCCCCGGCAATCCGCTGCAGCGGCGGCCCCGCACGCGCCGCAGCGATCGATGCACTCACTGCAAGCGTTATTGGGATCGTTAATTGTACGTGCATTCGCGACATCAATCTGTATGTCCTTACGCAGGAGATGCATTCGTGAATGGAGCTGTTTTTTGCAAATAAATTAGTAAGTGTTGAAAACGAGAGGTGACTACCTATTGATGTTTCATATTTCATTAATAATAATCAGTCGCGAGTCTCCGATGATTTGATTTCAATAATGAAGGCCTTTGCCCAACAGTGGGACATTATAGATTGATACTTTGCTTTACTAGTCAAAGTCAAATCAAGTCTAATAATTACAATGAATTGACTGTCGTGTGATCTTTGCAACCCTTTAACAAGGAAGAGAACCAGGACCAACAGAATCACTGTTACACGTTTCAGAATCTAGTTTTTTTATGTCTTAGGTGACAAATGAGAATGACGGATCACTGAATTAGGTATAGTATAGGGAATGCCTTAATATAAGATGTCGGTTAGTGTTTGAAACTTTATCATAGCGTTAAATTTGCCATTTCATTGAGATCAAACTTGAGAGTTTTGCAAGCCTCCTAGCGTAGGTAGATTATCTTTTGTTTAAAAATAACGGTTTACACGTCACCACCAAATCTCTTCATTCAGCAGGGGTGCCAAACTATTATAAATGGGCCCACATTTGTTCATGTTGCAACCGCACTCACCTCGCGGCCGCACGTCCAGGGGGGACGAAGACAAGGTGTGCGCGTCACTCGCCGCGGACGCGCTGGGAGCACGCGTCAGAAGTGCTTTGTACTAGGGCTGTCATTCGTAAGAAATATAATGATACAAAATATTTATTTATTACGAACACACAACATACATAGGACAAATACAAACAGGCTGGACAACAACACATAATTTTAACGTACAAAAAACACAAACATCATTTTCTGTTGCCCCGTTCGTTGGTCTAGTGGTTTAAATTCCGGGCCGTGATCTCGGCGTCCCGGCTCGAGCAAAGTTTCGAATTTTTTGAACATAGCTCGGGTTTGTGATCACCAATTCACATTAGGCAAGCGTGGTGATTAAGCCTAATCCTATCATAGTGGAGATGACTTGATTTCTATGATGGAGGCCTTTGCCCTGCAGTGGGACAGTGTATAGGCTAATACTTTACTCTTTTTATTACTTTTCGGAACATCCATTTGTTTAGGATTGACGTTTGGATCAAAGAATAAAAAGGCTGGCCTCCTTTTATATTGTTTATGTTTTACATGTTTTCACTGTTTTTTATTGATTCTTGTTTATTGCTTATGTTTTAATTTGCCTTGTGAACGTGTCCTGCGTAATATATTCTGATTTCCTGATAATATCACCTTTTTTATTGGTATCCAAGACACCATACAGTCCAGCTTGATTGCCATCAACAATTATAATAATTTCCAAAAATTTACAATTCTTAAGTGAAAGTTTTAGGATAAATCCAGTCAGTAGCTATAATGAGACTTCTTGTATATATAATAATCTCTTGTCTCATAAAAAAAAAACTGTTACTGTAATGAAATTAACAAGTTGGGACAAGAATTATAGTTTTATAATACTTACTTACTTAGTTTTTTTTCTATAACTTTGAGTAACCCAAATTCAATCCCTTTGACAACACCGGTGTCACCCCTGACCAGCAAAAACAAGGTGCTCACGGATCGCACGCGTCACATCTCCATTGTCCTCAACCTCGCGTCACCCTCGCGACTGTTAAATATTATTATTACCAGATTTATCGCGCAGAAAATTGTAGTCATTGTCGCACGGCCATATTTCATATCATTATGAATTTATTTTTATGTTAATTACGTGGATGCTAGTTACGAATGTTGGGGGACATCGCGAAATGTAACGGTCGTCGGGATTTTTTCTCACGTGTTTTTGTGTAGGAGACCCCTTTATGACTAGTTATTGTTATTATTATTACCAATATTTTATAAACTACTTTTATGTATTGGTACCTTAGTCAACAAATTCTTTATTGTCGTAAGACCCAAAAACCTTTTAAAAGGCAGAATCAATTTATTTCCTACTAGCGGCCGCCCGCGACTTCGTCCGCGTGGAAAAGTAACTTTTTACCCCCCTTTTAACCCCTTACAACCCCCTTAATATTATTATGTTGATACAACTTAAACAAATTATTTCGACCAAATTTGGTACCATAAAAACGGTCATTGTGACTAAACCTTAAAAGATAGACATTTGCCGTCGCGGACTTTTTTTTAGATCATGTATAGAGGAATAATTCTTTCATACATATTTTTTGTGTATCTTGAACCGTTTTCGCAGCGCACGCAAAGAAAGCCTTCAAAAATGAATAATTTTCCCCGTTTTTTACACATTTACCGCTCTGTCTTTGCTCCTATTGGTCATAGCGTAATGTTATTTAGCCTATAGCCTTCCTCGATAAATGGACTATCCAACAAAAAAAGAATTATTCAAATCGCACCAGTAGTTTCGGAGATTAGCGCGTTCAAACAAACAAACTCTTCAGCTTTATTATATTAGTATAGATTTAGACCGTCTAATTGAATTGAGTCCTTTATACTCATAGATTATATTTATAGCTTTAAGTCGCACTATGATAGCACCCGAAAATTCGGAACGGTTTTTGATTTTGAGAGCAGTTGATAAATGTTGTTGTCCTGTCATAAAATTTATTTACGGAAATGATCGTATTAAAAAAAATGTATTCTGGGGGAGACCACTTTAAAACTATTTTTTGGAATTACCGTATCCAAAATGAACTAACGGCGCGGCTATCGCCGGAGGTGAACCGTCTGCTCGTCTGCTACTTATCACATAAAAATATGGCGCCAATGCTTTTAGCAACTTCGTTTGCGTGAACTTTATGACTCTTGCCTTAAAGATGATTATTTAAATAGTAGATTGGGCCAAGGAATCACGTAGTCCCATCACCAAACTTGGAACCCCCTTTAAGTTCGAAATATCCTTCCTTATCGGATCTCATCCAATAATGCTCATCACATTTGAAAATTTTGCACTCCATATCATCCCATATTTGTTATAGTGTAGCTGGGCTCTTAGAGTTCCACACCAGCTGTTCCATGATCTTGGATTTTTTTTCATGGCATCATAAAATGCTCATTAATCTGAACAACTTTTGTTAAGGTGCCATTGACCTACCTCTTATAGTTTAGCTGGGCTGTTGTGGTTCTACATCAAGGAGCCTGGTCTTCAAAATATAATATATCCTATAAGTTGCCCTGATATTACAGCTATACAATAAAAAAAGTTTCATTCGAATTGGTTCAGTAGTTTCCGAGATTAGCGCGAACAAACAGACAAACAGACAAACAGACAGACAAAAATTTTAAAAATCATTGATTCATGTTCTGTTACTGTTTTTTAGTCGTCCTAAGTTATTTTGAGATAAATATCTTCAATGTACAGACATAGCTTTTTTACATTTTTATTATATGTATAGATTGTGTTTGCTGTCTGGGTCTTACGAAGTTAAATATCAATTACTATTTTAAAGCAGGTTTCACTCTCATATTTCCAAAACCAAAATGTTTGTCAAAAAGACGTTGTTACTGAATGTTATACAAAGTCTTTCCCTTCTGTTTCTAAAATGCCGCCTAGGAGCCCGTGGAATGTTGATTAGGATTTTGTACTTATAATAAAATACCAAATAACTTTGGATTACTTTTAATTTTGTCCATTTTTCATCCATAATGTTACTTGTAAACGAATTTGGTCTCTCATTCTCGTTCTAATCCCACCAAAAAGATTGCACACGCAAATACAATTACCAATCGCGCCACGGACCGTGCTTAAACGGTTTACCTTTCCCTCCGTACCCTTTCATCGAGTACAAAAACAATCTTTTTTAATCGTTCAAAATAGCAAACGAATGCGGAGCTAAGCCGCGGGGCGATCGCGTCACAGCGTCACTCGGCAACAATGCATTAGCTAAACGCCGACAATGGCGTCTGACGCGATTCGCACGCGTGGACAGCTCGTGTGCACCCCGCTTTATAGCTCGCAAGAGGTGAAAGGGCTTATGTAAGCAAATTAAATTTAGCGATGATGTCGGTGTGGGTTTTAGTTGCTGACGAAAGCGGTGTTTCAAATCTTAAGACATTTAAGTTACCTACTCATTGTGGGGTTAAAAATCCGAATTTAATTTAAAAAAAAGGTATGTATCTGGCTAAATTTACACAAAGCTTTTTCATATTTTGAGAAAAAATTTACGGCCATGACCACAAGAAAGTAATTCCAAAGTATATAATATGTATTCTTCCTATCTTAACATGTGTTTAGCTGATAAAAGTGTATTTTATCTTTTGAAGACGTGTTTTGAAATTATAAGTGACTAATTATGATGACAAAAGAGTATCTAACTGTGTAATGTACTTTATTGAAAGGTTAGGGGAACCTGTGTTACGTTGGACAGTGTTGTACTTAGGACACTCTTAATTTTTCGAAAACTCCCACGGTTTAAAATAATATTGTCTATGGCAGTCGAAGCACCGTTTGTCAACTTTAACGTGAAGTTAGTTGTGATTCGCCGGCGCCGCGTGAGTGCGGATATAAGAGATCATTTATTATTTCTTGCTCAAAAAGTATGTTTTTCGGACTATACTTGTTGCCCATTTATTTATCGTGATCAACATTTATCAGAAATCTCTTATTCTCAATTTAATCTTAGTATATGTAGGTAACAGAAAGCATTGGTGTTCGAAACTGATCTTAACTTTAAGTGTGTTTATAAAAGTGGTTTATAGAAATTGTCACGATGTTGTACCTTGGCCTCCCAACTAACTATGTACCTTGGACACTGGCCAAGGTACATCATATTGATTGTACTTAGGATGCGAAACTAATAAATGCTTTTTTTTATTTTTTATTGTGTAGGAAAAATGCCTCGAAGCAAGCAAAACCAAAAAAGAGCTCCATTAGACACCGATAAAATTGAGAATGCAATCCGATAATATTATTGAAGGAGAAGGAGTTAACTTCACTTCATGGTGCTTCCAAGCACTCTCAACGCTTGTAACGCTGGTGGAGAATTTATTCCTCCAATGCTTATATTCCCGAGAGTTAATTTCAAAGACTTTATGCTTCATGGAGCACCTTAGGGCTCCTTAGGTGCTGCAAATCCATCAGGATGATCTAACGAGACCATATTATTCGTGATGTTCATGCATCACTTCATAAAATTTGCAAGATGAGTCTTGAAACTAAAGAAAGTCGTGCCATTGTTTTAATGGATAACCATGAAAGCCATATATCCATTCCAACAATTCGCCTAGCAAAAGAAAATGGTGTCATTCTAGTTATCCTACATCCACACACAAACAATAAAATGCAACCACTGGATAAATCGGTTTTTGGGCCATTTAAAACCTATTACAATCATGCAGCTAACGAAAAAATTATCGCAGACATTAATATAATTAAAAGGAGTTTAACAGGGACCTTTCCCTGTTAAACTCCTGGCGTTTATTTTCATTTGAACCTAGTATGTCCAAAGTACAACTCGTACTGTCCAAGGTACATCAGGTCTGTTGTACGTTGGACAGTTTTCCCTTTTTTTTTCTAGCGGCTTTTGTAGTCAAGTTTATGGAAAATTCACAGATTTTATTTATGAACTATATAGTTAAATAATGGATCTTTCTATTATATGCATATTTGGCAGGTTTTACTTACACCATTTATTTTAAAATACGAAAATGTAAAAAACTGGCCTAAGTACAACAGGTTCCCCTACCAATCATGGTCTGAGTGCGACTTACTGCAAATTCCGAAGTGGACATGACTACCAGATGCCTTTGCATTTTGTAAAACCAAAATAATAATAATAGACTCGGAAACAATGATGATTAAAATAGTTATTTAAGAGATTGCTGCCGTTTAAATTAGGTATATGGTAGCAATCCTGTAAATATCAATTCTAATATTAGTGACCATGATGATGCTAATGAGTACAAATAGCAACGTTACAAATGATAGCAACGCACGTACGAAATCACTTACGACCATTCCGAATTCACTCGCACACAAATCTATAGAGATTTAAATAAGGATAAATAGTGGGTAGACACACGCTCCCGCGACGAACAATAGGTGCGAGGGAAGAGGCAGAGGGTGGACCATGCTACATCAACATAGCTATACAACCTAAACCCTATGTCTATAGCCATAGAGAAGGTAATGTTAATCTACTTTCGTCCGTGGATGCTCACAATCGTCCACGCATACGGCTGTAACCGAAGAATTATACACGCTTTTATTAATAATTTGCCGTGTTGCTTTTTCACATGGATTCTATAGGATAAGCTAGTTAATCACGGTATTATTATTAAGCCCAGTTTTATTACTAATGGGAAATTTACTCCTTCTTTAGATCTGATTTTAATTATTGCATATTATTGTTAAAACATATCTGGAAATGCAGAAACATGGCTTTAAATGAGTATTTAGCCTCACAGAAAACCGGCGTGAAGCAGCTCCTGTACTGTGTTTCGCCGAGTGAGTGAGGGTACCGGAGGCCCATCGGGGGGAAGGGGATAAAAGGTTAGCAGCGCACTTGTTGCAAGTGTTCATGGGCGGCGGCAATTGTTTACCATCAGGTGATCCGCCTGCTCGTCTGCTACCTATCACATAAAAAAAAGCATTAATTAGACCTGATTATTAAAGTTTACCTTTGCCGCCTGCAAAACTTCAAAAGAGAGCGTATATATTTTTATTAGATCGGCAGCGAACTTGTTACTCCAATGGCTTTTCGGGTGTCTATAGTTGGCGATAATTGTTTACCATCAGGATACGTCTGCCCTATACATCGTACAAGAAAATATACTTAAACTCTATTTCCTGTCATGAATTATGTACTCATTTTTATGAGATTTGAAGGCAAACGACCAAGCGGGTCACCTGAAGGTAAATGATCACTGCCGCCCATGGACGTCAGTTACGCCATAAGTAGTGCATATTCGTTTCTGACCCTTTAGAAAGATCTATTAGAAATAGTAAACTAGGTATCATTCTTGTTATTACATTGTCTTTACAATTTTGCTATTTTAAAAAAATACTACTAACATAATGAGAGTAGGTCCATCAAAATCGAAAGTCCAAAACTAATCCTAAAAGTAAAAGGGAGCCGCCGCGTAACCCAATCCGTTTCCAATTACAGCGCAATCAGTGAGCCATCACAGCTCCAGTGATCAAGTGACGTTCGTGTACCGCGCGCATCTGTCAAGCACAAGCACGTCGTCCAAGTAACTGCGACGCGATACCGATCACAGTGACCATGTGACGGATCCACGTACCGCTCTCCCGGGGCACATATCAGCCCGTTATCTGGCTGCGGGGATCTTTTCATTAAGGTTATCGCGGTGGCTGATCGGAAAACGACACGTGGGCCTTTATATTCGCATGTGGTAGAATGCGTTTTGTAGGTATAGTAATGAGGGTTTTTAATTTGGCGGCGGACTTATTTAGCAATTTTCAATCCTTTTTTTCATTGAAATCTGTAAATGAAAATAATTAGGTAGTAGTCTTTTAAAAATATCCATTGTTCATCTTCTTTAATATCATAGTTACAAAGCTATACAATATGCAGTATTGTAAATGATATTAATGTAATTACTTTTGGACTGCCCAATGACGCTATAGATAGACGATCTAGTAGTGAACTGAACCTAAATTGGCACTATAAAGGTTTTGATTTAGATTTCCATTCTGGGCGAACATTGTATTTGTTTAGTTATTGGGTATTATAATAAATATAATTTAACAATTAATGAAAAGTGCAGATTGCCACACAACAACCACACAGTTAAGAATTTAACCTGGAGGCTGTTCTGACAGAAAAAATAACGAAGATTTGATTGCTGATGGAAATCTTTTGAATTTTTAAATCTAGGGCCCTCAACCGCTATCATCATTTACCTCTTACAAAGCCCACCTCAGTACATAAGTGCTCATTTCCTACATATCCAAATCCGTACGCAAGCGCACGCGCCGCCATTCGTCGCGCACGTGCCCTGCAAATTAAAAACCTTTTGCCGCGAGTGCGATTATTAATTACCTACTAGCTCTCCCTCCGTGAGAAAAAGACGCAATTAGAGCCCATTGTAAGGCCAGTCTTGTCCTTTTTGAGTGACAGAGGTGAAAGGGGGAAAGGTTTATTGTCTATCTAGACGGCCACACGTTGGGTTTTACAATCTGTCGAAGTTTTTTATTCGATTCTGGCCATGTTAAAGTTATATACCACACATGCGACAACTTACTGTCCCGTTGGTGCATTTGGTAGAGACCCCGTCTCATGCGCTAAAAGTCAGGATTTGGTTCCCATTATGCATTTGTAAAATAAGTGCTTACGCTAGATATTACAAAATACTGCATGGTAATTGAGCTATTACGCGAATTATTCTTATTTTCAGTTAAATGAATGAATGTTATTATTTAAATGAAGCATTGCTTGAAAATTAATGATCCGACTCTGCCATATCAAATATTATTCTGGTGCGTAATGGAAAAAATGGATTTGCCGTATTAATATTTTTCGGGTGTATAATTAATAGCTTGTCTCCACCGTTAGATGTTTAAATACTAGCAAATGGTGTCACTTTATAAGTTTTCTGACGTTTTATATATTTGAAGATATTTCAATGTCCTGAACATCTTAAAAGAGGAAGTCTTTCAAGTTCTTATTACTTTGGTGATCTTTAACAAATAATACGTAGGTAATAACACTTGTTGTCGTCGCCTTTTATTTTTACATATTTTGTGACCTTAAAATTCACATCAACATTCAACACGCGTTTATTTGATATTTGCATAAAAATACCGCGACACGACTAGGCGTCGGTTTTATCAATGTCCGCGTTTTCAATAAACCCCAACAAACTGGCCGGTTGACTCGGTGCTTTTTTCCGCCAATAGATTCGCTTCCGCGAGCCGCGGAAGTGGCCCGATGCTCGGTAGGGCTGCCACTGGAACTTAAAATAAGTTAGGAAAGTAACGAACAAGTTGGTGTCTAACTAATAGTTGGTATCACTCAGTCATAGAGTAGGAATTCGTAATTAAGATTTCAAATCCTTTAATGAAAAGAAATTAATTATGTTTATATTTAAGTCCATACACACACACTTATATTTTTAAATATCCGAGGATAAAATGTGAATTTATAATGTTAAGAAATCAACAAGATGCTTTTATCCAAAACGTTCAATCTGTAGGTAGAAATAACAATAATCTTCTTCAAATGAGCTCAAGTCCGTACTGAATATTTATGAATGTCAAATCATGAAATCTACTGTCTAATTATGTAATCCAGGGATCCAGTTATCTTCACTACTATTCTATTATAACTAGTAGGCAACTATTTATAATTATTGGGATATAAAAATTGCGAGCTAGCTAAGCGAGCAAAGCAATCTATATTATTTATAAAGAGACAATATTGTCTCTTATTGATTGCTAGATATCTATAGACACCCACAAGGCTTATAATAATTCGAAAAGTTGAGACACCTGCGCAATTTAATCGACACCCAGCGTCATCTAGCGGCAATAATTGAAACTTATGGTAAGAATAAGTCCCAAAACGAAGTGAGGGCGGGCCACCAGTAGAACTATAAAACTTAATTTTGTTGTAATATTGTAACAGCCCTACCGCTGGCCGTCCTATCCGGGGCGGCCCACAACAGGAGCGCTTACCTTAGTTTTTTATTTGTGTCCGTTGATTTACGGTTGTTTTGAATTTGTTCGGCCACTGTGTCCGCGCCAAAATGCTTTCGACACGACACAGGAAATCTGGCCTTTTTAGTCAGCGAGGAAATAAAGTTTGGGTTTCGCGAGTTATGCAAAATAGATGAGTTAGCTTCGGCCTTTCAGTTTTCTGGGAGGATCGGAAATCTAAGCCTAAACCTATAAATTTCTAAGGATGTCGCTGGACGTTTTTGTTAGAAGAAAACTATTAGGCTGAGTTTGACTAAAACGTTTTGAACTTTTCTATTCCCTACTTTTGTAGTATGTATTAAGTTGGTAAAGAAAACATTCAAATTTCTTTGCCGTTTTATTACATAATAGTATGTTTATTTTCTATTATATCAGCTGAAGTAAATGTATTACAGGGATTTACCCAGACACTGTACCTACTAAAACTATCGATCACCGCCCAAATAGATATTTGAACGGATTTAATCAAACCCACACTCCTTGAAAAATGTACACCAACAATCTGTCGAGCCTGCTAAGAGCAATGAGTCTGACTGAACACTTAGTCTTCAAAGAACAAAGGAAAATATACAAGAAAGTGAATTCTATCTTCCTCTCACTATCTTTCTATGTACAACAACGTTACAGGAATCAAGCAAAAACGCAATAAGTAACAAAACCCCGCGTGACATTTTAATCTCCGCTAAAGCAACACTACAAAGACTTAAAAAGGGAAACAAAATATTTTTCATTAGACCAACGTAACAATGACAATTGAATTCCCCGACTAAAGGTAGTCCTTCCAGGATTACGGCAAGTTATTGCGACTCGACAATAACCCCAGTGCGCTCAAAAGAATAATATGTCTTTATAACGGATCCCACGGCTTTCCTAGCCTTACTTCTTACACATTTTTCAGTAAAATGTGAAAGCTTCTTTAGTTTCTCTCACCATCTTACAACGAAATTTCAACCTTACAAAGATAACAGCTAAGATCTTATTTCCTTCACTTGGGAACTTTTGAGGATAGATTGCATTGTCTTCCCGTGTAAATCATTCCAGGATAAGATAATAAACCGAGTCCACTCAAGTTCAAACCTTAAAGTGCGTGGGTTATGCTTGACTTTTGCATAAGTATAACCAAAGTTAGTCCGTTCTAAGTCCAAGTTGATAGTCTCACGTGGTAAGAGGTCACTTCAGTAGTGACGGACGAATTAAATTTATAAAATGAAAGAGACTTTGAGCTTGTACTTGAACTACAACAATTTAAATATACTGTATTATTTTAAATCACGAATCTCCGTTGATACTTTCTTGGAATAGATTTTTTCTTTTTAACTTTTAGTAGCAACATTGTACTGAATGTAAAGTTACCACTCAACGCCCACCTGTTTAGTAGATTATCCCAACCCAGGGGGGTCAAATGATTTTCTAGACTAATAAATATCTATGTCTTTTTACAAAATACGTTGCAAGCAATTTCCGGCATTGAGTTATTAATGAAGCAATTTAATAAAACGGGATGTCACTTTATTTATCGAAATCATTCTAATAAGCTACTATCCCATCCCCCTTCCTTTCCCTATAAATTCCCATATCAATTCGTTTATTTAAAACGATTATAGGTAACGTCCCTGTACACGTTACCTACTATTCAAATCGTAAAAAAACGTGAAGTCAGATACAAAAACATTTACACAAAACGAGGAATCACCTAAAATGCCCACCAAATCTCCCAGGCCTATTTCGCTCCCGTGTCTCTCAAAGCAGGAGTTACACTCATCCCCAGAATATAGAATACACTTTATAGGTCCGGATCCACACCTTAACTCGATAAACATAATCTTTCATTTGTCTCTTTGTTTATATCTTCCTCCCTGTTGTCGTTTTGTCTCTCTCCTTCTTCACCACTTTCATATGTTTGTTCCTTTTTGCCATGAGGTGGTTTGGTTTCTTCTGATCGTGTGACCTTTTTGTAATGATGATTGGTTCGCCCGGCAAATTGGAGGTGGCGGGAACACACGAATTCACTTAGTGCCCACGGCTCCGATGTGTAACGGTTATGGACTTGCTAGGCGGTTGTTGATGTTAACAAGACGTGTGGATATTTCTGAAGTGTAAACGTTTTTTCTTAATTGTGTTCAAAATACAAGAATAGTCAATTATTTCAGAACATTTTGACTCGAATTAAGGCAAATACGTTATTCACAATCATGGACTTAGAACTAAACATAATAACATGCTACTTATAAAGAGACAATCAAACTTATTTATATGTAACTGGAAAATTCGATACACTTGCACGATGTATTGACACCCAACGCCATCTATTGCCAAAGATTAGAACTCATAGCAAAGCGAAACGAAGTGAGGGCGGGCCACTTGATTGCATATAAATTGTTTACCAACATCCCGACATACCTGCCGACTACGATTCAATCATTTTGATCATCATCCAACCCGGTTGTATTTCAAATACTTAGTCCAAGATCAAAACCATACACCGAAGGGCACGCTTGGACTATCGAAGGTTCGCCACATCTAGTACTTATTACAATAAGCGAATTGGACAGCATTCGTTACCTCTGCATTGGGATGATCACTGATCATTAAAATAAATTAAGTGACTAAAGTTGAGGCAATGTAATTTGAAGGGTAACTGCGCACTACAATAAGTACATTTTTATCGCACAGTGGTGCCATACTAAAACTTGTTTATATTTACGACTAATCCTTCTCTGTCTATAACATATACTTACTATTTAACAAGCTTTTATACTCGTAATACTCCTATAAAGATCCACATAATATCCCTGTCACATATAATATCGGTTGTATTGGTAATTTTTTGGCATCCATATTTCAGGCTCTTGCCAATAAATCCTCGTTGTTCGTAAACATGTTGGTGATCATTAATGTAGTGTATGAGAGTTGTGTATCTGAGAAACAAAGCGAGTAGGCTTAAGTACTCAATAAAGCAGGGCTTTGAAAACAAATCTATAGGAAGGTAATGACCCGAAATCAGCATCGATTCGCGGGCTAATGTTTCGAATATAAAATGTTTGACGGCTCTTCACCTATAGGTAGAGAGGCTGATAATGTCGGTGGGTACAGTCTAATCAATGGCAGTTGGTATTCTCCTTTTGGGTTTAAGATTACGTTTCGTGTTCTACATGAAGTATCTGTGATTATTTACGATTATATTTCTTAACGAAATTTGTTGTACAACTTTGGAAAATTCGTCGAAATGTTTTCGACTCCCCATACAAAATGAACAAGTCACGCGTACGACTCTGTTTTGTTAGACTTTGTCACAGATCAAATGTGGGCCTTAATTTTTGGTAAATAAAGTGGTTAGCGTGGTTTTTAATCAATATGCTTATAATATCTTTAGCCACTCGCCAAATTAATGCGATATTTCTATACTGTGTTACTACGGACAAGTTTCTTACTGTCCCCACAAATTAGTATCTCTGTCCATTGAGGCTAATTGTGGCGTATAATATGGCGATGATCGCCGCATTTTTGCTCCGTCAAGTGGTAGCTAATGTCGGTATTATCATAAGTACACACACTCCTTGTGGTATCTAAATTGCTGGTTTTTGTGACTATGTTTGGACGTTAGATCTATGTGTATCCGTTAACTGACTTGCTATAGTCAGATCATTAACTATAATACTCGTGACCCATGTCGTGTCAGTCCCTATTACAAGACAAGGCCCAATGTTTTTTTTTTCATTCTGTGTGCTTCAATAGTGAAGTATAATAGACCGCAATCCGCATACAGAACAGACTGCGCTCTAGGGGGGCAATTCCTCGTGCACTCGACATTGAAGTCGAATGTAAGAATTGTATGGACGAATGTATGAAATCTCTAAATTCGATTTCAATGTCGAGTGCCCGAGAATTGGCCCCCTGAACTTGTATAAGTGACGTCTCTTAAGATGGCTGCCCCACTGAGATAGGATTGTGCTGGTCATGTCTTCTATGTATCATTATTAAATAAACTATTTTACTATAACTCTAGTAATATTTAACCTCATCCATCATTTTGGAAAATCCAATAAATAGGTAGCAAAGAAATTGGAATACCTCATACCCCTCTTAGCAATAATACCTCCCCACGAATATTACCTAGAGTACCTAGACCTTATTACATTCCACCCAATGACAATGGGTTCTGTGACTAACAATCTGCCTTTATTACTTTGCTGGGAAAAACGGGAATTTAAACCCTATGACGATTTATAGAAGGTATAATGTGGTAGATAAAAAATGTTATGGATTGAAAGTAATAAACTAAAAAATTAAGAAGAATTTGGTGTTTCGATTTTATTCGACAGGTGAATCGTGCATATGAACAGAATTCGGTAGCTGAAACGATGAACTATGAAAGTTAACCCGATAGCAGGTTCTCTATTCTTACTTATCCATCCATACTATGTATTTATAAAGTGATAACTTCTACAGATAACCACAAGCCTGAAAAAGATCGAAAACTAGCGCGACGTGATCAACCCCATCCATCTATCGGTAAAGACTGGAAATAATAACAAAACCATGCCCTGAAATGAATTATGGGCAGGCCATTCTCTTAATATACCTACCTAGTTACAATTATTTTTTCTCGTTTTGACGAAGGAAATCATCATCATCTTAGCGTTTAATACCGTTTGCGTCGCACTAGCTTGGCACGCAAACCGTATGCTTCTTACTATGAAAAGTTTTCAAAGAGAAATCTACCATTACCACACATCAATTAGGACATGAAATATCTACACAAGCTCACCTTAATAACATTCCAAACATGCAAATGCCCGAAACAAAGTGGACGTATCATTATTCACGCCTAAAATTAATAGGAAAAAAGATAAAAAGAGGCCAAGTTCGAGTAGGACTCACCCATGAACGGTTCCGTAGCAACAAGTATCACTTGCTGCTACGGAACCCTTACCCTTTTTCATATTCAAGTAGTTGGTCTCCCTCTAAACACTTTTATTTACTCGTGTCTCTCAGGCAAACTATTCAGTTTAGTAAGAAATTATATTAGAAACCTCAAAATAATTTAAGAAGACTTATCCGTATAACCTCATTACTCAACTAGTTGAATGAAAAAAAAAAATGAGTTTCAGTTCTAAGTAAGGTAGGTACCCAAAAAAATATTACTTTTTCATATGTAAATCTTAATGCCATTCACAAAATACCTACATATTACACATTACACTCACCAAGTTTCAACAATAGGTTAGCTTTTGTATTTTCGAAAAAAAATGGCTGTGGCATACGAACAGATAGACATGACGAATCTATAAGGGTTCCGTTTTGTGCCACTTGTCTACGGAACCCTAAAAAGATAAAAACGTCACTCGAGACTTTCCTAACATCTATGTCACAAGGTTAACGGCGAAGAATTTACAATCAGCTGTTTCCGCCGTGTTATTAGGCTGTCTGTCCGTGTTATAATGTCGTAAGTGTAAAATATAATATCCGGCTCTTTGATGCCGTCCCGTAGGTACAAATAACAATTTATTAGTGAAAATTTGGTTTATTAAAATTGTTTAGTGCTTATAGCACTTTGCGGTTGCAGGGTTCGTTTGGAAAGTAGAATAGCCCCACCTGTTCTTTTTTGTTTTAAAACAGCTTGTGTTGCTTCCAATGTTATGACTTTGTACTTTGAATGAATCCATTAGACATTAAAGAGCTCATTCTTGTATCTATAAATAAGTACTACTTATTATGTCATCGTAAAATTTGAAATTATAATAAAAGTATTTATGTTAAATTGATACCTTGAGCATAAGATTGTAGCAAAAAAAGGCACAGACCTCGAATCTGTGGCTGAATCTGTGACTTGAATAAAAAAAAATTGATAACTTGTAAAATGTAATATCAACCTATATTAACATTATTTCTGTAAATACATAAGTAAAGTATTTTGTACATATTTGAACGGCAATACCAGCAGCTTGTGCTAAATCTAGTAGCCAAATTGAGATGTACCTAAGTAGCTAAAATTATCAGGTCAATAAATCTATGTCTACTTAATTAAACTAGCTTTTGTAGACCGTCATTTGCCGTCAATTAACTACACCTTACTAAAACTTCCTACGATTGTTTTATTTTATGAAAAGTAAACCTTGAAAGTACAGAATCCTGTATTACTATTAGATATACGAACTTGCCTTTTTTACCGGTGATGGTTCCGCATGAGGTCTGCCAACAACCCACCACGTCAAAACAGGTTGGGATAAATCATTTATATACTTATGATTTGAGATCATCGCGATCCGTAACACATTCTCTGATATGTTTATACGACGTTGTTTTCCGAGAAATCAGCAGTGCTGACAGATTTAAAAATGTATGTGAATGGTGAATGATTTATTGCTTACTATTTTTGAAGGAGTGACTTCGTGATTAATTTTAGATGATTATTATAAATGTTGTTTCGGCAAAGGTTGGCAGCTCACTTGGGACTACTGGTGTTGCAGGTGTCCATGAGCGGCGGCAAACGATTACCATCAGGTGATCCTTCGGGTCGTCTGCCACCTATCACATAAAAAAAGTCAAGTTGTTCAGGCGAACATTTTTTCTAGTTTTGTACACATGTAAGTTATCACAATGAATTTTTAAGATAGTAATTTAATATCAACTAGCAAATTTTAGAAAATGCTTTTCTCGAATAAAATACGCCCAGAAAATTTTAAATTCAGCAATTAGTAGGAAGGCTTAGGTTTATTAGTAGCAGTGGATTACCTATAGGTATCATAATTATGCCTAGTATTTTATAAGATTAAGTCCTTCAAATATTACACCAGCCTTAAAGCTCTTATTACTTCCACCATGATATTAGAAAACCTATTCATACAACTGTTCCATTTTCTTGTACTACAAAATTTCTATTGAAAAAATTTTTCAAACAAAAGTGTTGAGCAAAAAATACGCATTCTCGCTTCTTAGTCCTATTGTTGGCCAAGAAGTAATCACGTGGTACACTATGTGTAAGCCGCGGGCTGATTGGCCAGCGCGCCTTTAAAAGGTGCCGAAGCCAAACACCAGCCTGAGAACAGACTGGGCAATTGGATCTTTTTTTATTTTGATAGGATTGCCCAGTGGCAAAAAACAGTCCCTTAGACACCTGGAACACCAGTAGAGGACAAGTGCGGTAGGAAGGTACCTACGTACAGCCACACACCAAAGTATACAAAACTGACAATTTTCTTCAATCGACTCTCATCTTACTACGCATTAGATTGAATATCAATTGAGGAAATCGGACAGTTTGTGGTAACCTGATGTGTGGCTGACTGTACCAAACTTTAACCCCCATTCCCCTTATCCTCACTCACTCAACGAACACAAAGCCTGCAGGTCGCTGCTTCACGCCGGTCTTCTGTAAGGCTGTGGTATCACTCCGGTCAAGCCGTCATATTCATGCCAAAGCATGGCTCTCTTATAGCAAGAAGAATTACTTAAGTTGAACTAAAAGGTCACAAGTCACACTTAGTGTTATGTTAGATGCATTTATAAACGAAAGAATTGTCAGGCTTTTAAATGGTGCTGCGACAAACAAGAGACTAGGACAAGACTATAACAAAGAAAGTCCAGAAGGAAAAAAAGGACTAGTAAGTAGAACTTATGAGATCACAAAAAAAAGAAAATATTTATGTGTCGTTTTTGATTCATCAGCAAAATTATGTTTGGTCACACACAAAAATATTATTAGCCTATACTAAAGGGAGCAATTTTGGCACTATCATTAAAAAATAAGACCCAGTGAAACAAAAAATTTTGGTCAATTGAAAACAATTTCCCTCCACAAGTCGTTTATCTATGGCAGGTTAGGTCGCGACTCATTTCGAGCACGCATAATGAATTCCTGCGCACGCCACACGCGTACAAGCGGGAGATTAACAGACACCCTGTATATTACACCTGCTGCGAAATGGACACATGTTTTGTAAAGGGAATTAAATGACAATCTAAATTGGATTACAATAGGAGACAAGAATTTCTCCATTATGTCGCGTTCGTTTATTAATAAGTTATTACTACCTTTAAATTGTTACCTACCGATATTTTTTGTCATCTTAAAATTAACATGATGTATGAATGTGCCGTAAAGTCCTTGAGTGGAGACCGCGACTCGGTAAGCGTAGTGTTGGACGCCCTGCGACAAGATGGGATGATGACATTCGAAGGCTGGCTGGTGTGGAGCTGGATGAGAGTGGCGAAGATCGGAAGCGGTGGCGTGCATTAGGGGAGACCTATGTCCAGCTGTGGACGAGTGTGGGTTGCTGATGACGATGATGAATGTGTTAAGGAGGAGTGGCCCCTTCTGGTACAGGTGTTTCCTGCACTTAATAGAAGAGGTCAACCCCTGAGTTATTCTAAAAATGTTTTATATCAAATAAATGATTTATTTATTTATTTATGTCTGTATTAACTTCGTTATGTCAAATATGAAAACAACTGCGATGAGAATATCTTTCCATGGTAGAGCCATGCTTCGGCGTGAATTGGAATCCAGTAATTAACAAGTGCAAACCCTGTGCTGGGCCGTTACTAACGCAAATGAATCATTGGTGACCACGGACCTATTTATAAAAAAGATCTTTTTATAGGTCCGTGTTGGTGACCTTTGCATTTCACTTTAATACTCAATATCTTTATTGCATCCATAGTATATACAGTAGGTGGTAGAATCTTAACATAATAGCAACCACTACCTCTAGACCCTGCAAGGGCACTACAATATCTGATGGTGTATTTTTATTTTAATAGATAGAGAATAGAAGATAACCTCTCACACCAATTAAGCATCTTTACTCATTTACAATGAAGTTCAATATAACCCACCTCCATAGACCACGGCCACATTCATCACTCTACGATAAGGCCGACATTAGGCCTCCTTTGTCCGAAACCCCCAAACTCTAATATCGCAAAAACGTCCCGACCTTACGAGTTTATCCAAATCTTTTGATCGCGGACCTTCATCAAAACCCATCTTTATTCAATACCGGGTGTCCAATTAACGCACCCTGTATTGTTAATAAAGAGGCACGTTGGGTCTTTCATTACACCCTGTATAATGGCGCGTACAAATATTTTTAATCCGCGCTCCCATACATCTTCCACAGTTCATTTTGCTGGCCGGCGCTTTTAATATGTCCACTACCATCTTCCTCCCAGCCTGAAACCTACCATATCTCTAGGATTATAAAGTCTATTTCACATTGGAGTGCTTTATCTAACATTTAAAAAAGTTTCTCAAAGGAAATTCTACTTTAACTTTTGGTTGATACAGTTGGTTTTTCGTTTTTGGTTGTGGTGATATATCAAGGGTCGTGAATAGGTGGACTATGATGGAAATCCTTTTTTTAATGTGTGGATATTGCTCGGTGGACGTGTTCCGTCGTTTTTATGGACAGGTAAATATTTTGATGGCCGCCGCTGAAATGTGTGGGGCGATTTATTACGTTGTAAGTGTACTAGACAGATAAATTGCTTATGTCTTATTTATAAAAATACGTATTATGAAACGTGAAGTTAATCTAAAAGCATGAGTCTCAAGGGTAATTTAGAAAACGCAAGAGAGTAAGATAAATGCAGTGGACATTATGAATTAATGGTATACTTAAGATCTTTTTAAAGTATCAAGTATCGGAACGAGAAAAAAAATACATGAGATAAAAATGGCGATCTAAAAATTATCCAACTGTCTTTATTCTGTTTCTTTCATCTTAGCGTTTAATTCCCAGTTGCGTCTAATGCTGTTGCTTCGGAGCCCAGGGTACACTTTGATCATGATTCAGGATTGGGGAGTCTGGTTATAATAATGAAACGACTGCGTGACCTTCGCAATCCTTTAACAGAAGAATACAGACCTACTCAAATATGCAGGTTTTCTCAAGATTTTTTCTCACCACCGAGCTATTGGTAGTAATAATTATGCACATATATATTTGAAAAATCTATTGGAGCATGCTCGAATTTGAACCACGATACTCGGAAGGCAAATTCTTGAAATTAATTAAAGTAACTTTTGAAAACAGCATTATTGAATTCTAGTCAAAATGAACCTAATTAAGAGCGGTTTTGAGCTCGTTTCAAAGATTCTAAGACCTACAAAACTTTTCTCTAGTCACTGAATTTAAAATCTAACGGCGCCCGTTCACAATTAGCTACACACAGAATAGTTGGTCATGCACAAAGCTAACTTATCTGATGCAAGCATTTTAATCTCGTTCGCTAACAAAGGGATTTCATTCGGAGTCATCCAAACGCTCAAAACTTCATATTCAGTCATTTGTCACAGTTCAATAATACGCTAAAAAGCTCAGTTTAAAATCACCTTTATGATCGAAAGCGTAGAGCTTTAAATACGGTGAAATAGGTTTTAATTAGAAACTTTGGTAAAATGTGGCTTAGGTGGCTAAAAATAAAGTTAAAATTTGTCTGTTCTATGTTGTATTATAGTAAGTAAAATAAGGCCCGCGGCAGACGTACGACACGTGCCGGGCGATAGTCGCAATTAGGCGCGTCACTCAGGGTACGTTTGCCACAGTGAAATAGCTACTAGTGTGGTAACATCACTGCAAGAAGAGCATGAACATATATATTTGTGTAAAATTATGCAGTAATGCATTGACAAAATAATATTTACCCACTTATTCACCTTTACTACAGCGTACCTATTAGTATGGGAAATACGTAGTTATTGATTTTTTTTTGTAACCTGTGGGGAGAACTAGAGTAGCTATGACCACTCAAAAATTTCCCCGAGGTGGCGTTATATCCCTACCAATATATGGCGTTATGAGTCCATGGACTCATAGCGCCATCTATACAGGTCTAAAGTAAGCGGCGCGATGGAGCGAAGTGAATGCGTTCTTCTGAATTGAATATATTCCATATTTTATTATTATTGTATCTTTTATTCCATCATCATCACCTTGTGCATTAGTCCCTGTTAAAGTATTTAATGAATGCATTAGCTTAGCATAGATAATTTTTTTTCTTCCTCAGTAACAAATACCACTAATTATAATAAGTTCTTTTTCAAAATGTATCCAATTACTTCACTGCCATCCCTCACTATCCCCGAGGACGCGTCTACCGTCAGAAGGTGACGCGTGCGCTCCGCTCGCTCGCTCACCGCTCGCATCGCTCACCGCTCGAGTGGAAACGAATTGGCTGAATTAATTGTATGAATGGCGATCTTTACTGTGGGAACGAGCGGGAACAAACGCGTACGTAATTTTGACCGATTGTTGATGCTCGAGGCTTACCTACAATGGTTAACAGATTGTACTTAATTGAAAATATTGTTCAAATTATGAAATTTTTAAAAATCTACATTTTAATGATATTATTTTCGGATGTTCCCCTTTACAAATTACAAAACGGGATCTAAAGTTAAACTTGGTACAAAACCAAAACTGCTACTATCTGTCACTTTTAGTTGTCATTTTTATAAAAGTGACAATATAATTTTTAAACAATAACTTTAGCCTCCGTCTCTACCTAATGGGAACAACAAATTGTTGTACGGAACTTATAAATTTCAACATTGTTTAAATTTGGAATTCCGTACACACAACATAGGTCTTTTTTTAGATTTTTAGTTACAAAATAACCTAATAAACAAAGCAAACACTAGGAACAAAAATACTCTTCTACAATGAACACTATATAATACCAACAGCGCACTACCAGATATTGAATGGCTATTTTCGCACAAATAAAAAGCAACTCCCAAATAGTCTGTACACCATTTCCTTAAAAACTGCAAGTGTCTCTTAACCTCGGACACTGGAGACGCGTTTCTGGGTCACCGCTCTCCACTGGGCAAACATTTTAGCACCGCAAACACACGCCGCAAACACGACGTGCTGCACACTGATGCACCAGTCACAATACGCACGCACTTGCATTTAATAATTTATTTACTTCACTGAAGTTTTTTATGAGATAGGGAAAAAGCGGGATAGATGCACCATTGGGATAGATGCCTAATTTTTGAGAACCCTAGCTAGTAATACCTTGCAAATTCCTTTTTTTATTGAGCAAATTTTGTCAAATTTTATAATGTATAGGTAGGAGATATCTTATTTAAATTTAATACCGACGACAGTAAACATATTTTTAAAATCATCCAAATGCTTCTCATTATTAGGTGCACGTTTGTTGGAGATAATTTATGTTTAAAGAGTAGCCTTATATTATTAAAACACCAATTATCTTCAATCAAACATCTATTTATTCTAACATTTTCATGGATCGAGTTAAAAAAAGGGTTCTACAAAAGTTTAGAATCTTTAATTTATAGGTTGAAACAAATAAATTAATAACACTTTGAAATAGGTTTTCATTTTGAAATTCTGAACCTTATTGATAGGTAGGTTACCAAAAATGAGACGAAACAAAACTACTTAGGTACCTACTTATTTCTGTGAATGAAGTAGGTGGTCGACCAATCTATCTTTGGTTACTACTTACTAACATTATCCAACAATGTTTCTACTCCTCTAGCCAGTCGAATACAACATTCGTCCTCACCATACCTTCATCATCTAAAAAGCAATCCAACTCCAATCCTCGAATTGAGAAAGCAAATAAAAAATCAATCGCTCCACAAAGTTCCAACTGTAAAACAGTAGGGCCATAAAAACTGCAACTTAATATCGCGGTCTCACCGCGGTCTCAGCCCGGTCTCACCTAAGTCGTAAGGGAACTCTTTCTTGCGGCCGATGTAATTTACTGTCAGTGCGGATCATAAAACCGTTCGTGTGAAGCGGGCTTGTTGTTGCGAGGAGCGGGAAAAGAGTTAATGCTAGCCTTTCTAATTAAATAGATTTTTCCTAGATGCATCTTCACTCATCTACTCATAGACTGCAGGTAGGTACGCTAATAATTTGCAATACAATTACTTAAGTCTACGGCTTGTGCATTTTATTTAACTGCTACTGCTAATCGTTTTTACTTGCTACAGTTAACTGCTCCCGGTCATCGCTTTCACTTGTAATCGCTCTATCATCTGCTACCCCTAACTGCTTTCGTTTATCGTATTCACCGGCTATCACTAGCTTCTCTGCTCATCGCTTTCACTTACTACCGCTTACTGCTCCCGCTCATCGCTTTCATCGGATACCTGTAACTGCTATCGCTCATCGTCTTCATCCGCTATCGTTGGCTGCTTCCACTCATCGTTTTCACCTGCTACATACCGCTTACTGCTTTTGCTCGTCGTTTTAATCAGTTAACGCAATTGTTTACGTTCATCGCTTCTACTTACCTATCGCTAGTTGCTTCCGCTCATCGTTTTCACAATTCACCTGCTACGGCTTACTGTTTCCACTTGCTACCGCTGCTTTGGCTCACCACTTTCACCTGCTTCGGCTAACTGCTTCCTTTCATATCCAGCTATGGCTAACTGCTTTTATACATCGCTTTCTCATGCTACAACTAACTGCTTATCGTTGTCACTTTTCACATAATTGCTTCTGTTCTTCGCTTTCACTTGGTACCGCTGACCACATCCGCTCATCACTAAGCTCACGGTCAAGCTGGCTGCCGCTTCCAACTCTCTAACTCATTTTACAACGTTGAATACTGTTCAATTTGCGGCATCGCCTGTCCTATTGCCAATGTTATGCTTCCATTTATTGACGACTATAAGTAAGTCTTAACCATACCTATCGATAATACTCGTACCCTAGGTATGTCTATTTTATTCATATAATTGATCTGTTTTCTTTTTGTCGCATTGATCTTAGTTAGTGAGTTAGAGTTGGTATTCATTTTTCTTAAAATTTTGTGGTTTTCCTATAGCAGATCAAACTTTGAAGAAAAAAAGGCTTTTAGCACGTCTTAGCCGGATTTTAATCAATTGACGTAAAGTATTTTTGTAGAACCTATCTATTTAACGTGGATAAAATACTTACAAGCTATTACATTCATACTGACACATTTAATGACCAACCTAATAATCACTTATCATCATAATTAATGTTAAATGCTTGTTCCTACTTTTAAAAAAAATCAACTTAAATAATTTTAGGTAAGGAGAAAAACCTGTTTAGAAATCGAAACATCGGTGACGTCAGAATTATAAATTGCTAGCACTACTTAGGTATATAAAATATAAAATCTCGTGTTAACGTCGTAAGACCCAAAAGCCTTTTAAAAGCCATAAAACAATTGATTTTCTATTGTGTCTGCTGTCTGGGCCTTACGACGTAAACCCACATTCTAACTCTATACTCACACATAAGTACCTATGTAGGTACCTACTTCCAGTACCTACCCTCACTCACTCGTTCGAAGACATTTTTTTTGTTGGTAACAGTTTACCTACCCCGAGCTACTTTCAAATAAACCGACAACCCACCTAGAGCTTGTATTAATATTCCCTCAAAGAACCGTATTTCTACCCGTGCCTAATTACTGAAGCACTAAAACGTACTACCTAAGTCCTAGGTAATGAGCCGCAGCCGCTCAAAGGACTCCCCGGGCGGCGCTAGGTGCCCCCCGGGGGGGTGGGGGTAAAAGCCACTCCAATTATGAAAGAAGATTGAGTGATAATATAATACTGGCCGTAATGCGAACTATAAAGCCTTTATAATTTTAGAGCTTTTATTCGAACTTTGAAGCTTAATAAATGTGCTATTAGTAACCGGTTACTGTATGTTAGTGTTTAAGTTGGGTTTACCTAAGTGCTATGTAGCTAATAATAAATACTTAATTAATACTCCTGGGACTTTTCTATGAGTTAGGTGTCTAAGTAGGTACAGATAAAATAGGTACCTACTCGTGTCTTGGGACTTAATTAAAAAAATACGTTGATTCAAGCATGATTTGAAGATGTAGTGAGAAAATAAGTAGGTAATATTTAAAAGGTAGATAACTATTTCTTTGTAGGTAGTAAGGAGACCAAGGCATAAAATACTTACCTAAGTACCTACTACGAAAGTTAAGATAGGTAATTATTTTTTTGGTTAGGTAGGTAAATGTAACATGTCTATGTTTCACTGTAGGTATAAGCTTCTTTATACCACCTCATATAACAGAAATGTTATAGGAGAGCGGATCCTCCTGGACTAGTGTTTAAACCTATGAAATTGTGGATTTGAAAGCAATGAGTAAAGTTTTTTTTTATTTCAATGTGTATGGACCTACCTTCCTGAAATACGATTTGTAGGTAATATTTACTCATACCAAATATTGTAACACAAGTCTATAAAATATGGCTACAGAAAGGGATTGTCGTTTTTACGGCCATTTTATTGCCTAGGTAACGGGTAATTTCTAAGGTATTGATGTCACTATACAGCATAACTATCAATTTACTTACATAACCCGTACATCCATTCCCATGAATCCGTGACCTTCCGAAGGACGCGGCGCGCCCACCTCCGCCTAAATTTAGCACACCTCAAGGAAACATCAATCGCACCCACACATGCGCACACTTTTCCACGGCCCACACCTTAAAAAACCTCGACCAACATTGGCCACGGCCAACATAACCACTGCAAGCTTCAGACCCAGCCGTCAAACGCGTGTAACACACCTGTACTGACAGGTATACCTGCCTGTACCTGCCGCGGCCAATCAGCGCGCAGCTCACCTGCGCAGCTCGATAAAAAGAGGCGTGGTCGGGCGTAGGCGGCGAGATGTACCTGTGCGCACCTGGCGAAATACGACAGGTGCAAACCGGTTGGTCGACCACCGACCAATCGCAGCCCACCTCACCTGACAGGTAGATTATGCCGCAGGTATTGGTCGTAGTATGTAGGTCGAAGTAACTAGGTCAAAGAGCGTCGCTCGCCGTACGCCGCGCGGCACATAGCGTAGTAGGTAGTATATACCCCTGATTTATACCCAAACGGTAACGTATTTTAAACTTTATGAATGGCTCTTTATTTCTTTAGTGAGAGAACAAATCTGTGCCAAGCCGTTGCGCTCCTGACTAAATAAAGCTTTGTATTTAGCCGTGTATTTTAAAAGACTATCCAAGCTGGCTAGAGTAATTTGTTTTTTGTGTCGTGTGTTGGTTTCGTAGATTTAGTGTTCGGACAATGAATTATTATGTGATTCTGTGACTTTCATAGCATTAGTGGACGCTTATAGCGTAACGAACGTGAATATTTGAATGCAACCTTTTGGAAGTTTGGAAGCTTCTCCCGTGTTTAATGTTTTAAAAGTGAATTATAGTTGGGGCTGACCATAAATTGAATTTTAATGAACAAATAAAATTACTTTCATTTTAGATACAATTTGTCTAGTAAGACGAAGGGAGTAGTCTACCTGAATTTGTTTTTATGTAAATTTCAGGATTGTTTTTCTATATCAATGTGGAAAGAGAGCGTTACTAATTATGACTTCTCTGGTGTTGCAGGACGGCGATAGTCACTTACCATCAGGTGATCGGTCAGCTAGCCTGCCCCGTAGGTATCCTAATAATACCAGCTAATTAATAGAAAAAAAATACAAAAGCTTAGAAAAATCAAGGTAGCTAATATACAGGGCGTATCTGTGAACATTCTACATACCGTTAATCACGAGTTCTACCAATAATTTTGAACAACATTAATTTGTTCTATATGACTTTTGCCAACTCACATAGAAAAGTTTTAACTCTTAATACAAAGTCGGTGAGGTGACTTGTTCCTTTTGTAGGTATTAGGGAGTGAAAATTTTTTCGACGAATTTTCAAAAGCCGTAGAATAAGACGTGTTGTTCAGAATGTTTGGTAGAAGACGTGGTTAAAGGGATGTAAGTGTTCACAGATACACCCTGCAAAAGTACCTACCTAGCTACTTATCATCAACATTACATATTAGTGGAGGTAATTAAGTAGGTAGATCCTCCTTAGTTGTAATGGATAGAAAATACCGTAAATAGAAGCATTTGTGACGCCATACAAGTTTCATTATCGCTCGGCATTGCATTAATATAATGTGTTGGTGGCACGACTCGAAACACCTACACTCCCAAACGCGGTACAGGTTGGCCAGACGCTTATTGTACACGGGTTTCACCTAGGTACTTACCTAAAGAAGTTGTATGTAGCATTTCTTGACTTATTCCTTACCTCTGCCTACTTTTCCACTGGCGACAAACGAGACAAAAAACAATTTAGTTAGGTACTAGTGGTGACGGATACTTTTTAATTCTTGATCAGGGCCGGTGCTTAAGCCACTAGCTAGATCATAGAAGGCGTGTTAATTAAGCCTAAATCCATCATAATGGCGATGAATTGACTTTATATGGCCTTTGCCCTGCAGTGGGACAGTAACTACTTAACTTTTACTGTAAAAAATTTGCTGTGATCTTCCCTGTTTGAGGACTACGAAGTAGAGATGACAATTAGTATCTACTTAATTGGTCATTAGTAAACTCATTAAATCCTAGATTAGTTAGATCAGGAGACCGGTAAACCAATTTAATAAAAAGTGATACGCAAGTGACTCTATGCTTAGGTAGTCAGGTAATTCAGGGTAGATACCAACCAAGGCAGTAAAAAAACTTAGATAGGTATCTATCTTGCCAATGGGAAAACCTTGGTACAAAATCTCAAGTCAGGTAACTGTAAAATGGGCGATACCTTAGGTATTTTATGACATGCGAAACCTTACTACCATAAGTACCTTGCCACACTATTCCACCTCAAGCCATCACCTAAGGCTGTACATAGGGTGGCGCTCCTGATTACGTGGGGGTACCCCCCTCCCAGGTCGAGAGTTTGAAGACAAATTGTATAGCGGGAGGGGGAGGGGGGAAAAAATGGCCGCTGACGATTGCGGTCAGCTCAACAGCTGGATTCAAATTTAAATTCTCGATGGCGTAACGTTCCTTTAAGGTTGATATCTGATTTTACTAAAAAAAAACTTGAAAGAAACGAAATCTTGCAGCGCTCTTCAGTCTAATTGTAAAATGGTAAGTAGATGGAGTGGAGTTTACCTTAAGTAAGTACTTAGTGCATTTTAAAGCCTTAAGCAAGGCATACCAATAGTGTAACTATTGTTCCGTTGCGTCCAAAGCTATGGCTTTGGCATCAAGGTTCCGTTCTTTAGTTTTTTAATTTGTGTGTTTTACCCTCCGTTTGGTCTAGTGGTGTACCTAAGTATCAGGCCGTGATCTTGGGGTCCTGGGTTCGTATCCCGAATCTCCAATCAATGACTTGATCACAAGCCCGAGATGTGTTCAAAAATCCGAAACATATTTTTGATGAGCCTCCGGTACCCTCACTCTTTGCTACATCCTGTATGTAGCTATTACTGCATCGAGGTGGATAGTTCTATGTAGCAAAGAAACCAAAACGATTTAACTAAAAATTCCACCACACAGCCACAACTTTCCCACCTCAAGCGCAAGTCTATGGCGCCCCCCTCAAAGTTAGCTCGCGCTAGTGCAACTTTTTATTTCGCTCCGCTCGCTCGTTATAAGTTAGAGCTTCGCGGACGCGAGCTTTCTCCAGTTGTTGTTAACTTGTTGTGTTTACCTTCGCTGAGCTTTAGCCTCGGCTCAAGGTATGTATAGAATATGCAAGGGTTTAGTAGCCTTTGTTAGTGTTAATGTGTATGTTGTTGGGTAAACGAAGGAAAAGTCGATGGTAAGCTAAAGGTTGCTGAAAACAGCCCGCTGACCGCACGTTCTTTATACAACTTTTTCTCGGTAGATTAGCATTATTTCTTAATATTGATGCTAATCTGGTTGAACACGATGTAAAATTCATCCTTAGCTCTATCTATTTGAACTTAAATGTCTTGAGCCATCAAATCGTGCAATGCCCTTTCAATTCATGCGTTTCCTCCTTGTTACAATCCTGGGTTTTTAGGCGGGGCGCGAAACGGCATCTCGGCAAGCCTTCAAGGTGACAGACTCAATAAGTACATTGTTTTGTGCCTTTCAACCTCATATTTGGATCTAACGGTCGCCTACCATCAGGCGGAGTGGGGTTATCTTGATTGTCCTCGATAAAAAAAAATGTCTTGCTCAAAATATAAGTAGGTAGGTACCTCCTTTCTTCCTACCGTGGCCAATTGCTTTCTCTCGTATCTCTGTGGAAATCTTGAAAGGCACTGTACGGTTTCAGCCAATCAAATGCAGCGTACCTTGCACTCGGGTTTGATGAGGTTTCATTTATACTCTCTGAGAACGTAAAACGTTTTGATTTGATTGAATTTGTGAAGATGCAGATATAAAAGTATGGGTAAGTAAGTATGTGAAATCACTTGCCTGCTCGTCTAGCACTTAGGTACCTACCTAGGTATAACATAAAAAGGAATTGGTTAGGTACTCGTATACTTAAAACATATCGGCTGATAAAATTCAAAAGTGTGAAATGATGCGTAAACAGATGTTTAGGCTGATGATAAATATGAGATTGCTCATTATGACGCAACACTTTATTTGCTTTTTAATTTTTTGCTGTTTCGACGATGTAAGTAGGTATTTGTTGGTGATGATGTAGTTAGTTAGTCATATCCCACAGGTTGTAGTTTCGCTTCCAACAACGCTGGACATAGTGAACTCTTAATAATCATTGAAATCGGTTCGAGCACATTTTTATCTAACTTTTATGTTATCGTGTGGGAGTTTGACGACCTGGATAGCAGTGGTTAAAATTTGTTTCCCAGTTAAGTAAGTATTGAAATTGAACTTAGGTAAGTATTCAAATTTGTTCTGTTCTGGTAAAGTGTATACATATTTTTGGAGTTGACTGTACAGTGCAGGTTATCCAATATTCTTCTACGTGTCCAAAATCGAAACATCATTTACAATAATGTGTGTATGAAACACCAAGACTACAATATGTACTAATATAGCACCTACGTATGTGTACTTAGGTGCTATATCGGACAAGACATCGGACGAGGTATGGACCGCACGTGTGCCCGCACAAAAAACGCGCCTTAATAAAACGAGGTGCCGCGGGGGTCTGTCTAGAGAGGGGCCAACACGAGTGGCTATCGACATCGATGTTTCACAATTCATTTGTAGTACATACAATATCAAATCTACCAAAAATATCTGATCATTATTTTGATCATGGACAAATAAAAGTCCTCATACGTCGCCCTGGCCCCGTACCAAGTACCTACTTTAAGCACTTGTGATACAGATCAAGGAATCATCAGACAACATAGGAAATACAAAAATAATGCTTACGACCGTAAATACGCCATATTATACCCAGACGCAAAACATTCAGAGCAATCACAATAATTGTTCATCACACAAATGTTTGTCCAGGATGGAGATCGAACCCACCACCTTTGGCGAATGAAGCAGGGTCACTACAAAATGCGCCATCCGGCCAATTATGTCGAAAAGTAAGGTCATCATCATCATCATCATTTCAGACAATAGACGTCATTTTTGCTTGACATAGGCCTCAACTGATAGCATCTGGCATCCATCCAGCCTCCAAATCGTCGGTCCACCTTGTAAATAACCTAAGGTTACACCTTAAGTTTTTAAAGTGTTTTTTATCAAATGCTTAGAATTTTTTGCAGCTTTGAACGCGAAGATAATTTTGACGCCGACTGCAAGTCTTGCATTTCAAACAATCCAACCTCAATCTAATCACAATTTAACAATGTAAACTTTATCGATAGTGTCGCCGCTCTGGCGGTGGGCCGGTTTAATTACGCCGCGCGGGCGACAGGTCGGCGCGTGACGTCAGCCAGCGCCGTGTGGTACCTACTGGATCTTGTTACCTATTTACGTCAGTGGTATATGACAAGGAATATAATAGGTAGTTGTGTGGTGTGGACTCCCATATGTAGGCGGTAGATTTGTTTACTACCCGTCGTTCGCGTTAGTTATTTACGGCCAGGTACCTATGAAGTAGGTAGTAGTTAGGTATATGGTGGTGGGAGTCTTACATGTAGATGGCAGATTTGCTTACTACTGACCTTTTCGTTAGCAAACAAATCGAGCACTTACGATACCTACACCAACTCGCAGTTCGTGTTAGTTATAGGACAAAGTGTATTCAGTGAACATTTACATTACATCCCTATAATCACGTCTTCTACCAACCATTCTCAACAACATTTGTTCTATGACTTTTTAATTAGCATAAAAACTTTTCAATTCTTCATACAAAGTCGGTCACGTTACTTGTTAATTTTGTGTTAGGAGTAGAAAAAAATTGCGTAGAGCAAATGTTGTTTAAAACGGTTAGTAGAGGATACAGCATTGATTAAACAGTATTTTTCAATTTGATTCCGAAACTTCATTTCTAACGGCATTTTCCAAGTTCTCCAGCGTACTCATACTTTGAATAAAACTCCATATGAAACAAAGTGCAAATGGTGTTCACCATAGCATTTTCCCATCGACTGCTCCCAGTGGCTGCGAAATGCTCAATATTCCATAGGTACTCACCTCAGATTCACGAGCGATTTCAACTTTAACCGGATTATTTCTTGACATTGTCGCCGCAATTTTATTCCCAATGCGCTTTGAAATTTGGAGTGATTGTAAACGCAAGTTTGGATGCATTTATTGGGTTATGAAGGAATCTAATTTATGATCTGTTCTTTGGTAAACCTTCATCTTGGATTTTATATTTTTAAATGAAATTTTACACTTGTAATAGATACCGGTACGAAAATGATATTTAATTGGATTTTGAGAGTTTCGTGCTTCTTTCCATTGTGTTACTTACTGGTTGGATGGCGCATTTGTGTGACCCTACCGCATAAAAAATAAATGCTCAGATATTTTGGCAAGTTTGAATGCTAAGATCATTTTGATGCTGACTACACCTATAATATAATGTCAAGATGCAAGGTGAACGGAATGGCGAAGTCAGCACACATGACGGATGGAGCGCGCAGTCGCGAGATTGGAAAAGTTTGGGATCCATTAAGGATCTCAAAGTTTTGCAACGGGAGGTGGCACGGCGGATTTTTCGCCGGGATTTTTAGCTCTTGATTTTGGAGTTTGGCACGTCAAAGGGTCTTAAGGTAAATGACTGGGTAAGTTTAAGCGAAGAAGTCTGTAAAAACACTTTTCAATGAATAAGTATCTACTATATGTATGGCGTTCAATTCAACGAACAACCTGAAATGTAGGAAATAAAAATTTTGGTTACTTAGTGGAAAATTGCTTAATTACCTATCTCTACAAACCATTGTCAAAGCGTACCACGGACTTGAAAGCAACAGCATTGGACGTAGTCTGGAATTAAAAGCTAAGATAGTAGACATAAATAAATAGAGCATTTGTCTAAGCACTGACGCAGATAAAAGTGTTGGTATTCTCTATTACCTTCCAATGGACCACTAGGTTTTGTCGTAGGAGAGCCACGCTTCGGCATGAATGTGCCCGAGTGACACCACGGCCTCACAGGAGACCGGCGTGAGGCAGCGCCTGCGCTGTGTTTCGTCGAGTGAGTGAGGGCACCGGAGGTCCAATTGGGGGGAAATGGGTTTAAAGGGTGTGTCTATGGGCGGCGGCCATTGCTTACCATCAGGAGATCCGTCTGCTCGTCTGCCACCTATCACATAACAAAACATCTAGGACACGACTGCACATAAAGATCGACGCAGGACCAACGGCTCAACGTGTGATTTCCGACACAGGAACAATTGACCACTACCTGCCTGTCAGACTCCGGGCAGAACCATTTGGCCAAAAATGAGTTTGCATTTATTTATTTTTTTATTGTTGAAACAGGCGTCTGCCTGTCTGATTAAACGACCCATCGGCATCGGATAGAATAATTAGGTAGGCACTGCTGCTCATAGACAAGAACTCTTTTTTTTTATGTGATAGGTAGCAGACGAGCAGGCGGATCACCTGATGGTAAGCAATTGCCGCCGCTCATGGACACTTGCAACACCAGTGGAGTTACAAGTGCGCTGCCAACCTTTTATCGCCTTCCCCCCCGGGTGGGCCTCCGGTACCCTCACTCACTCAGCGAAACACAGCTCAGGGGCTGCTTCACGCCGTTCAAACATTTCTAAAATAAGATAATAATATGTCATAGCGATCAGGGAACACCGTGGCTTGAAGCTCATTCCAGAGTTTACACTAAATCCAAGAGGCTTGCGTCAGATTAAAAACCATCTATAAATAGACACCGCCATCCCTGGAGAATGTAACCTAAGTCAACAGTCCACTTACGGAACCACTTCGCACCGTGACCTGAGATGGCCTAATTTGGCGTCGCTAACAGGCCGTGACGTCATCAAAGGCGGCCTAACGACGGCCTGCGGTCGGTAATAGGCCGTGACGGTATGGGGCGGATGGCAGACTGAATTAAATATGACACTGGGCGTGGATATGTAGATAGGATAATGTGCATCTTACACTAATTATAATGGATTTACTTTTGTAGGTGTTAGGAAATAGAACTCTCTCTCTTCTCTCTTTCTGCGGACCCCTCCCTCATGACTTAGGATCATGGTCATCAACGAAAGTGGATGCGTTGCACCCCGTTTGTGTAATCTGGTGCCTATTCATAACAGTCTCTGACAAAGCTGAATGATAATAAACGTGCAGGTTTTCTAAGGGGTTTTCCCTCACCGCCAAGCTAATGGTAGAGATATGCACATAAGTTCGAAAAATCCAGAAGTGCAAGCAACCTAATGGTTTTGAACTCAATCTCCCGTATAGAAGGCTCGCTTTTTCCACTGGGGAATAGGGAACATACTGTGTGCTGCCTTATCGGCCTGGCAGTTACTAAACTAGATGGTGCCACTGCTCCATCCAATAATAGCGCGTAATGCTGTTTTACCGCTCCTTCTCTTCTCCTGTTGCTTTGCGTGCGTATGTATTGTTCTTACTACAAATATATTTTCTTCTATTTTTATACAAGTTTACATTTTTCCAAGGATCCTCTGCACTCCCTTTTCATCCACTAAGCCACCATTGCCACCACATTCTGTCTGCTCGTCTGCCACCTATCACATAATAAAAAACGTTACAGTAACGTGGTTCAAAAGGAAAAAATATGACGTCACTGATTAACCAAGTGTAGCCAAGACTTAGAACAGACTGTTGCTGCCATATTTCATTCATAATTAATTAAAGTATGTAGGTAGGTACCTAATTAAAGTCTCCGCGAAAAATAAAAAAACTACCGCGGGTTTTGCGTTCAGTATAATCTCACACTCCAAGGTGTTTTTCTGAACAATAAATAGCAAAACCTCCACAAGTTAATGTATTTCACCGCGTCCCGAGAGCGCAGCGCAATCTGCGAGGGCGCCACCGTAAAATTAGACATTGCTCACGGCGAGCCGGGACACCCGGGACACCCGGGACAACCGGGACAACGGGACGATCCGGGACATGTTTTAATAACCCGCCCGATGCACGCTGCACCGCAAGTATAGTAATTAAGAGCTGGCGTATTGTAAACGGTGGTTCATGCTTTTCTGCGTTTTCACATGTAATTTAAATAAGAGAAAAGCTACTTTATTGTACCTATCTACATTTTTTTAAGTAACAAAGTATAATCGCATAGCCCTCTTCACTGCCCTCTGAGTGACTTTGATCTAAGAAGGATCTCAAGCGGCCCATCGTAAGCGGCCACGTTTCAATTCCGTATGTCATCACTGGCAATACACACGCAATCTCCTTGCGTGATCGTGTCACCGTGAAATGATAAGATCCACAGGAGATCTAAGGTCGTGGACATAGCCCAAAGAATTGCGTGGCTCAAGTGGCAATGGGACAGGGCACATTGCGAGGAGAACAGACGGCCGTTGAGGTGGAAAGGTCCTTGAGCGGAGGCCGCGTGCAGGAGGCCGCAGCCGTGGCAGGCCTCTCACCAAGTGGACCGACGATCTAGTGAAGGTCGCGGGAATCCTTTGGATGCGGGTGGCACAGGACCGATCTGAGTGGAGAACTTTGGGGGAGGCCTATGTCTAGCAGTGGACGGCTATTGGCTGAAACGATGATGAGTATAATCGCGTACGTTTGTTAATAGCTGGAAAACTAAAACACTCGTGAAGCAGATTGTCAAATAAACCCCCGCATAATATAACAGCGAACTCCCAGCTTTTTTCCATAGGTAACTGCGCCGGATTTCATATTCAGTTTGTTAGCGGAAAAAACTGTTCGTGGAGTTTTCTCCAGTGAAAATGAGTTCGTACTTCGTATGCGTACGTAAAAACTGGCGGGATGCAGGGTTGTCATACTGTTCGGACGGACCAAGGATTCCAGTAGATACGTTTATTTGTTTAAATAGTATAAGTACTTTGTTGATTATATCCGTACGAACTTCGTAGAAATAAAAAATACACAACCATGAGAGAGCCTTTATAAATGGGTGCGGGCTTGACTGAAGTGATACCACGGACTCATAGAAAATTTCCGAGAGGATGCCGTAGGCTCAAACCGGGGAGGGGAAAGGTTAGCAGCGCACTTCACTGTTTTTAGTTTCCATCTTTTACTGAAGGCTCAAAACCAAGTTCCAATAGTGACTACTAGTGTTGTGGTCATGAGTCTGATCAGTCCAAATCGCAAGTCGCAAGACTAAGTCCATAAAAAATACCTCTGCTAAATGACGTTACAGCTTTTACGCATCCTAGAATTGCACACTAAGATGAGACGGTGAGACCTGAAGCAGTAAGTTGGCAACATTGATGCACTCGTCGCTTGGCAGGTGCCCAGAAGGTTGTATGTGGACGTACCTTATGATACGTGAACCACTTCGCTTTTTATTTCCGACTTGGAATGGGAGAGATGAAATCGTATTTGTTTAAGAAACAAAACCGCGTAAGTGCAAGTTGAACTGGCAAGAGAGTCAATTGGAAACCGAAATGAAATGAAATAAATTCATTTTCGTAAAACATGGTGAAAAAAGGTACAATATACAGCATGTTCTGTCTTAATATAGTAGGACATGCAAATTCATAAGAAATTATTTAATTTTAATCCCAATTATTTAATTATTAGACAATGTATGCAAAATTATAACATTAAATGATATCAAAAATAGTTTTTTTTTATTGTAGTGGCAGACGAATGTCACTCGAATAACGAAGACCAAATATCACATAGTAAAAAAATATATTATTGTTTCACTATCGCAACAAGAAGCGCGCATTGGTTCAATAACATTTTTAATTGATAACTTATATCTGGACTCGTAAATTAAGATAACAATATTTGGTAGAGGGGTTCGAATGTCATCCACCTACCTGGTAGGTGTGACGTGGTGTAGTGATGCGGAATTATAGTTAGTACTCGTAGTAGGGGGATACTTAGTTGACGTCGAACACTATTCAGGGTATCGATAATATATACCTACTATTGATAGTGGTTTTTAAGTGTTAGGTAGCAGACGAGCTGACGGATCACCTGATGGTAAGCGATTGCCACCGCCCACAGACACAAGTGCGCCGCCAACCTTTATCCCCCTTCTCCCCAATTGGGCCTCCGGTACCCTCACTCATTACGACCAATTATAGTGTCATTAGTCCTTTATTTGTCTCTCCCTTGTGGGGCCAATAGTTTTAGCCTCACCAACTTTATCTTTTTCTAAGCTATAATGTTTCCGGCCGAACTTTTTTTTTGTAGTTAGGTAACTATAAAATTAAAAAAAATAATTAAGTAGATAGGCAAACATGGTTTGACCACCACGGCGCCGGGAATCTTATACATTACCTAGGCATTGCACGATATGCATGAGTTATACGCATTGGCGATAACAAACACTTATTTGATAATTTCAAAATTATCAACAAAACATGTAGTTTGTAGGTACACTCGACTGACATTAACCACGTGTAACGATAACTATGTTGACTTACTTTGCATCAAATTAAAATAAACTCTATCTTATCCAGTGTAGGCACAAATTCAATTATTCTACTCCTAACTTAACACAAGCAATCAAAATCAACACAGATGCTTAAGAAATAAAGTTGAAAATCTTTTGTGTAGTTTTAAATCAAGAAAGAACCTGCCTATATTTTTATTGTAACAGAATCCATTTTGAATCCCATATGGGTCTACACCTTCTCAGGTAAGCGGCAACCTTTATGCTCTACCCAATTTACAGAGAACTTTTTGAGGACCTTATGCGAATAGAAATAGGATATATTTTTGGTTGTACAAAGGTTTTATTAAAATTGGTAAGTCAACAAAAAGTCGATAAAAAGGTACAACACATGTGTCGGTTCGGAGAAGTCGGTAATTAGCGATGAGAACACGGTACAGTCAATACATTGCGACCTGATCATTGACTCTTATGTTACAGCTATTAGAGTTCATAAGTTGAATGTTTGTGTCCATGTTTGTTCACTCGGGTACATTCCTGGAAGGCGTATCGCGGTCAAAAGGTGCTTTGATAGGTTTTAGGCGCATACAGAGTTAGTCAGACTTCTTGCAAAATTAGGTTCAAAGGCCGAATGATGTCTACCTTATTTGAAATTAATTCGTTGAACCAATGATTGCTCATTAATCATCTAAATAAATATGTTGCATTCGGTATGACTTTATCAGATTGTATTGTGATCGCCTTAACGGCTTTACGGCTAGTTGTTATCAAAAATAAATTAATAGTAGTAGCTTGATATGTGACAAATTGAATACGTGAAATAACAGCTCAGACATTACACAGATATTATATTGTGACGATCGAAGTGTAATATACTTAGCAGCCATTACAAAAGAAAAGTGTGTGATGTAAAAATCACCTGCCCGCTCAGGTATATCTGTTGCTATAACTAATTAATAATCATAGGCGTGGAGTATGAATGATGTAGATACTTTACATTACGTTACGTTCACGTTTACGTTAGGATAAAATCATACATATTTATACATATATAGTACATATTTATATAAAATATATCACAGATGTTACAGATAAATCTAAAATTTCCAAATAATATTTTAGTACTAAAATATCTAAAACTGAGTTCACATTCTATATCAAACATACTTTGAATACAAGTAGCGCCATCTAGCGGTGAGCGGACGAACTAATGCCGGTTGCTGCGTCTCCAACTAGCAAATTGTAATATAAAATGCGTTGGTATTATGGTATTAAATAAAGTTAACTTTATTTTTTATTGGATAGGGAAGAAAACAAGCAATCGTTTGGCCTATTGCAGCTATATTATTTAAAGAACGTTGGCTAAGAATGATTCTGGGTTGTACTCGCAATTGCATACCTGAGCTAAGTGCTTAGTTCGTTTGGTACCCCAGTTGGAATCGAACCCAAGACCATTGGTATGAGAGGCAGGGTCACTCTCACACTTATACGCGTCACCTGGATATGCAAACGAGCTTACTCGCGCTTCACGAGAACTTCTAAACTTGCAAAGTTACATTATTTATGGTCGATGCGCCTTAACCCTCGTACGACTGTCAAAACGCGCCTCAAAATGCGAGTTTTTTCGCGGTCGGAGTAGACCCCCTGGACAAACGTTCGTGTGATGAACACTTGTGTTTATTCAGTGTCTGGGTTTAATATTATGTATTTATGTATTATATTTGTGTTTTCTCTATTGTTTGATATCTTTAACACAAGCTACAGTACGGAGTCAAGTCAATGTATGAGACGATGTGAGAATTTATTATTTATTATATTTATTATGCTGTTATCTAAAAATAAACTTGATTGATCATCCACCTATCAATTTCGCCACCACATCTCTTACAAACAAACCTCCATTCATGCTAACCTGTAAACATGAAGACACCTCGGTGTCCGGTTGCGCAGGATGCGCGCATCCGGCGGACTTCAACGGGCCCTTGTGCGCGTGCGCCGGACACTTCGCGATTCGCTTTTTGGTAATGTAATTGAAGCTGTTAGTGTTTTTATGGGAGGAAATAAATAAATAAATGAACACAACATCTCATACATTGACCTGACTCCGTACTAAGTAGCTTAAGCCCTTGTAAATAAAGATGGTGTAGCTAAAATGCATGGTAAAGCGTTATGAAAAAAGAGCGATGGCTTAGTGATACATGCTCATTCAGAACGGTGAGCTATAGGTTCAAAAGTTAGATTTTTCAAATCTACTTATTATGAGTGAAGTTAGTAACTATAGGTACCTGGCATGTATTTAAAATTAAGCGACTGGTGATCTCCGCAACCTATTTACAAAGGAGCCAGAGCAACTGAATCATGATAACACGTTTTTTTTATGTGTTAGGTGGCAGACGAGCAGACGGATCACCTGATGGTAAGCGATTGCCGCCGCTTATAGACACCTGCAACACCAGTAGAGTCACCACACTCGTGTGCGCTGCCAACTTTTAACCCCCCATCCTCCCAATTGGGCCTCACTACCTTCACTTACTCGACACTATTTAAAACGTGCAGGTTTCCTCATAATGTATTGTCTCAACGCCGAGCTAAAGGTAGAAATATGCACATAGATTGAAAAATCCATAGGTTTATGCTCGGATTGAACCATGACTTACCACTTATCTACTGACATGACGACCCGTTTAGCGCAGTGGTTTGAGCGCCGGTTGAGACGCAAGGGTCGCGGGTTTGATTTCCACACCAACACAAATGTCTGTTTCACCCACCACTGTAACACCCAGGTGTAGGTGGTTTCTTCGTTGTTTCTTGTTTCCATAGTTCGAGGGAAAACCTTAGTTTGGGACCAGGACAATGTATCTATGTAATGTTGTCTTAATTTATTTATTTACTACCTATTGTAAGAGTATGGCATCTTTACAAGAAAAATGTAGCTTTAACTACTGCACTACTGCCTATTAAAAGACGACTCTGCTATTCGATGTTAGTCGCATTCCTGATTGGTTTACTACCTGGCACCTAGACGCTACTATCACTACAGACTCAAAATTTACATTTAAAAACAAAATCTTGGATCACAATCTACCTTCAAGGCAATTATCCACAGCATGGTGACAACTTAAAATTAATTGCTTCTCCGTAAAGCTTTCTCTCTAGAATTGATTGGGCAATCCACATTCTACAAAACTTTTAAATGTTTCTAACCTACGAGATAAACTAAAGACGGCCATAAACATTGGACGGGATTCTCGTAAACAACTAATACTGAAGTGTTCGAGAATTGGCACCGGAGTTAACGTACATTAGCCTGGTACATGCAAACAGCATTTACCTTTGCTATACTTACTTTATTTATCGTACAGTAGAAGTCGTGAAAAGTTTTTCGTAGTAATAAAGTAAATGGATTTTTAACTGTTGATTAAAAATCTGGCATTTGCATGTGTAAAAAACTACAAATTAACTCTAATTAGTGCTGTGCAAACCTACAGTTAAGATATGCTTTCGTTTTTTTTTCAAACATAGCTCGGGTTTGTGATAACGAGTCCACAATAGGCAAGTATGGTGATTAAGCCTAATCCCGTCATAGTAGCATTGATTTGATTCCTGTGATGGAGGCCTTTGCCCTGCAGTGGGACAGTACTTTACGGTAACTTAAAATTTTTCTTAATTTTGTCAGTCAGAGAGAAAGAGGAGAATTGGTCACAAACTGTACCTTTGATTCTTCTTCCCTGAAGAAATATAATGCTTTTAAATGGCTTTAATAACTTCTTGTCTTCAAAGTGTTTGTGAAGATAGTTGTATAAAATTATTATTTTTATTGACTTTTTTGTCTGTGATGCTTTAAACCTAAATATCAAATAATTTATAGAAAGGAAAAAAAATACGGAACCACCAACAAAAACACTGGCCAAAAACAAAGCACCGTAACAATTCTTTCTAAATTCAAAAAATAGAATACGAATTCAAAAATAAATAAGCATTATCACCGTCTCTCGCATTTAAAAATTGGCACGGCTTATTACCGTAAATTATGTTCTTACAACGGTTTACCTTTGCGAACTATTTCTGTTTTATGTCTTGTCGCATTCCGTCACGGTCAGTGCGCTTTATTTTATTGTCGAGATTAGACGCGTAAAAAGAACCATTCCTATTTTTTTTAATTCGAAGTGGGCAGCGGCTTGTCAGATACACATATGAGATATGGCGACAAATGGGTGACAAATCATGGTCTCTTTGTACTTACCTGCTACATGGGACAAATGAATTCGTTTATCAGATGACATGGTTTTGTTTTGATCACCGTTTTTATTCACTTACGTGCCGCCCCACTTAGGTACTACTTAAATAAATAAGTTGGTGTTTTTATTGCAAAACAAAAGATTCTAGGTTTTCCTCATCGAGTCACTGCCAGCTGCACTTAGATCAAGTAGCCCTTATAGTTTAAACTATGCTTATCTAGCCGCCTTTTACACTACAAGGCAGTCTTTGTATTTCTCTTTAGAAAGTTTTCTACTAATGTTGTAGAGCGGTGTATAAAAATCTATGTAAATGTATTTATACCATTACACATGTAATGCTTGTATGTAAGCTGTATGTATTTGTAAGAAATAAAAATTAAATTAGCTCGGCGGTGAGAAAATCAAATTTTTTAGATGGCCTCTGAAACCTGTACTGGACTATTCCTCCCTTTTAAACGCGCTGTGCGTCCCTATTTTTTTAATGTGACAGGTATATCACTCAATAACCGGAAGATTTTGTGTTTATTTTTTTATTATTTACAATTTACACCAGACTCGACTAAACTTCCTTACATTTCCTTTCTTTTGTCATTTTCCATATTTTTTATAAACAAATTCACCGACTTTCTTAGCCTATTGCGGCGAGAATATATCGGCCTATTAGCAAGATTGCGCAAACACCTAACCGTTGATTTACGCGCTTCAAGCATTTTTACCACGTCGGAGCGGGTTAGCGGCAATATCTCTGAGTATCTCTGATAAATATCTGCGCTAATAAACGCTAAGATGCGATAAATCTTTTTAGCCGAATTCGTGGTAATGTAGGGGAGGGCAGTGTGCTCGTTTTTGGTTCTATTTTAAATGTAGATTAATAGCTGATTGTTGAATTTATAAACCTCCAGTGACCGTTGTACGCCTCAGATGTAGGTAATCCTAAATAACAATACTACCCACCTGCTATCAATCCGCGTTTAAGGGAACGACTTAGCTAAACCTAAAAGAAATAACCCCAGGGAACTCCACAGGGACAAATTACGGACCACTATTCCTTGAAAAAACACCTCTACAATTTAGCGTGTTTTTAAAGTGATAGGTGGCAGACAAGCAGGCTGATCACCTGATGGTAAACGATTACCGCCGCTCACTGACACCTGCAATACCAATTTGGGGTCACAAGCACGCTGTTAACCTTTAATCCCCTTCCCCCAGACTGGGCCTCTGTTACCTTTACTCGGTGAAACACAGCACAGGTGCTGCTTCATGCCGGTTTATCTCTTTGCAGGGGATAGAAAGTGACGATGAGGTCTAAGATGTTGTGCACTTTCCAAAAGGTTAGCTTGGTTTAGCTATGACCAGGTTTTTATGATCAGGTAGACAGACCTCAGTAAGGAGTTCCATTCCTTAGTTCACGCTCATTCACCTGCCAGTTTCTAAGTTTCTAATATTAATGTAACATAATAATGTCGAATTAAAAAAAAATCTAATGTATCGTTATGTATGTTGTGTAGGTACTGAATCTTTCTCTACTGTGTGTCTGAGCGCATCGCTTGTAAAAATATAGCCCAGATATGGACAGAGCCGGGGGCAAATACATTTGTTTGGTTGAAATATGGCGCAAGGCGCGAATAATATACGGCTTCGGTACTGTTTAGATAATATCGGCAATGAGACTACACGCAAATTCTATACTATATACTCGCAAAACTTCCTTTTACTAGCCTTTCTTACTTCCTAGAAGATTTTTCCTTCTACCAGTCATGAGCCAGTCGTCCACGCAAATCCTTTTACACCATATTTATTATGTAACCTAGAGATGCAATAAAGATATTGAGTAGACATTATCTCTCCAGCGGTACCTTGGACGCTCAACTGGCCTTTAACCATTTGGCCGTCCCAGGTGCGCTCTTTTTACCGCACGATGTTCTCCTATGCTAAAATTTATTATTGCAAAGAAAAGAGGCAGACATGCTCATCTGATGACAATTGATTTCCTTGGTGACACGTACTGAGGTAGGGATAAACCAATGGGGGCTACCGCGTGTGAAAATTCCGTTAGATGGCGTACCTGTAGACTGAGGTCTAACTACACGGTGATTGGTTATTTTTGATGTGAGATGGCAAAATGTCACTAAACGACCAATGACGTTGAAGTTAGACCTCAGTCTACACGTACATACATTATCTAACGGATTTTTCACTCGCGGTAGCCCCTATTGTATTGTTGTTCTTCTTTTTATTTAATAATATAATAATAAATGCACGTTACGTCACCCAAGGTTCAGACTGAAATCACCGCAGCGGCCTCTAGTTGCTGTAGCAAATGCTGAGGTTTTGTAGGCAAAAATGCACAGTACCTAAAATACTGTAATTAATCAAGATGCAATCTTAGGTAAAGTCTATCAACCACGGGTCTTTCACCGACACATCTCGTATCTAAGGCCGTGTGCATAGAGGTAAGTGACGTGTTAATGCGTTTTGCTGAGTACTGTGAGCACGCCTTGCATGAGGCAGAGTAGCGGACGATACAGAGACTAAGCCCAAAATAGATAGATAGAGAACACTTGCCGTACCGAACCCAATTGAACCGATGTGCCTAAAGTAAAAAAGTAAAGTATCAGCCTATATACTATCCCACTGCAGGGCAAAGGCCTCCATCATAGAAATCAAGTCATCGCTACTATGATGGGATTAGGCTTAATCACCACGCTTGCCTAATGCGGATTGGTGATCACAAACCCGAGCTATGTTCGTAAAATTCGAAACATATTTTTTTGCTCGACCCGGGATTCGAACCCGGGACCCCGAGATCACGGCCCGGTACTTAAACCACTAGACCAACGGGGCGAACCGAAGTGCCTATTGGTATTGATACCACTTCTTCCTCGATCCCCCCAGAAATTTCGCCACCCCTGAATATGTGGCGCACAGGGTGGACTCATGAAGTGAGTCCAGGGTATTACAAATCTGGTCAGACTATATCATAGGCTTCTTGATTTTTTGCCATCGACTTTCCTGACCATCAGATTGCACTAGCTTCCACCTCCACCTTCCTCTTTCGGTATTTTCGTGTTGTTTGGGACATCTATACGTGTTGGCTCTTCGGACCATAAGTACATTGAATTGAATTGGACTAGCTGGATGGCGCATTTGGAAGTGATTCTGCCTCATACGTCGAAGGCCGCGGGTTCGATTCCTACCTTGGACAATCATTCGTGTGATGAATACTTGTATGTATATGTTAGTGTCTGGAAATCTGGATATAGTAAGTATATGTTTTTAAGTATTATATTTATGTTTCCTCTATTTGTCTGATATCTGTGACACCACACAAGGGCTTAAGCTACTTAGTACGGAATAAAGTAAATGTGGGTATGAGATGTTGTGTAAATTTAATTTAAAAAAAATTGAATTACCTACCTTAGTTGAACATTATTTTGTGTCCGAGTCTAGATGATTGACGTAAATATCTGACGTACAGTTGTCCGTTATTCAACTGAGCAGCAAACATTTATCGGAACTGAATGTAATTACATCTGTCAATAGTTGGGCATTACAATCGGTTTTTGAGTGGGTCTCACTCGTTTGATTTACCGTCCACTTGGCCTCTCGCCAAGGGCTGTTGCTCGGCACTTTTAATAACTAATAGGAAAACAATCTGTTTGGCACTTTTACACGTTTCGCTTATTTATTGACGATTTAGATACTCTTTATTGCTGTTAAAATACATAGCTAACGTTTATCCAAATTATAAATTTTAATTTCCTAGATTGCCGTTTTATCGTTGTGTAGATGTATTGAGATTGTATTAAATCTTATTTACTAAAAAAGTCGTATTGATTAAAGTGTATCTTAATTTTTTTAGTAGGTATTAAAACATTTACGACGAAGAGTAATAAAAATGCAATGTATTTCTAAAAAACGAACGTAACTAACTAAACTTAAACCATTATGTCTCAAAAATGTAATATAGGTAGGCGAGCTTAATACCAGGAAACATTTTCTACCAGTTAATCTTTGGGTCAAGCAGAAGAACAATGAAGGACATTTGTATTAATTTTGGTAACATAAATTCTATCCGGCCACTTTGGGTCTCATGTCTCCACAGATCTCTAGGTGTTCCAGGTAAACTGTGGGAGAGCTACGCTTCGGCACGACTAGCCGGCTCGACCAGAGTAATACCACGGCCTCACAGAAGACCGTCGTGAAGCAGCACCTGCGCTGTGTTTCGCCGAGTTAGTGAAGGTACCGGAGGCCCAATAGGGGGGAAATTGGTTAAAAGATTGGCAGTGCAATTTTTGACTCCGGGTGTTGCGGGTGTGGCGGCAATCGCTTACCACCAGGTGATCCATCTGTTCGTATGCCACCTATCATATAAAAAAGTATTATCCTCAACCGCTCGCTGTCTCTGCCACCAGCCCCTCTAAAGACAACAGCCTAATAAGTGACTCCCATTCTTAGAACAATGAACACCAAAATAAACCTAACCTCTCAACGAAACTAACCTACCCACTCCTCGACTTGAAAAAAGTACTGTTTACAAAACCGTCAACTATCGATACGGCTGTCCGTCAAGAGATCCGCTAGATAAATGCGAGTGCTTGCTGGCGGGCTGCCAGTGAAGACAGTCCGGCGCTAACTGAGGGAGTGAGGACAGGAGGTGCGCTCGTCGGTTGCTATTGGGTTTCGGTGTGGTTAACATAATCAACGTATTGTGGGTGCCACGTTGGGAACTGTAGCGTAGGATGCCCTGGATCAATGGAACTGACAGACGCGCCACATGTTTGAAGAACATCACTGAATGAAACAGACCCACGTCTCTTTCATTCTGTGATGACCCATCACGATTTATCCACCACGAGACAGAGTACCTAAATAGGTTTATCTCATTATGGATACTATAGGATATAAAATACAGACAGATATGGCTTCGCGCGGCTTATCAGGTGAGGTTTTCCTTGACAGTGCTCTATGTAGAATTTCGACGAGATCCCTGGTGTGAGTTGGATGTAGGCTGGCAGAACCGGCATATTAGTGTTCTTTGAAAGGCCGTGCCGTAGGCCTTCCATTCAGCGGTGTACGATAACAGAAGCTAGTTCCGCAGGTCCACTAACTTGAAAAACTACACATATAGGTACAATGTTCTTTAATAAAACTTTAATAAGTGTTCAAAAAAAATTATCTAGATTTAAAGTGAAAAGTCCCCCTCTCTGTACCCACCACTCTCCGGTTCAATAAAACCCAACCTCCCGGTTGAGATTGATGGCGCGTTAAGCGTATCATTATAGCAACAAAGCTAGTAAACAACAGGTGCGAACGCTAGCGCCGTGCGCCGGCGCACCCACGCCGCGGAGTAAAGGTGGCGATGAAACCAAACTTCTTTTATAATAAAATGCTGGTTTTCTATTGAAAATATTTAAATATCAGAACGAAGAAATTCGATAACTTTCATCTTCGGAATAAATGTACTTACGTTTTAAAGACTATGATCCGTAACGTGTCGTTTACTCACTATGTTTACTACCCTTGCCGCTGAGCTAATATCATCATCATCATCATATCAGCCCACATCCACCTACTGTTGAGTATAGGCCTCTTCTCTATCACACCAGCCAGTCAGCGGTTTACCGTCCCCAGCCAGCCTCATCCATTTTATCTTCACTACCATTACAATATTGTTAGACCAACGGGCAGGTGGTCTACCCACAGGACGTCAACCCAATCTTAGCTGCCAATCGGTAAGTTTCATAGTCCACCTATCATGGTTGCGCCTAGCCAGATGACCTGCACACTCCCTAATGTTACCTATACCTTAGCACAATTGCACATACAAACAAAACGCCAGGAATGTTTTGCAATCCCCTTGATTTTGATCAACGATGATCTTTATTATTCGAATCGCATGTTCACCTCTTTTTATTCGTATCCTTCTCACAAGTACAAATAGAAAAAAAACATTCATAATCATTAGCCGTTCCATGAACACGACACTGATGATAGAAGCAGACGAAGCCGGCTGTGAAAACACTGCCGATAGTAATTAGGAGGTGACTAACGTCTGGGAATGTTGCTTCGGATTACGTAATCTTGTAAATTAAGTACTTGATGACAGCATCGTATCAAAACATTGGAGAATTTTTTTTCACTCGGAAGGTAACAATACCAGGGAACTACAAATTCTATTGAAAAAAAAAAACCGCAAGAAAATCCGCTTCAAAGATTTATGCATACCTGCATAGGGACAGATAGACAGCGGAACATCCCGATTTAATTTTGTCCACAAAATGAAGAAAATAAAAGAGTAAAAATTGGTTTTCAAGATCCATAGAAACTTTTTTCTTTGTGCAAATTGGTAAGTTTTCTTGGTTGACTGAAACGCTTGAAAAACGATAAATATTTAAATGTATGAAACCGTGGAGTGAAAACGTTGCCTAGGAGTATACATTTAACGTCATTTGTGTTATCTTTAAAATCATATAATATAATACATTATAGCTTTTCCAGTAATGTACCTGTATCATTTTTATATACTTATTATGTTTTTATTATAAAAGTTTAAGTAATAAACACGTCAGTAAGTAAATCGTCACCATAAACAACATTTATGAAATCTAGATTAAGAAACGAGAACACCAACAAAATCTCTTGATTTCAAGTTTCAACGCCATGTTTTGCTCATCACTTCCTGAAAATATGGCATGCTGAACTTATTCGATGGCACAAAATACCAATATATCAAAACCAAATAACCTTCCTCCCATTACCACTGCCACGAAAATGAAATAAAAAACATCGCACACGATAAATTCACATCTAAAAAGAACTGTGTTCTTCGGGGAAATATAATAAATATGTTAGTTTGAACGTCCAGGTGTTCTCAGTTCTCGCATAAACGTGTCCTCGAGTCATTCTTGTTAATTTAACGCTTTAGAATTTACAAACATATCTCTAAATTTACACAAAGAAAATTATACCCTATTATTAAGGATTAAGGGTAATATTCGTGTTGGAGAAAGGTACGGACCCCGCGGAGGTGACGAGGCAAGGGCAGGGCGCCACGTGTGGACCGCCTGCGAAATTGCAATAAAAATAAATATTTTTAAAATAAAGGATGGTCAAAGATTTAAATGAAGAAGGGGGTTCCGCACATAAGATATAAGTGTAGCAATCTTTTTTGGGATACAAGTTTTATTACAAAGTTGTACCTTTGCATATTGCTTACACACTAGTTCTACAATATTTACCATACAGATCCCTAAAATCAAATAAAGGACTAATTATACGGATGAGGTGAACGTAAGCGCGATGATACACTGCCCAATTGATAAATTAATTTTTGAGCACAAAACGCGACGTTAGTTTTTAAGCACATAAATTATGTGTTTACATATCGCACTCTTAATAAGATAATGACTCAATTCAAAATTGCTAAGTTTTGGTAAATGGCAAAAAACGATTTGTATTTTTAGAGCATAAACATTAAATTGCTATAAAATTTGAACTAAGATGAGTAAGAAGAAAGTAAAATTACGGTTTTAAGCCTGTGAATATATTCTTTTAGATTTAACAAAAAAAATTAATGAATTTTATACACATAATAATAAAAAAACATTTTTGAAAAATATATTTCGAGATGCGTCATTGTTTTATGAAATCCAACCAGTAAATTTATGACGAAATTAAAAATGGGTCAATATTTTACTGAAACATTGACAAAATATTCTGACCATCTTTTACTTAGGTCACTGTTTTATTAAGTTTTTAATACAAATATAAGACTCAATTCGGAAATAAGTGTAGGTACTTTTAACTTAATTAGAAAAACAACAGTTTTGTTTAAAATGTTTTATTAGAAAACGTTCACGTAAAAAAGGAAAGTACAAATTAGCATAGGTGTTGATTCAACTAATAGTTATAATGTTAAATTTACTCTCAATAAGTTGTATCTTTTAAGAGTCTGAACTAAGTATTTATTTCTTAAAATGTAGCTCTAAAATGTATTAAAATCTAAAATAAATCTTTATAAAAACGCATTAAGTGCAACAACAATATTTTTTTATGATATAGGTGGCATACGAGCCGACGGATCACCTGATGGTAAGCGATGCAACACCAATGGTGTCACAAGTGCGCTGCTAATTGTCCTAACTTATTAATATTATTCTAATATCGCCTTAATTGCACCAGAAGGTAGGCATATTTGTACTAGTCTTAGGGATTAAAAAACCGGCCAAGTGCGAGTCGGGCTCGCGCACAAAGGGTTCCGTAGCAGCAAATATAATAAACTTAACCAAAATTACAGTTAAATCAACCTATCTCAAAAACTATAAGAGATACTTTGCTCAAACCAAAAATCGTTGAAAGAGTTAATTAGCATGCATCACTTCTATTTTTTTTAGAATTTTATACCCCGTAGTTATAAAAATAGAGGGGGGGGGACATACTTTTTACGACTTTGAGAGCTGATATCTCAAAAACCGTTCACTTTAAGAAAAATGTTTTTTAGAAAACTTTATATCATTTTAAAAGACCTTTCCATTGATACCCCACACGGGTATGTACATCGAAAAAAAAAATTTCATCCCTCAGTTACATGTATGGGGGGCCCCACCCCCAATTCTTTTTTTTACTATTTAGTGTCATATTTTTGTAGCGGTTCATACAACACATATTCCCATCAAATTTCATCACTGTAGTACTTATAGTTTCCGAGTAAATCGGCTGTGACAGACGGACAGACGGACAGACGGACAGACGGACAGACGGACATGACGAAACTATAAGGGTTCCGTTTTTGCCATTTGGCTACGGAACCCTAAAACAGAAAAATATTGTAAGTGTCATATTCGATTAAGAACCGGGACATTATTTTTAGGTATCGATACTATACTATAAATAATGAGCTAATAAACAGGTAGCAAACCAAACAAAAATAAAATAAAGATATTTTGCGATATTAACTGTACCAAAAAGAAAGTAAGTAAACAATAGGCGAACTTAATGCCAAGAGGCATTCTCTACTAGTCAACCTTTGGGTCAGAAAAGAAGGTGCTGCAAAAGGAGAACTAAGTTAATATTTAAATGGTAACTACTTTTTATCTGTAATTATTTTTCTTCAATATCTTTAATAAATTATTATAACCCGGTTATACTCATAGCTCAGAAGTTACTGTTATTCCATCTTCGTATAAAGATTTTAATTTACCGGACCATGCGCTATCACTGTCTACCTCTGCACCTGATCAGCATGAGGCTCAACCAGAAGTAGGCAAGATTTAGATACAATCTCAGAGTCCTCCTAGTATAGTCATACCAAGCGTCGCGTCTCTTATTACCATATCGGAATGTAATTTTTCACCTATGGCAGTATCCCAATCAGTTGTAAACAAAGGGGAAATGTACATTTTTTTAAATATACCTACCTCTAAAATAAAATAAAATGATGTTGTGGAGTATGTACGGTATGCATACTTGCGTGCCCAATTGGGTTGAGGTCTGGTTATTGTGCAGGCCACGGCAGAACGTTGATACGAGCTTTGGCATGAATGCGTGTTACGACTCTAGCCGTGTGTGGACTTCCACACACCGCACTTGCGTCGTCATGCATTAGTTGAAAAGAATCACCCAAGTGGCCTCGCAAAGGGTTGATTACATCTGATACAATCCTTTTTGCGTAAACTTGAGCATTGAGGTTACCCTGATCTAAATGAGATCGGTTCTTCCGCCGAGCCAATACCGGCCCATATCGTTATTGTTCCCCCACTTTATATGGATGAACTTCCTGAAAATATCTCAAACGTTCTTTACGTCCAAATGTTCTCCAAACTCGAGAACGTCTTTTATCCGGTCTCATACCGAAGCGGGACTCATCCGAAAAGCACACATAGCGCCAGTCTTCTTCCTCCCAGTTTGTGTGTTCGCGAGCGTATCGTAAACGGGTCCTGCGATTGCAGGGTGCAATAGATGGACCTCTCAGCGGTCTTCGGAATCGCAAATCCAGTTCTCGTAAACGATTTAGGATTGTTTGATCGCTTATTAGCAAACCTGAGGAGCTGTGGCGCCTCGTAAACAACATCATGGCGGTCATGATACGATAACGTTGAGCAGTATTTTGGATATACCGGTCCTATCTCCGAGTCGTGATGCGAGACCGCCCTTAATGTCGCCCGACCACGCTGCCCGTCATGCAATAGCGCCTCCAGAGGCGACTTATGACGCTCAATGTAGTGTTAAAGAGCGAAAGCCACAGCACGTTGCCTGGAACCAGCTTCCAACATTCGACGCTCGCATCATCTCTTCTCGGGTTAAATGATGTCGTGTTTCCATAATAATGTAAACTGTATCGGTTCTGATGCAGATATTGTAATGATATTGTCAAACCGCTAGTACTGTTTTATACAAATTCACATTGACAATCGATTTCTTCTTATAACGAATTTTAAACAATGTTTCTTATTTTAAATGTTAAAAGTCACTAAACAGCATTATTAGAGATACAAAAAAGTTAGTAAAATTAACCATAATAGCAGCAATACTCTTTAACGTACTTGATCCCTAGACACTTTTGATTTGTGTACTTACATTGACCAACTCATGTCGGTAAATCCTAAGACTTACAAGTAAATCTTATGATTTACCGTACTTCGAGCTTTTACAGTAACAGCTTTATTATGTATTTTTTATATTTTAGAATATAATTTACACAATACAATAAATACTTTACAACATCATCAATATTTTTAGAATATTGTTTTTATTTGCTGGTTCTCCATTATGTCTGTTATCTGAAAAAAGGAAAAATATGTAATTAAGTATTAGTAAATGTTAGTTTAAATTAAATTACTAAGTTTATAATTAGCATTATAGAGTTGTCAGTTTAAGTGATAGATCGTTCAAAACGTAAATAATAGGACTTGACTATTTAATTTAACGAATACAGCCATGGGTGTTTATTTAGCTTCCATATTATCAATAACACCACCAATTACGCACCTGCATACAACTACTGTGAGTGGTCGACACAAATTATCACACTCATCACGCGTATGCGGACGCACAGTAAGCAAATCAACGTAAATGGGCACTTTTGCATGGTTATATTAATTATCTAACATTATTCCAACTTATACGAACGGACGCGGGCGAGGTATACCTACGCCTTCAGATCTTGACATGAAACCGCGCGATTTTAAGGCCGTGTCCGTGTCGTTGAAATCCGTACGATAGTATTAGCGTAAATTTAAAATGTCCAGCGAAAAGCTGAGATACGAAAGAATAAACTTAAACAACACAGTGACTTAAATTAAAAATTCCAACCTTATATTTAATACTACAAAGACCTATTTTTAATTGTAACTTCGATTTGTTCACTTTTTTTTATGAAAAAAAAGACCTAAATTCAAACATTACAAAACATTTTCGTATTTTTTAACAATACAGAGACCAAATTCGATTTGAGTTAATTTCGTGAACAATTTCAAATAAAACACAGACCTAAGTAATAATTTGTCATTGATCCTGCAGTACATTTTAATAAAATAAAGACTCAATTCAAGTTGGGCCTATATCAACTAAGAGAAAGTTACTGAAACAAAGACCTATTCCAAAAACGAGTCAATATTATAATGATAAATATTTAACAAACTTACCGATTTGTTTAGTAAAACACTGACGCATCTCCAAATCTGCCGGCGTTTTGACACAAACCTCGCGCGCAAAACCGCCGCCCCAAAACTGAATTGGTCGATATTCGATGACGAACGAAGTGTGCGGGGCGGGGAAAGATAGTGACTCATGTATTTTATTACGTTATTATTTACAGAATAAAGTTGATTTTTAAGAAGTATGCTGTGACTCTTGGTCTATAAGGTCGAGTTTTCACCAAAACTCATTTTTCGAAATTTTGAGTGTAGGTCGGTATCTTATTAAGAGTGCGATATACTGCTTGACGTTCTTGCTCAATAGCTATAAAGCAACGTGAAAATTTAAAGGAATGTCTATAATGTGTCACTTTTTAATAATACTAATACACCATCGCTTTTTGTTGTCCACAAAAACTTGTATCATGTTAGTTATACGGGTGAAACTACAGATCCCTAAAATAAAATTAAACCGAAATCGGCCGTACAGAGGTGAACGTACGTACGTATGATATACAGCCCGATTGATTTCAGTTAACAGCTGGTGGGAGTGGCTAATGGTGTCACTGTCTTCTGTACAGTGTGTGAAATTTATCGATATATCTAAAAAAAATTTTGTCGATACACATCCTGTATAGACCAATAAGTACTTTACTCCCTTCCTCGGTGGTGTGGTGGCATAATATGAGTTTCACTTAAAAACAACGGCTGCAATTGGGGCTGCCGGGTTCGATCCCCAAAAAAGTACCAACATTTTTCCGTTAAGACATTATCAGTGTCTGCCTGAAATCTAGATCTTGGTCTGGTCATGAGAATTGTGGCTTGAGACGAGGGTAAAAAAAACATTCCTTTCTTTTTAATTACTACTAACACATCCTGAATGACGTCACCAACCGATTCTTAATGACACCAATTACACCCTCACATTGCCACAATGTCCTCCACAAATAGAATCCACCGTGGGAGACCCAAGAGCAGCGTCAAAGACGCCCTTCGACGTTATTGCTTTAAATGTAGAGTTCAAAATGGGTTACTTTTGAAGTTGATTAAGTAGCAGCGGTTTTGTTTTAAAGATATCTTAAGTGACAGACGTGTGAACCGTGGAGTAGCAGTTTCACAGGGCAGTGTGTCCTTGCCCTTTGATTTGGATATTAACAGCGGGATCAAAATAGCAGGACTGGGAACGAGGGGAGACTGGGGGCATAGAGGATGAGGTGCGATGGACAAGATGGATTAAATGTTTCAAGATGGTGTCTTAAAGCTCTTAGCTCTAACACAAATATTAATGGAGCAGATATTTTTGTCGAGTCTGAGTATTTGTGGCACATTTGCTGTTTATTATTTCAATAATACTGATAACCACACTTCAACTTACAATCTTATGGTATAAATTCGATTTCAAAAATCGGTTCATGCTCAGATTCGACCCTGCAACCCCACGTTAAGAAGGCACATTATTTTATTCACTGAGCTACCATCGTTTGTGGTGGTTTTATGATGGATTCCCATGAAATATGTAAGTCAGGGAATAAAGAGTGCACTTGTTTCTGCGCACACACTTATACATTCATGTCCGTAGTTCTTCACTTCACGTTAAGATCGCTGAGATATTTTTCTAAATCTAAATAGCGTTTCTTTATTTAGATAGGTACATTTCCACCATACATTCACTCTGTTCCCACCGATTCAATCTCCCAACCTAGACCAAATAAAACTCGAAACCACAATAAAATTTTACAACGCACCGTAGCAGAAACAATTTCATTAGATGCCCCCAAGTTTAGAAAATAAAAACAGCTTTATACACTCCTTAGACCGGCCATATTGTAGGGGACTTAAACGCATGCAAATTTTATTTTTAAAAAATGCAAGTGGTCAACCGACGCGGGCGCCATTCCTTTTTATTGCCCCTATTGGGCTTTCGTCCACCTTCTGAATTTGGTTTGAGGTAAAATATTTTTATAGGATGATGGGAGCTTTGCGGTGTTTTGGGACAAAATGTTTGCTTAGCGAATACAGGAATTTATCGAATGTATTGGATGTATCGAACATTTAAACAGATACAATGTCGTATGTGTGAATATATTTTGGTTGGAATTTTTAGTCTTCAAATTCTCACATTATTTATTATCCAATAAGTCATTCACAACAAATCCATAACGCCGACCGTCGCGTTCGTCATTAGAAAAATCAAGAATGGTCATAGAAAATGATGAAAAAGTTTGACAATAATCATGATACTGTGTCAAAATCTAAATATGAATTGTCTTTTTTTTAATAATTAAGAAACAAAATCAACCAAATTATACTTAAAATTAACAAGAACTACTCGTTCTTATCGTCAAATTATGATGTGCTCAGCGTTTCTTTGAGGAATGTATCTGACACAGGTGGTCAGGCAGAAAACCAAAGTTATCGTCATGACTCACTGCTTACTGCGGTAGTGGGCTGGCCAAGTCAGCTCGTTTACCCCAGGAGTTGTCAGTACTGCAACAGACTGATGATGATACGGTCAAACTTGTAGATATCTATTTCAAGCTGTAGTCTGGCCATAGATGGGACTGATTTCCAGGCACGTAGTGAGTTTCTCAAATTTATCTTTTAACTAATCATGCAAGTGGCCACATAGGGAAAACCTGTCAAATGGGGTTCTAGGCGTCTATGCAATGTACGGTGCCGCCCCCCAGATCATGGCTGGTGGGCACTCTTTGCCCCTATTATAGCAGCACGTATGATGACTTCTCAGGCCACTGACAGCGCAGTACGCGTGGCGGAGTATTGGGCTGACAAAATACAACTTTATCGCCATCGACTCGATAAGAAGAAGAATCTTAGCAAGAAAATAAATCGTCTTGAACACACCACGTTTCGTTGATGCGATATTTTACGAGAAGCGCGTAGGGCTACGTCTTTATTAAACGAAGGTGCTCAGATTAGGGCCCTCGTAAAACGGACACCCGCTGTATTTGATTCCCTTACGTCTTACGTGAGCTATAAACTTCTTATGACCTTTGCAAAGTAATCAAAGTCAACATAGATCGAAACCGTTTGATTAGGTTAAATAGTTATTATATTGCTTTGCATTCATCTTTTTTGAACTGGAACTAGACATAAGCATGAAGAGACTACATGTGAAATCCGATTTAATCGCCACACTTCGGCATGAATGAATGTGCTGTCTCGACCGGATTGATACCACGGCCTCACAGAATACCGGCGTGAAGCTCAGCACCTGCGTTGTGTATCGCCGAGTGAGTGAGGATGTGTACCGGAGGCTCAATCAGGGGAAAAAGGGATTAAAAGTTTGGCAGCGCCCCTGTGACTCCACTGGTGTTGCGGGTATCTATGAGCGGCGGCAATTGCTTACCGTTACTAGTGGTTATTTCACAAGTACGCTGCCAACATTTAACCTCCTTTTCTCCTGTTGGGTGCCCTCACCCGTTTGATCGTTTGTCTCTTTTTCCAGTAAAAACAAAAGTTTCTCAGAGGTCAACGGTATTTAAAAACCTCTACCTAACTTAACCTAAAACATTGCCAAAGACAACTCAGCGAGGGTAAACATAATTTGCTGCGAAATTCAAAAGCATCGAGAGGGCATCTAGTTACGATCACCTTCCCCCCCAGGGGGGCGGGCGGGGAGGGGCAGATATTGGAATATTTTTCATACAAACACGTCTCTACGTGGACACTTCTACTTGATACAATATTGCTACAAGACGGCTAGGTTTATATGGGTGGAAAAGTTTCATTCGTATTTGATAGGGTATCCGAAGTTGGATGGACAGAACTTGACTTAGTTATCATTGTCACAAGCAGTTTTTTTGTGTAATACAAAAGAAAATCATTACTAAAAACTTAAGCTAAAGCAATAATTAAAACAAAGTTTAGTTTTATGAAAAAGTAGGTCCCCAATGCTGTAAGATTGTTTTTTATGTGATACCTAGGTAGCATGCGAGCAGGCGGATCACCTGATGGTAAGCAATTGCCGCCGCCCATGGACACTTGCAACACCAGTGGAGTTACAAGTGCGCTGCCAACCTTTTATCCCCTTCCCCCCGAGTGGGCCACCGGTACCCTCACTCACTCGGCGAAACACAACACAGGGGCTGCTTCATGCCGGTTTTCTGTGAGGCAGCGGTGTCACTCCGGTCGAGCCGGCCCATTCATGCCGAAGCATCGCTCTGACTTAGGTAAATTGAATAAAAGTAGCTTCCAGGATCATTCTCATAACCACTAATGGTGATGTGCGCCATATAAAGATGCCGCTACGCGCACTCGACATGGGGCGCTCCGAGCATCTTTATTTGGCACGCACCTGATTCGGTCACAGTGGTTTAAAAAATGGCATTACCGTGGCAGTTTCTAAAACCTATTATTATTAATACCGACATTGAAATCAGAATGCTAAAATTTAAGGTTTGGATTGGATTACTAGTTAAGCTTACACCTCTATTCTAAATATGATATTTATAGATCCTGATGTTAATTCCGGAGGATCACACCATCACACCAATCAACAGGTCTCAAACTAGGGAAACCCCTGTACTATGAGTACCAAGTGACGATAATTAACTGGGGGCGTCAACCCAGAACACTCAGACCCAAGAAAACTTAGAAAACGTAGTTTCCTAAATTTACTTGACCGGGAATCAAACCCGGGACCTTTCGCACGGGCGAACACCTTAGCCACTGTGCCATTGAGGCTTTTTTTCGATGAAAATGACCTGCCAGCACCTTGACCACCACATGAATGGAGTGCGATGTTGCGGGAGTCCGTGGGTGGCGGCTTATCGCCTAACATCAGGGTTCGTCTGCTTGTTTTTTTTTTATGTGGTAGGTAGCAGGCGAGCAGGCGGATCACCTGATGGTAAGCAATTGCCGCCGCCCATGGACACTTGCAACTCCAGTGGAGTTATAAGTGCGCTGCCAACCTTTTATCCCCTTCCCCCCGAGTGGGCCACCGGTACCCTCACTCACTCGGCGAAACACCAAAGCCGCACACACCACAACACAGCACAAAGTTTGCCGCCAATCACTTCAAAACAAAGAGTCTTTGTTATTCTTATAATTTATCTTGAAACTCCCATGTAAGCCCACCTCCATCCGTAGGTGGTCGCGTCACTGTCCGGTGGCGGTCAAACTTTATATATTTTATGTCTCCACGCCGGCCCTGGCTACATTTATTATTCCGACTGCCCTAGCCCGGCCCTGGCGGAGCTAAAAAAACAGGCCCCGTCGAAGGGCTGCGGTCTTCATGAATTCATTGAAATAAGTTTTTCTTTGGAAAAAACTGTGTGAGGGTTTTTTTAGTCGCAGTAAGAGGTACTTTGTGTTAATGGTAGACGGTAAATTAGCTTTCGGTACGGGGTTCAGATAAAATTATACTACAAACTAATTTTAGTTTTGCAAATAACAAAACTCTACTAAAGTAAATGGTACCTAAATACTTAAAACATAATCTATCTATATAAATAAAAATGAATCGCCGTTCGTTAGTCTGGCTAAAACTCGAGAACGGCTAGGCCGATTGAGCTGATTTTAGTTTTACAATGTTTGTCGTAGTCCAGGGAAGGTCTAAAAAATGAGAAATTAAACAAAAAGTAGGTGGAACGAAGTTCGCCGGGAGCCACTAGTTTGGAATAAATGTTGATTACACTCTGTGGTGTATCTGTTGACATTCTACCTACCAATTTAAACAAAATTTGTTCTACGAAGTTTGGGAATTCGTCAAAATGGAAAGACCGACTTTGGATGAAAAGATGATTTTTTTTTATTCGAAATTCCAAAAGTCCTTTTTTTATGTGATAGGTAGCAGACGAACAGGCGGATCACCTGATGGTAAGCAATTGCCGCCGTTCATGGACACTTGCAACACCAGTGGAGTTACAAGTGCGCTGCCAACCTTTTATCCCCTTCCCCCCGAGTGGGCCTCCGGTACCCTCACTCACTCAGCGAAACACAGCACAGGGGCTGCTTCACGCCGGTTTTCTGTGAGGCAGTGGTATCACTCCGGTCTAGCCGGCCCATTCATGCCGAAGCGTGGCTCTCCCACAGTTATGTAGCTATACTAATGTAGCTATACGGGTACATTTAAAGCGACAACTTTGCTTAAAGTCTCGGGTCAATCTGATTTCACAACCAAATCAGCTCAAATCATTAAAAACCTTATTTAAGAGTACACAAAATCCTTACCTCATAAACAGATACCCAACAACATCTCGTAAGACATTCCCCCAATTGGAAAAAAATCTCCCAACTAACAAAACCCCATAAGTCCACCATCCCCGACGGTGATATATCGCCATGATTATTCACCCGGAACCGTGCCCACGGCGTAAGGTACTCCGGAAACGGAAGGCGGTCCCGCGTCTTAATTTCCGGTCAAAACGCATCTGAGATCTCCTTACGATTATGGGGCTTGCGTAGGAAGAGGTGTAATGTAGGAGAGAAGTGGGGGGAAAGATACGATGATATTCTTTATAGCTCAATACAATATCTATGGCTGTGGACAGCAATACCGTAAGGCCTAGACAACAGACAATTGAAAATCAATTGGTTTTGCCTTTTAAAAGGCTTTTGGGTCTAACGACGTTAAATCTATTCAAATTCAATATTTAAAATTAATAAATAATAATTGCTCTAAGGGTAACACAAAACGTTTTCGTGGTATTTTTTATCGAGGAAAACTGTGCTTTTATTTGAAGTAAAATTTGTATATGACTGTCGTAATGTCGTTCCATACGAATCGGATCGTTAGATGAAGATTGGTCGGGGCCTAAGTGAAAAAGTAAGGTCTATATAAGTACTATCCTATTGCAGGGCAAAGGCGTCCATCATAAAAATCAAGTCACCGCTTGTGATGGGATTAAGCTTGACCACCACGGTTGCCTAATGTGTATTGATAAATAAATCATAGTCCTGAAAAAAATATCCTAATATTGGTACTGTTTTGCTCGACCCTAGAAGCGAACTCAGGACTCCAAGATCACCACCGCCCTGTATATATATTTTTTTCTTTTTTTTTGTGATAGGTAGCAGGCGGATCACCTGGTGGTAAGCAATTGCCGCCGCCCATGAACACATGCAATAAGTGCGCTGCTAACCTTTTATCCCCTTCCCCCCCGTTATATTCACGTTTTATAGCAATCACTTCTTACTGATTTATAAGTAGGTATTATAGGTGCAATATCATATTAACAACACCATATTGACCACCTAGCTACACAAACAATATTACCTAACCCCAAACTTTGAGGTACAAACGTAAAATATCTCATAATATCCTGTACAAAAGTAGCGAAATAAAAACTGTCGTAAATCGAACAAGTTGCGGTATGGCGAACGAATGTAGCGGTGCGCGCCGCGGACCTGCGGCCGATTGGACATTTCGCATAAAAACTAACTTCACCTATTACCTACGACGGAAATGTTAGGTTGCTGTCATAATAACGGGAGGGAAATTGAAAATGTTTGTTTCATAGCTCTTTTTTGTACAAGTACACTTGTCTTCCACTCGAAATGTTGCACGTATGAGCTAAATAATGTGTTTCTGTAAAAATCTAACGCACTGTTATGAAATTTAGACATGTGAAAAATATATGCAATAGTACTTTACAAGTATGTTTTGACTCCACTGGATTGGTTTGATTTGGATTAGCTGCCATATTTGGCAATAAAGGTTGATGAGCCATTTATTTTTATGTCATCGGTATTATCTAATGTTTTTTGCTATAATATTTAATATTTTTCTATCCATTGCATTTTAATACTCGTCGCCCTAATTTTACAATTCTGGCGCCCAACGTAGTTCTACATAAAAAAAATCGTCATCAGTGTCTGTTTTCCCAAGAAGTATACCTTAAAAGTTTTGAAGCTAGATCTTACGCTTTATTTTAACTTTAGAGTCCAGTATAAAGCCAAGAGCAAGCACATCTATCTATACTCATTATAAAGAGATAACTTCCATAGAGACAACGACAAGGCTTATAGGTAAACCAAAAACACGAAACGCTTGCGCGATGTAATTGGACACAGCGCCATCTATTGGTTCATTTCTGAATTACGGTCCCGAAGCGAAGTGAGGGTCATCAATAAAAAAGCTACCTTGCCCGCAGCACTGGCCCGAAGGTTCGACCGTCTCGGAGGAATTGAAAAGCCTAGAAAATATTACATTATGAAACAAGTCTTACCATCCTTTTTTACCATCAAGTTTGCATTACACTTCCATCGCTTTAAGTTATCGTAACGTTCCTCAGTAATGGACGGACAGGGCTGGTTATGACCGCCAAGTGGCCAAGTTTAGAGTGCTTCGTCATTAATATGCCTTTATTGTTGTGTATGTAAACAGCGAACTTTTGCATCATGGCTGTGATTTTGCCTCGTGAGTTTGTTTTCTACTATGGGCTAATATTTTTGGGATTATCACTTGTGTTTGTTTGACGCTTGGTTGGTGTATATTTTAGTATTACAGGTATTCAGTGATACTTTCGTTGAGTCTGATTGCCTTAGCTGGTACATACGTAAGCTTCACATTTAATTACAAAAAAAATTTTAAACACTTTTTAAAAATAACATGCTGTCCGTTTTTTATAAAAACAGATAATAGTCGTATGTGTAAGTAGACAATTTTGTTTTCATAAATATTTCGCAGCCTTTACTTGTTTATTTTTTTACTTGGTCGCTAGTAAGCGCGAATTCTGACCTTAAAAAAGTTGTAAACACTCGACGATTATCACCATCATAGAAGTATAAATTCAATTCAATTCATTTATTGCATGTCACATTACATAATAGGATGTTCTCTAATACCTGAGGCATTACCAAGGTTCATGTCTTATAGACGTCAGTTCAGAAATACTGCAAGAAGCTGTTAGCAGTGACCAACTAAGACAGCTTAGTAACTTGTATAGGCGGTGTTACTGTTAGTGATAAATAATGTCTCAGGATGCGCTTACGCACTCGCCTGTACCAATCAACGGGCAGGTCTACCACCTTTTATTGTCGCTTTCATGCGGCCGGTGTCCGGTTGCCGTGGCAATTGCCTTCCTAACTCAGAAACAGCCCTTCAGCTCAACCCATTACACAAATATAAACTCTATCACCCACACATTAGAACATAAATCATTTACCAATCATTGAACAGCCCTACAAGTAACACCATTAAATGAATTTGAACTTTGATGGTAAAGTAATAGAGTGTTAAGAGATGTGGACATTGAGGGGAGAGCAAGGTTAATAAATCGCCAGTTTGTTCTACGAATTTAGTTTAAAACGCTTTCAATTTAAGTTATTAGTTTGTGCTGTAATAAAAACAAATGGATGGTGCAAACGGTACCTAAAGAAACAATCATAAGGTAGAATTGCATATCGTACTACTGCACTAGCATTATGTACCGTTGCATCGCATTAGCATTCGGTACCGTAGCACTTTATTGGTTGCGTTGCTTTCCGTACCGTAGCATTTCCCGACCGTAGCATTGCGTACCGTGCCATTGCACGAGTAAGGTATACCGTAGCATTGCGAATAATAGCGGTACCTACGTAAATCTTTGGTTACGAACGCAAAGTGTGCCTAAGCATTGCGTATAGCGCTATGTGTATATATTCCCTGATATAAAACTGTAATAATTGTAGTTAAACAGCGCTTGCCGCCTTAAAATCTTAATAACACACAGGTTTGAGAGTTTTACTCGACGGAATTCAAGGCCCTTAGACCAGATGTAGTGACGAATGGTGTAAAATTGCTAGCAGAAGCGAAGATTTCAGAACTATGTCTAGCAGTGAACTGCAACAGGCTGATGACGATGACTTTAAAACTTCTAAGAGTAGCGTAGGTGTGGTCAACCACCAAAGAGCGAGTTCGAATTTTTTTAGTGTGAAACTAAGCCCTACAGCGAAGAACTTAAGATCCTTAAGATTGCCCACGCTCCACCAGTTTGAAGAGCAGTTAAACCCGGTCTAATCCTAAACAATGAGTCATACCAACATGACCTAACGTCTACCGGCCGAAGTTCAAGGCGCGAGGTAAACGCACCTTTATTGGCCCTCAATTGGCAGCATCCGTCAGGGGTCCACGACCGGTGCTAGTGACGCCATTTCAGCTCAAGTCACTTAAGTCATTCGAGTCATATTATCTTTCTAAGAAGTTTAGGAACCACAGGGCAGTTCTGAAATGTACGAATCTATACCTGCATTAGACCTGTGTAAATGGAACGGGGATCAAAATTCGGTCTTGAATACTGTTACGTTGTAAGCCCTCAGGCGTAAACCAATGACTTAATTTGTTTTTTTAGGTACAGGAATAGTTTTTTTAAGATCCGTCTATTCTCATCTGATGAAACTACTTGAGCATAATCCGACACAGTCATAGTTATTGTAAACTAGGAGACTGGTATCTGGATCGAGAAACAAATGTACTTAGTAGATATAACTCAAGATAATTCTAGTCAATACGTTCAATCGGGTAAAACAATCTTTAGCGTCTAAAGACGTAAGTTGCAAAAAAAATGTAGGCTCTCAAGTATCATGGTTTTTTACGATCCGTGTCGTGAACTAACGCTTGCTATATTTCGCCGAGTGCGTACCGGACTCCCAATTCGAGGGTAAAATTAAAACTTTGGCAACGCATTTGTGACTCCATTGGAGTCACAGGTGACAGCAATACTTACCTTGGTAGCTTACCTATAACTTAAAAATCACTCAAGTGTCTTGAGAAAAAAGTGGCCATCTTCGCATCACTAACCGGCAGTTATTCTACTTGCGATCATAAAGGTATGTTAAAGTACTTTCGTCGTCACGTGAACCGTTGGGTTATGATGAGTGATGTCTGAGTGGGGAAAGGTCTCATTCAGGGTTCGCCGTTTATCAATGAGGTGTATCCTCTTTTTATGAGGAAACTCAACTTTTTTTAATGAAACATGTGTGTTGTCCATACTCTTGATTACATTATCGATAAAATGATATAAGCTGCATAATTAAATCACTATTTACCGATTGTAAATAAATAAAAGTTGGATTAATTTAAATGATTAAATTTTGTAATAAATGTTATTTTAACCGTCTATAAACTATTATTATAGCAGTTACAGATAATATCTTTGAGACGGTTACAGGTTTTTACTACTATAAATAAATTATGTAACAATTTATGGGACGTGCTACGTGAATCACGGAGACCAACAGAGCCATTACCATCAGGTGAGTCGTATACTCGTCTACCATCTATCACATAACATACTATATTTGATGTTGTAACTGATACCTGTGTTTTATGTTTGTGATAAAGGATAATCCTGTGTATTTTATCAACCACAATCGATTTCATTGCCTGATTCCAAATAATATCGATTAGGTTTGAGAGGACCGCCTCACTATTAATGTCAAATTAGATCTATCATAATCCCTTTATTATGCTAAATGGAGTATAATTATTCGATAACATTTGTACTGTGTGTATACACGAGTACTATATCATCAAGATAACTGCCTCATGCGTCTACACTCGTATGCGTTTAACAAAATGAGCCATTAACCCGTACCTCGGTGCGCCGGCGCACGATTGGTGCCAATTGTCGGCAATCAGCGTCAATTTACTGCCGTCTCCCTCCTCCCTCGCCGCTAGTGCTTTCTCTTCTCACCGGTACAGGTTTGCAGAGAAGTGGCTGCTGTATTTTATAAAATGGGAAGAAGCTTTTCTATAGAAACTACTACTACTAAGCTACTACTACTATTCTCTCAGGTTTCTCTATATAGACCATAGTCTCTTTATAATATTACTAGTGGTCCGCCCTCACTTCGCTTCGGGACCGTAATTCAGAAATGAACCAATAGATGGCGCTGTGTCCAACTACATCGCGCAAGCGTTTCGTGTTTTCGGTTTACCTATAAGGCTTGTCGTTGTCCATAGAAATTATCTCTTTATAAATAGTATAGATATGTATAAAACATAACACCTGAGAGAATAGTACAAAATCTCAAGCTACTACACTCGCAAGCAAAAGTTTGGAATCAAGATCTTATTTCCACACAAACACTCGCTCAAAAGTAGCAATTTAAATCGATGACAGATAATTATGTAAGATTTAAAAAGAAGTATTTTATATGAGCCCAAAACATTCAGATTTGTTTTATTAAACTATAGGCCAACGCTTGACCACAATCGCACCTGATGGAAAGTGACGATGAGGTCTAGGATGACACGCGTTTGCCTAGAAGGTGCCTGTTTACTCTTAACTTAAAGATGTCCAGATTGTAGTGGTCGAGAAAAACAGACTACGCGGATTTCCAAAAAAAATCTATGTAAGTACCTATTTCTAAAACTTGTGTAAACATAAACAGCAAAATCCTTATGGTATATATAATTAGGTACCAATCTGTGCTCTTGTGCCTATCAAAAAAGTAAAAAATATGAACGTTGCGCCTGATGGATTACTTATTGTTTTACTTGTGCAGCCAAAAGTTCTCACCAATGTCCTCAATATTAGATAAAACCTGATGCAACAATCCATTAATTTCACATCCGTATAGTTCACTCGGCGCGTCGTAACGGGCGAATATTACGCGCATATTCGACGTGCAACAACAAACAGCGCGTACGCATGTTTGCTTTCTTAACACATTTTTCAGCGCATCGACACACGTGTGGGAAAATAGCGGTGAAATATGCGATGTGGGTTTAAAATATTATAGTTTATGGAGCAATGTTCTTGGTTATGATGGAGATGTAAACGTAGATTCAAAATAGACAGATAAGTATACATACTTTATTGCACAAAAGGTTACCTAAGTATAGTAGGGATGACTTGATTTGAAGCTCTGCAGTAGGATAGTATACACCCGTAATGTTTAAGTCGTTTTAATCTCGAAGGCCTTATAATAGTTAACACAAAGAAAGCCCCATTAGCATGTTCGATCATCAAAAAAGCAAAATAAAATTAATTTTTTCATACCAAATCACAAATTCACCGGAAAATTAATTTACCGTCGAGGTCGAACATAATTGCTATAGGAGATGGTAATTAGATTTTAAGAAAAGAATATTCTTACGTGTACAACTATACTACGCAAGTAAAATATTAGGAACTATTTTAATTTTGCACCTGTCACCTCTTCCATTGTACAAACACATTTATCAAAACAATTTATTCCCTTCAAATCCTCGAATCTCATAAGTCCGCCGTTTGAATCTTGGCGCAAGGGTCACTCAGGGAGGCGTCGAAGGTACAATGCAGACTTTAGCCCACGTAATATTAAAGCTGGCATTGTTGAAGGTACGTCTCATTCACACCGCGGCACCTTCATCCACGTCTGTCTGAATGGCAAAGAGTAATTTTTAGAAGTGTCAAGTGATATTAGAGCAAATTTTTTTTTTATGTGATAGGTAGCAGACGAGCAGGCGGATCACCTGATGGTAACCAATTGCCGACCGCCCATGGACACATGCAACACCAGTGGAGTCACAAGTGCGCTGCTAACCTTTTATCCCCTTCCCCCCGATGGGCCTCCGGTACCCTCACTCACTCGGCGAAACACAGCACAGGAGCTGCATCACGATATGTTGCTAAAATATAATTACTATGTACTGAAAAGTTTTCAGTCTTTATATTGTCCCACTGCAGGGCAAAGGCCTCCTTAGAAATCAAGTCATCGTTACTATGATGGGAAAAGGCTTAATCACCACGCTCGCCTAATGCGGATTGGTGATCATAAATCCGAGCTATGTTCAAAAAATTCGAAATTTACTTTTTCTCGACCCCCCTTACTTTACTTTACTACTTACTTAAACCACTAGACCAAAATGGGGCGTTAACTAATTATATTATACTTACTTACCAATTTAGGTATTGTGACAGTGGAATGAACATGACTCCTGAACCTAACAAGCGTAACATCATAATAATAATGTACCTACACCTATAGTATAAAATTAAATGAACTAGCCCGTGCGGTATTTTACATAATACGACCTTTAAACATTGGAAAAAAAGTAAATGGAGTCAAGTCAATGTATGAAATGTTGTGTGTATGTGGCTGGAACATTCTATACCTACACCCCGCTCTTTACTCAGCATTTATTTCGGCAACAAAGTAGCTGTTTCGGCCAGCGGTGGAAATCGGATCATCGAAGGTGCTCCGTGTTGAGTACGAGCGTAAGCCTAGCGTGGGCACGATTAGATTTATTGAAAAGTTCGAAAGTAGGCCTACTGTACTCCCCGCTCTTTACTCTGCGTATATTTCGGCAACAAAGCGGCGGTTGTTTCGGCCACCGGCGCATTGTCCGCGCCCCGCTCTATTGTTATTCTGACAACCTCCCTCACTCCTCACTCCTCCAGGATTCCAGCCGTATATTTGATTTGGGAAGAATAGCTGAACAGGTTATAAGTAGATTAGTGAGAAAATACTGGTCATATTATGACCAGACCAAATAATGAACACACAAAAAAACGTGTTTGTTAATGATTTTGATACAAAATTACCGGTTACGTCGACGATTGTTAAAGTACAGACAGACGCACATCTTAGTTAGCTGATGCCACCCCAAACTACTTTGGTGACAGAACATTAAAGAAAAGGTTGCCATACCCACTGAACAGTTTGCCCGAAGACATTCGCGCGGAACAAAATAAGAATAATTTTTACGAAAAAGCTTAAAAAATATTATTTGTCTAGCTTAGATAAGTCTTTAAGGTTTTTACAATGTCAGAGACTCGTGATCCTGCAGACAAACTATGAAAATAGTTTTGCGGGACTAATACACTTTTTTGTAAAGTTATATGATTAATAAATAAAATAACACTTAAATACGCTAAGGTATTACCGGTTTGATCCTCTATGGCACCATCACTCGGAGGAACACAGCGCAGGCGCTGCTTGACGCTGCTTATATTATATCAGACCGAACGTATCACACCGATCGAGCAGGCCCATTCATGCCGAACCATGGCTCTCCCAACTTCAAACATATTCACGTCACTCCATCTAAATATATTCCAGGAATTAAATTTAGACCCTCGTCCTACGTCTGCTTTTCGGCAATCAAACGTTTCCTCATAAAACTACAGTCCATAACTACGAATGCAGCCATGAATCACTCGTACGCATCGCGTTGCGCGATTGGGCGCACTTTATGCACTCGCCATAAATCTGCGCACAACCAGGTGTTCCGCTTCTGAGGAAATGTAGCTTATGAATATTATTCTAATTCGGTTCGGATACTTCCAAGTTTAGTTGAGTGTAGAGCAGATTGTTGTTGAGGACTAAGTTTGAAGTTGCAACCTCATTTGTAATGAGGCTTGCAAGTTTTGTCCTCAGTAGGCAAAATCTGCTTATGTAGCTAAGTAAACGAAAGTTTTTTTTTACTCTGGAAATCTGGAATACTTAGACCCAATAAAAATACGAGTAGGCATCTATTTCAGCATGAAGAACACACAACACCTGCTTAATTTTAACTAAAGACCTGTATTTGTAGGTAATAATTGTATTGTTCTGGCAATTAACATTTTTGATTTGATTTGAAATATTTGTTCTGCTGCGGTACCTACCGCTGATTCTGAGAATATCTCAACAGAAAAACACAGGCACAATTTTTGGCTCGACCCGGAGATTGAACCCAGGATCCCAAACGCAGCCGTCGCTTTAACCATAGATCCTGGGTTGGGTCCTATTTACAAGGCAATGGGATAATAGTCGTCACCTGATTTTGAACCTTATTTGAAAAATAAGGCTCAAAATCCAATTGATTGAGCGAAAACCAATGTCATTTTTGGTTGGATTATATCCTATTAAGTGATAAAGTGCGTAACCACTGCACGACCGATCCTATCATTTGGTCTTCCAAACGGTTTAACGTTATTTTCGAAGCATAGTCAAAAAGTCTTGAAAACGGGTTTTGGCTGAGTTCTTATGTTTTATAACCTACGGGGTTACCTCTGTGCCATAAGCAACAGTGGTGTCATCAATTAATTACATTACTGTATTTTACATTGCTGACACTGAAAACAATGTCAATTTTTGGCCCAAACCACAGAATACATAATAGTTGCCCAAACTCGGGAACCTCAAGAGCAACTGTCATATGCGTTGCAGTATCCACTGCGCCACCGAGTCAATGCCTTTAAAATAGCAATGCAGTTGATCTGTCATCCACAAGCGAATGCGGCAGCCAGATAGAGGCATCTGTCATGTGGAACTGACTAATGCTGAGACCACCCGCGTCTCAAGCGCTTGCGATAAATACGCGAATACAAGGCTTGTACCGGCTCTGCTTGGGTAGATAGATAAATAAATAAATTCACTCATCATCTCATAGGTATATTGACCTGACTTCATACTAAGAAGCTAAAGCATTTTGTATTACAGATGTCAGACAGCAAAATACCTATTACAAATCGAATACTTACAAATACATTATAATTATAGCCAGACACTGAACATTAGATCGATTCTTAATTGCACAAAAACAGAATACAGATATAATGAATTCCAATAACATAGACAATACAAAAAGGCGGTCTTACTGCTAATAGGGATAATACAGTCGAGATTGTATTTACAATTTTTATTTTTGGTATAGCATTTCTTTGCTATTTATTCTTTAGTAAATATTGCACTTAAAAAAATCCTCGGAGGGTTCAGGTGGGACTCGAACTCACAACCTTCTACAGACCGGGCAGATATGCTATCCATTTTACACCATCCGAACCCCTTACTAAGCCAACGAATTTCGTAAGTGCTTAACTCGCCATGAACCCTCCAAGGAATTTTTTAAGTGCAATATTTACTTGAGATTGTATTTATATTTGACTATAGCATGTTCTGTAACCTTTTGTGGAATAAAGAGTACAGATATATCTATTTATCTATGACTAGTGGCCGCCCGCAACTTCGTTTGCGTGAACTTTAGGACTCTTGACTTAAAGATGATTATCTAAATAGTAGATTGGGCCAAGGAATCACGTAGTCCCATCACCAAACTTGGAACCCCCTTTAAGTTCGAAATATCCTTCTTTATCGGATCTCATCCAAAAATGCTTATCACATTTGACAATTTTGCATTCCATTTCATCCCATATTTGCTATGGTGTAGCTGGGCTCTTAGAGTTCCACACCAGGTGTTCCATGATCTTTGATTTTTTTCATGTCATCATAAAATGCTCATCAATCTAAACAACTTTTGTTAAGGTGCCATTGACCTACCTCTTATAGTTTAGCTGGGCTGTTGTGGTTCTACATCAAGTAACCTGGTCTTCCAAATAAAATATACCCTATAAGTTGCCCTGATATTACAGCTATACAATAAAAAAAGTTTCATTCGAATTGCTTGAGTAGTTTCCGAGATTAGCGCGAACAAACAGACAAACAGACAAACAGATAAACAGACAAACAGACAAACAGACAAACAGACAGACAAAAATTTTAAAAATCATTGATTCATGTTCTGTTACTGTTTTTTAGTCGTCCTAAGTTGTTTTGGGATAAATATCTTCAATGTACAGACACAGCTTTTTTACATTTTTATTATATGTATAGATTTTGACGGGCCGTATAGGTTTTAACACCAGTAAAGTTACGTCTGTGGAGCCAACTTTTCAACTACACCGTGTTTATATTGATCACTAGCATAGCTTTAAACTCTAACACTAACTATTCTAATTTTAAATCTTGTAATGTAAGTTACAGACTATGCTATCAACAGGAAACCCCACAAATCTCTCAGCTGCATCGTAAACATAAAGCTGACGCACCAGGTGCAATGTTTCCCAGGAACTACCTAAGACATCACTCAGATTAAGTCTTGTTTATGGCGTCAGGTGATTCTTTGACTACAAACTGACGGACGAGCAGGAGCAAAGATGAAAGTCTGCTCGCTGGTAAAACAACATAAGTGCGTATGACATAGAACTGAGATAATGAAGTTTAAAAATTCAAATCGAATTTTAGTGTTACATCATTTAATGGGGGTTACCACGTGTGGAAATTCGTTAGATGGCGTACGTGTAGAACTGTAGACTGAGGTCCAACTTTATTGGTTATTTTTGATGTGAGATGTCAAAATGTCACTAAACGACTAATGACGTTGAATTTGGACCTCAGTCTACACGTACGCCACCACACGCGGTAGCCCCCATTGTTTCGGAATGTTTTATATCAAATGATGGATCAACTTTTAAACTTTATCTACGTTATATTAATGCAGCATAACTTGCAGAGGATTTCTTTCACCTGTAGACGCTTAGGTCAAATTCAATAATAAGTTTATTTATTGCGATTGAACATAAGCTGTTACTGATGTCGTTACATTTATCTTGTTTTGACCTTAAGTATTTTGGGATTGAATTACTCTATCACTTATTTTGTTTTACCAGTCGATAGAGCGTGAGATTAGAGTGGTATTGCGTGGCTGAAGTGGCAATGGGCAGGGCACATTGCGAGGAGAACAAACGGCCGTTGGGGTAGAAAGGTCCTTGAGTGGAGGCCACGCGCAGGAGGCCGCAGTCGTGGCAGGCCTCCCACCAGGTGGACCGACGATCTGGTAAAGGTCGCGGGAGTCCATTGGATGCGGGTGGCACAGGACCGATCTGTGTGGAGAACTTTGGGGGAGGCCTATGTCCAGCAGTGGACGTCTATTGGCTGAAATGATGAGAGCGTGAAAAACTACATATAACAACAATGGTAACTCGTTTTTGACAAAAAGTGCATTTATTATATTTTATCACTAAGCCGACGACAGTCTCGCAGAAAATAGATGTAACTGGAGGCGGGCTTAATACAACTCGCAAAACAGGTGCAACACATAGACACGTGAGAATGCTTTTGTTATGTCTGATAGTAACAAGTCAAGTAACCTCCTGCAGTGCAAGAATAGGCCTTGTGTTCTCAAGCAAAAGGTCGATCCAAAGTCTAAATAAACAAGTTAATTTGTCAATGTGTGTACGACTCCAAAAATAACTGATTGTAGTAAATATTCAAATAATTAAGTAGTAAATCACTAGTACTCGTATTTATATAACTCTTGAGTCACAAAAACTTATTCTTAACTTTTTAGTGTGTGATTACTTTTTTGCTTATTTTTTTATTGGGTTTGTGATTTTGCTGATTGAGGTTCTTAATTAGGTTAAATATATTTCTCGTAAACCGAATTTCATGCTAATTGGGAACTGTGTACAGCTCATTGTTATTTCAATAAATAACCAAAAAAGGGCATGAGTCTGCATCGTAGAAATCATTCATGGCTACTGTGATGGGATTAGGCCAAATCAATAGTACTCGTATACATTTTATAGTTGACAGAATGTCGTCTTTATCTCGGCAGAATTACTAATGACTGCGTAGCAGAAGCTTGCATATCTTTTGATAAGCCATCAATAAAAGTAGTAATCAACCTTTCGCTGGTTGAATTCGTTTCATCTATTCTCGTATAAGCCTTGAATAAGCTTTATTTACAACATCAGGTGACCGGTTCCTTTGAATCCAACCTGACGGACGGTCGGGATGAAACATGAAAAGGACTCACAACTTCACCAGCTTAGTTATGGGTGGTAACAATTTTGATCTGAAGTGACGTTATGGGTGTAATAAATGGAATCTTGGTCTGATGTTTATTAGAAACTAGGCAGTCGTACTGAGGTTTTAATCTTATATGATATGTTTCACGTTCCTCAAAGTTATATATGTTACGGTAAATTTAAGCAATCGGTAATTATCTATAATCACCGGTAATTATAGATAATCACCAATGCACATGGTAAATGTAGTGAATTATCCATATTTACCGGTAATTATATAAAACTTCCGCGCGACCGTGGTAAATGTCGACATAAGCTCCCAGATAACAATTTAAACTCTTTTAAACTTGAATCTGACTTGCAATAAGTGTGATGTATCTGTTACGGTAAGAGTGAATAATTGAAGATTATTAATAATTATCGATTATTATTAATAATTATATTGTATTTAGGGTAATTATATGGTATTTAGGGTAGAGGTTAGGTTAGGGTTATTTTTTTTATGACCACCCAGAAATACTTAAATTTTATTCCGGGTGGTCATAAAAAAAATAACCTTAACCTAACTTTTTTCGCCTTTCTTACATATACGTTTGCAAGTACCTACAAGTAACCTTGTTTGTGTGTTCTCTAATGAGAATATATTTTATGTTTTGCTAAACCAAACAGAAGCTTTGATCTCTTGATATTTGAGAAAAAGAAAGAAGAAATGTTTATTTGAAACCAAAAATTTACGAAACATAAACAAAACAACAGCCTTAACTTATTTAAACTACAAATACAAACAAAAATATACAATTGAAGTATTATTATTGTTTGACTGATGTTGTTTGTAACCAAATTTTATTATATTTAAGACTAGAATTGTTTTTATTTCAATAAACATTTGATCCTAATGTTTGATTTACTACATTTACTACAGGGTATGGTAATTTTATATAATTGCCGGTAAATGTGATTAATTCGAAAGTTTTTACAACCTTTACCACGAGCACTGGTTATTATGCATAGTTCCCGGTAATTATACATAATAACCACACTATCCACATTTACCGTAACATATATATATTTTTATGTGATAGCAGACAAGCAGGCAGATCACCTGATGGTTAGCAATTGCCGCCGCCCATGGACACATGCAACACCAGTGGAGTCACAAGTGCGCTGCTAACCTTTTATCCCCTTCCCCCCGATGGGCCTTCGGTACCCTCACTCACTCGGCGAAACACAGCACAGGAGCTGCTTCACGCCGGTTTTCTGTGAGGCAGTGGTGTTTCTCCGGTCGAGCCGGCCCATTCATGCTGAAGCATGGCTCTCCCACATTTAAAACATTTAACATTGGTGTCTAGTCGCTTAGTGGTCACTGGTCCATTTGTTTGCTCCGTCTTCAAATATGGATTCCTTCAAACGCAACAGTCCAACATCATCATCAACATGACCTGAGCACATAAAAAGAAGAAGCATGAAAAAGCAACTCGCTTACTCGCGATATTTGTAGTGCCTAAGTATGTCTGCAACAGGCCGATGTTGATGATGATAATTTGACACAGAAAAAAACACAAATGAAAAGAAAAACCAGAGCATACAGAACAAAAATTGCCATTAAAATCCCACGTTTACTGTTCTATTTCAAGCGAGTTATTAGATCAACGTAGAAATGTAAAGATGTAAGTCGTCTTATATCATCATAAAACCAGATCAACGTGAGGCGTGCGCGGGCGCAACATAGTCGTCAAAATAAACAATAACGCAGTAAGTGGAGCAAGTGTCCTTTGAAGTGGGGCTACTGACTGATGACGCTGGCTGGCTCACGATAACTTGCCCTAATAAGGATGCGATTTGTCCAATATCGATATCGATTAAAGCAGTTAGCAGTACCTAGTTAGAAAAATCTCGACAAGCAATAAAATATTTAGCTTTATTCTTACTTACAAAACTCTCACATAATTATTATATATTAAATTTTTTGGGTCAGTATAAATCTTATTTGATTTCACTCATCTGCGCTATAAAAGAGTATAAGCACAAGTATTTGTAAAACACACCCGAAGATATATCATGCATGTTAAGTGCCTTTTTTATTTAAGTTGTAAATAAATATAATTTAAGATAGCAAAGCAAATACCCGAAGAAAATATGTTTTTAATTTGGGTGCTAAAGTAAAATGTAATTAAATTAGTCCAATAATAATAATGTAATTTAAAACTTGCTGACTTGTTTTGGCTGTCAGTCTACTATTGCCCATGATGGATAGTTACTAAAGTCCCCTTTATTACAAAACGGAGACTAATGTTAGTCATGGTTTCAAAATGATGCAGTCACCTTTATAAAAATGGCAAATTACAATGACATCATCGTGGAATTTGAATTTTTCACTCGTCAGTCCCAAAACAAAACTATCGATAACTAAACAATTAGAAGCCCATCCTTAGCAACCGTCAAAACACCACAGTTTCATACGAGGACTTAAAAGCGGACATCGGTTTACGAGCTCTATAAATCGTCCGAACGCTTAAACCGAACAAGAAAAAGTGCCGCGAGTGGATGCTATTTCCATTGGCCAGGTAATGCTGAATAGTGATGGGAATTTGCGGTAAAAATAAGATATTCGATTTTTTTTATTATGGCACAGTGACTTATTACAGTCCACATGACAGAGTTCTACGTAATCTAAAATATATACACGGTGTATCTGCGATCATTAATTTATATCTCTTTAACCACGTCTTCTGCCAATCGTTCTGAACAATTGAACAGCGAATTTCTAAAAGTCGTAGAACAATTTATTAATGTTGTTCAAGAAGAAGCATCCCGCGGGCCAGTATGGCAGTGGCAACGGATGTGATGCCGTGCCGTCGCGCCCGTTGTAACTGCACCGTGGGCTTTGCTTTTGCTTATCATCAGGCTGAGGTGAGCCTAATATACTGAGCCTTAATTGGTGACCCCGACGCTGGACTGGCCAATCCTACAATGCGACAATAAACAAGCTTTCTTACCTGCCCATCTCTACGCCGGAGTGATTTTATGATGAATGCTGAAGAACCCGAAATAGATCGCTTCAGATAATTAATATTCTCCTTGCGAAAATTTTCCTCCTATTGTCAACCTTAACCAGTCGGCATAAGCACCTGTGTGTTTCGTCAGAAAACGAAGTGCTTTTAATTGTAACTGACGTTCTGTGTAATCGCACGTCGCGGTTTGATGGTGCCAATGTCGTTTGGTGTAAAAGATGATCTATGGTTTCCGAGATGGATGTGTGTAATTTTTGTTTGAAAACAAAAATATGAACTTAAAAGATGCAAATGATGTTTGCCCTGTTTTTTTTTGTTGTAGTTGTAATGTGACGGCATTAGTTATAATACTACCATAGCATTTAGCATAAGCCAAAGAGCGTTGTACTGCCACAAAAGTGTTACATTGAATTTAACAAACTCGAGTGTAATTAAAGAATAATTTATCCACAGTTGGAATCAAACCCATCCCCAGACAATCACTAGAAAAAAGGGTCGCTGATGGAATGGAGACCTCCCAGGTCTTATGGAGTGTCGACTTTTGCAGGATGGCTGGCGGACTGGATACGGGTCGCCAGAGATCGATCAAAAGTTGAAGAGGCCCATATCTTGCAGCGGACTGCAACATGATGAAGAAGTGGCGATACCTACCATCGCCCAAAGAAAGCAGTTCTCCACTACAGTACCATCTAACCTGTTGGTTACCTGCTATTGCAGGTGGCGCTAATTTAACTGTTCCATACAATATTCAAATTCTACATCGAGAAAGCAAAGTTCGCATGTCTACTTGGAATATAATACAGCATACCAAGATGGTACACCAGACCTTGGTCCCCGAGCCAATATCACCCGACTCTGAAGATCTTCTCTTTACATGGGGAACATTCCACTTCCCATAAAGATGATGATGTTAACAATGGGCTCAGCTCTTACCATTCTAAATATCGTTATATCTATCCACCGTTAACTTAAAATCCATCAGTATAACAGCGGAATAATTTTAGCCTCAGTTACTGTGTAGCTCACGTCCACATCTAAACGTTTCAATTAACCTGGTGTCGGGTATAAATCACTCGCTCTATTCCGGGGCACGCGCAGCTTCGTCGCGCTTGTCTCGCCACTCGCGACTTATGATTAACTCGCTCTTAACACTAGCTTTTACCATCTTCTTCAAATTGGATGGTGAAACTGGCCATGACATGGGTTTGGACCCGAGTTAGCACCTCTAGATCTTTTTAAATGTTCCTGCCGTTAGCTCGACGGTGAGGGATGGCATCGCGAAGAAAGCTGCAAATTTCGTATAATTTCGGAAATGTGTAAATGGTCAACAGTGTAATATAGAACCAGACTAAAGGATGTGCTTCGGTTGGTCTAGGGAACCAGACGCAGATTCCAGAGTCGCAGAGTTGCGAAGGGCAGAAGTCACGGACACCAGGCTTTAAAACGTCATCTTTGGATGCAACCAATTATTGCGACTCGACTAGTGTTGCTAGTGTCTATCGCCTACCATCAGGTGATCCGTCTATTCGATGCCACCTCTCACATAAAAAATAGACAAAGTATACGAAAAATTTAGCACCTCGTTGTACATTCTATACATTATAGGTACCTACAGTCAACATAATAATAGCACTTTAATCGAATCGCTGATATTAGAGCATTTGGTGGATACTGACTATGTAACAAAGCGATCTAGTTGTAGTAAACTGTACCATCTACCAACAATTGAACCTACTAATTTCCACAATATTTAAATCTATCTCCAAATGGAAGCAAATCGTAGATTGAAATAGGTACCTAATGACGTCACTTAATATCTCACCTTAATACCTCTGGAAGTCCACTCGGACATCTTGACGGGCGCGACGAACTTCCCTGCCGTATTTATAGCCCGGGCGTTTAATCAAGGTGTCGGGCCACCTCCCCCCTCCCCCGGCGTGTAATTAAGGCACAGGTTGACATATGACAAATGGCCCGTGGGTGGCGGCTTCGGTTTCACGTAGAACTGGCAATTAGATTCGCGATTTCGGCTTTGAAGTCGGGTAATGATATTTCTATGGCGTATATTAATATTGTCATTTGTTTCCTGAGCATTGATATTTTAGTTTTTGAGATTGGTGGGAGAAGAGCAGACGGATGACCTAATGGTAAGCAGCTGCCATCTCCCTTTAACACCCGCAATGGGGGCTATGGCATTGTTAAAAATCAGCTAGATGAAGTACTGTAGAATTCTGAGGCCCATCTATGCGGGGTTTTGTTTTTTTTGAGAGATATCAAAATGTCACTAAACAACCAATATGATACCTATTTGAGTTGAACTTCAGGCCAACAGTATGCCATCTAACTAATACTCGTAGGTATTTCAAACGCGATAGGCCCCGTACCAGAAGAGTAACAAGTCCGCTATGTACGTTGTACCTTTTAACCAACTTTCCGCACCGATTTGGCTGGCATTTGGTTGCTGTTGAGCTGGCACATTCGTGCCAAAGCGTGGACTTCCAATAGTTTAAAATATTACATACTTGTTGTGAGCATGCATTGAAGGTACCTAGATCATGGCAAAAATTAAAACGAGGACAATTAATTCTGCTGTTAACATCAAAGTAGTTCAAGAACATGAAGTGGAATAGAAAAAATGTCACATGACAAATAATATATTTAAATTTGTTTGGCGTTAGGTAATCATAGACATCATTAATACTGATCTGGAGATCAAACCAAATAGCAATGACATTACAGCTCATATTACACATACTACGAATGTCTTTGATAAAGACAGAGATTAAAAGTGTTAATTTGTATGAGAGTAAAGAAATATAGTTCATTAGAGAAATAAAAGAGGAACTGATGAGGGTATGTAAATAATGGCAGAAAAAAACACAAGTTGTAGCTAGGCAATATGTATCAGTGTTTTAATCATAAAAACTATTATTAATATTTTATACTTAATCTTCATGAAAAGTAACCGAATCTGTTATGTGCAACAAAATGTTTTTCGCTCCCATTACGTAACATGTTCAATGTACAGTTTTTTACTGCAAATAAATACAGAGAAGATAGCATTGAAGGAAAGCGTATCTTAATAAAAACCTGTCTAGCACAAGGGTATGATCATTGTCAACATGTAATTACAAAAGCTTTCAGTCTGCTACAAGATGCCAACACCTTACGCAACATCGCTCTAAAGAATAACAGGCACGTACAGACAATAAAGCAATTTATCGCAATTTATTTACTTTAGTAAATGAATGCTTCAGTGAATGCTTTAGCATTCATTTGTCACGGTGACGTACATTTCAACGTGTAAATTATAACAACATATTTTAGTGGAGCACTTTGCGCTGTTAAAAATGATTGTAGCAAAAAATCACTTGCGCTTACACACATAATCAAAACAATGGACAGTGCTATTTATTTTTCGGGCAATATTCACGGCGCTTATTTGTCACGGTGACTTTTGATTTGGCTGTGCGCCTGTTCTATATTATATCTAGGTCTGTGGAATGTGCCTCCGCAAAAAAATGTCATAAGTCATCATAAAATAAATCAAAAAATGTGTTTATAAAATAATAAAATACACACCTACAAAATGGATTCTCAGTGATGAAATTTCTATGTTTGTTATCATCACCCCAATAGCAGACGCATTACACTTATCACAGGAGTAGAACAGTAGGCATGCAAAAGCTGTCCAGCGGGGACTAGATAAAGTTCTTCACAATAATTCAGTGTGAAGCCAAGAGCAAGCCCATTTTCAATAAGAAAAACCCTTAGCAGGTGAAAAAGGAAGAGTTCAATATTGTGTAAGGATATTCCTACACTTTTAATAAAAGGGTTAGTCTGGAGTCTAAAAAATAATATACCTATTGAAAAATTAGTGCTCATCCTTAAATCAGATGGATAATCTTACTAATTGCAAGTTTTTAAGGCCCTAGGAATAAGATTCGACTCGGACTATTTTAAATGGAAATACAGATGAATCTGAAGACATAGAGTGTATGTAGGTAGCCATAAATCGAATATTTGAGAATTCGTACTTTCTACACCAATAATACAGAGTCGCTATATTAATGTTTAAGTTGGTAATACCTTAAAGTTAATTCGTGTCATATTGACTTACGGCATTTGTACCTAACGCCAACGCACTCCGCTGTTGCCACCGGCTTAATTGTGGCTCTTTTATACTTTATCTAGATCTATGGAATATTTAGTTATGCCCCCACTAGAGCAAAGTGAGAGGAGATCTTATTTCATTTATTCTAATAAATACAAAGATCTTAATATGCTACTTACTTTGGGGTATGTGATATTCTATTTTATTAGATAATATATTATTTTCGTAACTAGGAAATATAACAAGTGTAGGTAACACAATATTGCAGCTAGCATACTTTTAGAACCTGTCAATCTAATGGCGGTTTTGATCGATCGCGCGTCATTAACACGGCAACAAAACTACAATCGAATGGTGTGGCGTTTTTTGTTTATAAAATCGCTAGGAGCATTGTGCCGCCTATTTGTCACGCTGACGTACGGCTTCCGCGCGTCAGCGTTGTTGACACTTTTGATTTACGCGCACGCCTGCTCTGCACTATATCTCGGTCTATGGCACGCGTCTTTTTGGGGTACCGCATAGATAGAAGGATACATTTGTGACTGTACATGGGCTATTGTTGTCCGACTCCTAACCACTTATGAAGTAGTTTCTGTAAGCGTCCACAAGCTGTGGGATTGCTGTTTTGTTTTTTGACAAGGCCGAAGATTTGTGCGGATATCTCCGGAGGAAACGTTGGTGCGGTCTGCACCATTTTACAATTTCCCGGGCGGGCCGCTGATTCCTGAGTTACAACCAACTGCTCCCGCTTAGAGTTAGGGGGCAATTTGTCCCAAAAAAACTCGTCCCAGAATTTCTAGATTTATTTTGCTGGTCACTGATATAAGTGGCGTAAGTCCATGTCTGATTTTCTATATAGCACCTGATCTTTCAAGTGTTTAGATCCCACAAGATTTTATCAGGGAGATAAAATATAAAGCAATCTAGTACTATGCGCGTACATATATAACCAATTTGGTGATATAACTTTTATTATACGAGTACTTAGTATTTTTAAAGGTGATTATATTTTTGAGGGCTGCGAAACGGTAGTTGCTTCATTCAACAATCTTAATCATGGTCTGCGTATCTTGGGGGCTGTTTTGGCTACAATCGGGAGTGCTATAGAGCGATGTTGAAAATTACCTCGAATAAACCCCACCTAACAAATCCTGGAAATAAGCACAAAACGGAAGTCATCTAATTCCAAAATAAACTAAGTACCTAATCCTTTACTCTCTAAACAAGCATTTTTCTTTTATTACACAAGATCGTCATTTATCTTTTAATTTTATCGCAACGGTGTCCGTGCTCGATGGCTCAGGTTCACTTCCCGGTCGTAACTTTCTTTAAGAGGTGCTTTGCCCTGCAGGGATTCGTGTCACAGATTTCAAATTCTTTATTGATAGGATTAGCAGATTAGAGCTGAGGTATTTGGTTAAGTATGTTTGATTTCGTAATTTTAACACGCCTAAAATTGTCTTTCTTTTCCGAACGATATTTTGTAAAAAGAAATCGTCCTCTCATCTCAGCCTGTAATTCCCTGTTGCGTCCACAGTTGTCTTTTCGATAGCCTAGGTAATTATCATCATCATCATGTCAGCCCACATCCACCCACTGCTGAGTATAGGCCTCTTCTTTACTACGCCAATCCCTACGGTTACCAGCCAGCCTCATCCACTGTTTCCCCTTCCTTCCTTGTTCCTTGTTTGCCTAGGTAAGCTTGTATTTTATTTATTTTTTCTCTCATCGTCGAATAGTACCTAATTACTTAAATTTATTAGAAGTAATTACTTATAGATTTGAAAAACCCAAAGTAGCATGATAAATGGAGATAATGGTTGCCTGATGGAAGCTGATAATGGGGCAGACCTAAAAATCGATGGAGTGACGATCTTAACAGCTTTGCGATCGATTGGCCACAGATGGCGGTGGAAAGCGATCGATGGAGGGACTTAAGGGAGGCCTTTTCCCAGCATTAGGACAATGTAGGCTAAATAAAAAGCATGATAGATTAAATAGTATGAAAAAAATTTCAAAAGCAATTTTTTTTATGTTCTTGGAATGGTTTGACTGCAGGAATATTACTTGATAGTTACGAGTTAGGAACCTCAAGAGAATAGCGTATCTCCTCCTTTAAAACACAACAATTTCCTGGTAATCGAGAGTATTAACAAGAAAAAACAAACGAAGTAAATCCCTACTAAAACTCATTAAGATCTGCGGATGATATCATTATAACTTAATCGTATCGAAATAATACATGTACCTATCATTTTAAAAGTATATGTGTATGTATATATTTTTTTATATCTGATTATTTATTAAAGTATAAAATTATAGCAGTATCTCGTATTAATTTGTTACTAGTATGCATTTATGTATTTATTATGATGTATTTATCTTATTACCTACATAAAAGATCTGCACTGCCTTACCCCTTGTTAATTCGTTGCATTATTCCTCTACCCAAAGGTTGTCTGGAAGATATCGCTATTAGCGATAAGGCCGCTGATATTGTATTTGGAAATGACTGTTAGCATTAAGTTCTGTAATGTGTTGTGCAATAAAGAGTATCTATCTATCTATCTATAATTCACCGTGAATTTCGATCAAACAACTGATCTAAGACCGGTAAGATGTCGTCAGCTGAGAGGCGCGCTATTGTAATAAAACGCGGGGAATAACGAGGTGGGTTTGACCAGATCTATTTTAGTCAAAGCAGTTTATACGGTACTACTAAAACTGAAAATTAACATTACCTTGCATTTATGTAATGTCCTATCTATTGCATGTACCTAGATCACCATAGTAATAGGGCGATCAAATAAAGTCTGGTATAGGCGGTCTATTACAACAACCAAACAGACAACCAACACAGTGAAATGGTGAGAGATTGTAAGATGACTAACCTTGTGCGTGAGTCCTACAAAGCCTTTAAAAGGTACATATTATAAATGTTCAGGGAATATTTGGACGAGTAATGACGTTCCCTTTTTCGCTGATTGAATCAAGATACAAATATAATATCGGATTTTTAAGTTTCCTTCAGTTGGCGGTGGCTCTGTCTCTTTCAAGAGTTTCTCTCAAAATTTAACATAATATTAAAGTGCCAATGGATGGAGAGGACTAAATATTTTTTTATTCAAACCATATCGTAGGGTGTAAACGCACCATATTGTCATATGAAGCGGAAGTGTTCAGTATCAAAGTTACCTGCGCGCACGCAACTGACGCGTCGGAATAGACGCGCGGGCGGTTACCGCAGGTTATTTCGGACGTGACGCCCAATGTCGTGTAGTGAAAGTGGTCATGCGTGAGTTGGGAACTCCAAATAGGTTCTGGCTATAGATTTGATCGTCAATTATTGGATCTCATATATTTTCTATATCTTTCTCTTTTGTGTCTAACTTAAGCATTACCAACACGCCAGCAACACCAGAATCATAAGAGCGCCGCCGACCTTTCAAAAAGGAATACGTTCTCTTTTTCAAGATTTGCAGTTCGTATCGATTCGAAAATACCCCAGGAGACAGCCTTAAGAAAACTTCCAACCAACACAGCATCAGTACCTATCTATCATAATCATCACCCAAAATAGACTAGTCGTACTCGTCTACTAGTCGTCTTACTTATTAACCTGTCAGTACTGTCACTGAAATGATTTACAATAGGTTTCTGCCTAACATTGTCTGATCATCACATGATTTACGAAAACACTCAAAATACAATTAAAAAAATACGCCACTGAACCGAGAAGGTGACAATTTCTTTCAGTCATTTCCTACCGTGTTATTAAAAAACCCACTAGTTTAGACATGACAAATCTACGAAGTACAATGCACATGTGAAGCAATTATCAAATATCAACCCTATTTCCAGTTGCTTAAAGCTCAACCAGCATTGAGGAAGACGTTATTCAAATCTCCAGTGGATACGTGTAATTGAAAAGGTGAAATATAAGCTTTGTTTCATGTGTGTTAAAGTATAATATTGTGTGATCTGCGTTGGAGTGTTTTGGCATCGCGAACGACATGGGACGTAAATCGCTACGAGGATTAGTTAGTAAACATTCTCTTTTACAGATGTAAATGTTTTTTGAAAAGGTGGGCAATCAAAATAACGCAATGTTTGTCAAGTTTGTTTGAAAATTTTCAAGAAGTTGGTTTATCAGCCCTGTGGATATACCTGTTATATCTTTATATAACAACTTTAGACCGACTTCAAACTTTAATATTACTTAGAGCTCATCGTGCCTCGAATCTGGGCATACCTCCCGACCCATTCTCCACATTTTGGATGACTATGGTCCAGTTGGGGCTATAGGAGTCGAGCTCATCCCGCCATCGCCTCCTTGGTCTACCTGGTTTACATTAATATGTAGGTATCTAGATATTTTAAGCTTGAAACTGTATATCGCTAATGACGACTTTATTGCTTTTCTTTATAGTTGATGGTCAAACATTAATGTTTGACAGAAGTACTCACTTAAATCTTTAGCTAACACTTTTAAAATAGAGACTTTGAATGTGCATCAATAAAAGCTGATTTTTTTATTCTAAATTAAATTTGAGTCATCACATCATCTAAAAACGTGACAACCCTTTTCTGTTTGACGAAAAAACACCTACTATTTTCTTTTATTGCCATTAGATGTCATGTCTCAAAATCATCTGCTTTTAGATGATTAGTTTTCTTGAATCACAGTCTAGATGAAAACTCACCGCAACTAATCTCTTTTCTGAGACTTCACTATCCAAAATAACCTTCCAAAGGCGATTGCCTAACATTTTTACATTGTCTCAGCGATGGCGGGCAGGTATGCGAACAGCTGTCCTAAACGTTTGTACACACATCAAAGTATACCAAACTGTCAAATTTCTTCAATCGACTCTCATCTTACTGTCATACACATTAGGTTGAATATTGATAGAAGTAATTTGACAGGTTGTGGTAACCTGACGTGTGGCCGACTGTTCCTATGGACTTCTGCGCACGTGGATCGGCGCGGGCGACGGCGCGGCGGGATTTATTCTTATTTCTTCTTCGCGTGAATCGAATCAATTAGTGCCAGTGTTTTATGAGGTCTAGTGAATGATCTGTCTACGAAGTCATATTTTCTTGTAAGATTTGATCTAAGTCAGATACGACGGCGTGAAATGGTTCAAGTTTGTACTACAATGCGAGTAGTTTTCCATGTGAATTTGAAACATTGTATATAATTATATTTGTAGTAGTATATTTTGCTCCCTTACTTATCTCATTTACTTATGTTTTGCCGAAACTGTTTACTTGCCTAATTTTATACAAGTACGTTCATATAATAAGGATTTAAATTTTATCAAAGCTTGCTTACAAGATCCATCCAAATCTGGTGTTTTGAAAATTGTAGCTATGAATAAAATGGGCCAGTACTTAGTATCAATTAGAGCTAAGAGCATTAACAATGGGAATGATAGGCAAATATTGGATGAATAAGAATTTGCTTTTTAGGTAATTCATGACTTATATTATTGCTAAATTTCGGTAGTCAATATTTCAAAACTAAAATTTTTACTCCCCGCTTTGAACTGACAACACAGAAAAGAAAGCAAAGATGTCCCTTTGGTCATTAGCAAACATAAAATGGCATTTTGATTGAGATCAGATGTATAACGTGTCGGCGCTAAGGAAATTATTGCTTTGTTCTTGCCCTCTTACGCCACACTGAAATTATGAACAGTGAAACATATTTATTAAGTACAATATTCTATTCTCACAACAGCTCATACAGTAGCCGGACTCTGTACTAAAGTAACTAAAAATAACGCTTGTGTTTCGAATATCAGAGGAATCAAAAATCACACATTTTTAATTGCATAGGTTTACGTCCCTCTTTCTTTCTGTCCCTCCTTCGTGTCCGTCTAGCCGTTCAGGTCACTATAATTATGGTAAAAAACTTATCACGAAGGCAATCGATGTTGATATAAAATGTTTATTTATTAGAAGAAAAACTTAAGTAAATAAAAACATAAACGGAAACCCAAAGGTTAAGTAAAAGAAAATAAAAAATAAAATAGCTCTGTGGCAGTGTTTCCAAAATGCTGGCTGCATTTTCCCATTGGTTTGCATTGAAAATTCGAAATACTTATGTACAACACAATAGGCAAGTATTGTTAAATGTTCTCATTATGAAGACTCTTCCTACTGACATAATGTTACACTGTTCCTACCTACATTTACGAGCTATATATTATAGTAGGTGTTCATAACGTTGTCTATTAAAAATGAGCACTTTAATGAACCCCATTTATAATCCCGACTGAGCGCGTATTTTTTAATAATTTTACATAAATAATTAGTTCGCTCTTGGCTTGTGAAGTGGAAAAAATGGTGTCATAAAACTACAAGGTATTCGGACCGTGTACGTTGGATTGTAAAATTTTGTAGTAGGAGATATTACTCATCGTCTAGGCATTTATACGAAGTCAATGGTATTTGGGATAAGGTTTTCCCTGTCTTTTTTCGATTCTTTAATTTGGAAAGCAATATTTAAAGTGTCAGTCTTCTGGCAAACTGCAGGGAAAAGGGCTTTGTCATAGAAATCAAGACCACATCACTACTATTGCCTAAGGCGAATTGGAGATCACAAACCCAAGCTATGTTCGAAAATTTCAGCATGAATGGGTCGGATGGGACGGACATGGATGGATTTCGAACGGAGTCATAGGAATCCGATGTGAAGCAGCGCTGAGTGAAGCAGGATCCGGAGTACCAGAGGATCAAACAGGAGGGGAGACGGAAAAGGGCAGTTAACAGTTGACAGCTGCGATATTATGATAGAGCTACTCCATATAATATATGGACATCATCATGGACGTCATATATATTATATATCAGTAGTGATGACGTCGTAGTCGTCGTCGTCGTAGTCATAGTGATGACGACGACGATATTTTACTACAGAGCCTCGACCGCTGTAAATATATGCCTAGCCTCTCCTAATACAAAAAAAAAATATCCAAAATCGTCATCTTAAATCTTTCTCTAGTTAATTTAACGTGATCAAAATATCTCGAAATCAGAACCCAAAATTTCGGTCACCCATCTAAACTGGGGCGAGCTCAACGACGCTTCACCCTGATCAAATGAACCATACTTGTCCTGTTGCACTACTAAGAACTGATTAATCTGATTAGCTCTTCTTCTGGGAAGAGCCGTTTCATTTCCCACCTTAACCACCAATTAGGTCTGGAGTCTAGGATGACATTAGTCATGCTGACACCAATGTAAGATTTTTGTAATTTATTTGTATCACTTTCTGCATTTTTGGTGTAGCAGCAGGCATATTCTGTTGGCTGAAGATGGCGAAGATGATAATACCGATACTACAAAGAACAAATGTTGTTAGAGAGACCATATCTGACTAAATAGTATGTAAGGTGCCATGGTACATTCACTTAAATACATTTGAAATTTGTTGATGGATGGGAATTTATTAGTGGCCGCCCGCAACACCGCTCGAGTTGAATATATATTTTTTTTTTGTATTTATAACCTTGCTTAGATTTCACAGCACCTATATTCCTACCTACAATGAAAAAAAATAATATTTTCAGTATTTTCGTCGGAAACATTGATCTTGATCAGCGTGAGCAAACAATATTATTTGACAAACAAAAACCCGGGTATCTATCTAATAAGAAGTTAAGAAAATAAAACTCACATCCCCTTATTTCAAAATGTGGACTAAAGTTATCATTGGTTTTAAACTAACGCTCGATTTCACATTTATTTGTCGATTTTATAAAAGTGTCTTAATTTTTGAACCATGTCTAACTTAGTCTCCGTTTTAATAAAGGAGTAAGACTTTGTATCTACAACACTCGATAACCTGAATGAACTAAGCATTCTTCGTAATAATAGCAGACACTATTTTAGTTTCAATTTACACGCGATTCGCCTCCAGCCAAGCATTAATTGTTTGTCTTTCGCACGTGTTGAATTAATAATGTTTTTATGAGGCAATTAGGATATAAAAAGAATAACTTACATGTGCCGTTGAGGTGGGCAATTGTTACAAATTGTAACTATAAAATATTAAAACTGGAATTAATGCGACACGTTTATTGTTAAGTACTTACTGCTTCCCACTGTAGGGCAAAGGCCCGGAGGCCTTAGTAGCGATGACTTAATTTCTATGACGGATCATAGAAATCAAGTCATCGCTACCTATGGTGGGATTAGGCTTAATCACCACGCTTGCCTAATGCGGATTGGTTGAATTACTTGCTGCTTGACGTCACGGCTTCGTTGTAGCAGCCGTGGTCGCAAACGGAAGGTAATGCGGAAGCAGCCACTAATAGTCTTTTAGTGACTAACCAAACTCCACGCGAGCTAAGGGCATTGACTAGTTAATTTAGTAGATGTAAATATGCAAGTTAGGCGTAAACGTAACAAGAAAAATTAACATTTTTATTGAAATGTTTATCCCAAAAAAAAAATCTCATAAAAACTTTAAAAAAGAAGATAAATCGTCAAAGTTGGCATTGTATTGTGAGTTCGTACGCACACCACTTGAATTGGCTTTTCACGCAGTTTGAAATGTACACTAAAAAGGCATTTGACAGTACAGATGCAGGTACAGTAAAACATATTCGTTATGTTAGTAAATTTCACGGCTCTCAAAAGAAGCCCCTGTGGCCTAATGGATAAGGCATCGGCCTCCTAAGCCGGGGATTGTGGGTTCGAGTCCCACCAGGGGTACTTTGAGGTTCAGTGAAAACGTACTCTTTTTTATATTTTTATTATAATGTTTTAATTTCACCCTGTGACGTCGCATATGTTTAGCAAGTTTTTTTGTGACAGAAACTGTACTAGATAAACTTTATTATAAAAAAAAATAAGAAGATGTTTAAAGGACATCTGTTATTAAACAAATCTATAGGTAGTATTTATAAATGGGTAACTTCTACAAACAACGACAAGGCTTATAAGTAAACCGAAAGTCAAAACACGTGCGCGATGTAACCGACGCCCAGCGCCATCAATCGGTACAAGTTGAAACGAATATCCCGAAACGAAGTTAGGGCGGGCTACTAGTAATTAATAAATTGGTTCTGTAGATTAAACATGTAATATATTAACCAACGAATTTATTAGGTAGATAAAAATTGTTTGCTGTTGGATATGGGAAAAAAATGTATTGAACTTTGAGGCATCTCTTGCAACCACAATGGCGGCCACACTTCACTCATTCACGCTGTATCTAGGTTTTCTATGAACGAAAGACTTTCCGTACAAATATATACACCTTCCAAAATTCAAGTTATCTGAACTATGTCCCACGTAAAAATACATAATAATATAAAAATCAAAAAGAAAATGTTATCTTCAAAATTTACAAGCACTCACTTGATTGGCTGCTGAGGTCAAGACACCTGTCTCACTGCGCCCATCCGCCAATCAGGAGGCGGCACACCTGCTCGACGTCGTTAGGCGTGGCCTCACCTGGGAAAGGTGGAAAGTGTAAGAACCCCGCCTTGTGGAAATAAGGTCAATGTTTAGTAAGAATAACCCTCGCTTCTGGAGTTATCTGTGCTCAAGGGGAAATGGTTTAAGCTCCGTTTGAAATATGTATTATTGTCGTAAAGCCTAGACTAGTTTTATGCCTTTTAAAAGGCTTTTGGCTCTTACGACGTTATTTAGATTTTTTATAAATTTTTAGGCGGGGCGTGAAACGGCATCTCAGCAGGCCTTCAGGGCGAAGATGACATACTCAATAGGTCTAAGTATTGTTTGTTTTTTTGTGCCTGTCAACCTCATATTTAGATCTAATTTTCTAGGTCATTTTGCTTGTCCTCAATATATAAAAAAAATTAACAGATACACCCTGTAATTAGGTAATTTATCAAAAAGTAAATCGTGTTACAAGATCAAAGTAGCTCTATCATAATACCAATTGCATCAATTAGCCGACATTTCAAGACGACGTGTGCTGCCAAAGATCTCTACAATTAGTAGAGTCTATCTCTACATCGAATTACACGCCGCTTTAGTTCGTCATTACGGCGGAAATCCGGTGCTGGGCAAGCTTAATGATGTGTGGACGGCTCACCTGGATAGACATCGTCATTAGGGAATAGTGATGGGATATGGTGAGGGGGATATATCTATCGATTAAAAAAAACCTGGTCTTTTTTCTTTGAAGCAGCGCCTGCGCTGTGTTTTGTCGAGTGAGGTACCGGAGGCCCGATTGGGGGAAAAGGGGGTTAAAGGTTAGCGGCGCACTTGTGATTCTACTGGTGTTGCGGATCTCTATGGGCGGCAGCAATCGGTCACCATTAGGTGATCGGTTTCCTCGTCTGCAACCTATGACATAAAAATAAAGTTAATGCCAGGTCACTTCTGAACAACTGCTCATGACCTCCTCCTTTTTATAGACTTATGTTTACCATAGTGTCCGAATGGTAAAGTCGTTTTTATTTAATAAAGGATTCATCAACTACAAAAAAATCCCGTTTTATATAAAAAAAGTAGGAATACGTTTTCCAGACAATGATTTATTTTTTTGGGCAAATTTAATTTGCTTGATGGAAATGCTTATTGAAATATGTACAACTTTTACTTTTTTAAATATGACACAATGAAGTGAGCTAAGCAGATGTTCCACTGTGTATTATTGAGTATGAAATTCTATTGTTTCTAGGTTACCGTCCTTTTTTACAGATACAGTAATTGGACATGGCATTAAAATTTGACATGAAGGAATGTAGACGGACTGTATTTAATAGGTTTTAAATATTACTTGCAGACGTTAGGCGTTCAAAGTTGGCACGTGTGATACGACTAACAGCGCATGTCGCGGTAATTATCTAGGTTCGTTCTAGATTTTATTTTTGAACAATTTTTTGTCGCAGTTAGCTCATAGTTTTGAACGTAGACTTTTAAAACAGATGTTTTCTGTCTATGATATTTTTTTATGTATCGATGGTTGGTAAGTTGACATCTGCAACACCAACTATTCGCCTTAAATTGTAAAGAAAAAAAAATGTTTTTTCTTCTTTCTTGCATTTTTACCTTCCTTTATTAGTTAGGTGTGTGTGTGCGTGCGCGCAAATGAAACGATTTGAATTACGGCATTCTAGACTAGTGTTATGTTTTTATATAATAAAATATTGCGAAAACATGCTATTCTATGTTAACAACCATCAAGTACACGATCTACAAAAAATGCCTTCAAAACGTTCTCAAACGTTCAAAAATAAAATATCATTAAAATGAAAATAAAAGAATCGTATCCCTAATCACCGCGATCCCCTAACCTGGCTATCGAATAGCAATTTACCGGCAGAATTGGACCCCGGGATAAAAAATATAACGCCCCAGGGGCTAAGCGACGCGCTACACTCCACAAGCCCACTGTTAAGGCGCCTACTGCTGCTTGTAGCTATTTAATTTAAAGGTACAACACAACCACAATATTATTTCTTAGTAAGTTACATAAATTAATAAGAATTAATTAACTTAGAGAGATTCGTAGACGAAGTAAGGTGATCGACATAGCTGAAAGGGTTAGTAAGTTGCAGTGGGCGAAACACGTAGCCCGAAGATAGCCACAGGCTAGAGTTCTAGAGTGAGTAGTGTGAGAACCATATACTAAGTAGTCGACGATAGACGGATTACCTTATTACAGTTCTTTGCAAGGTTTTGCTGGATGCTAGGTAGCTACCTGCAACCGAACACACATGGGAGGGCTATGTATAGCAGTAAGCGTTGCGAGGCAAATCAACTTATGGTATGCGATCGCCGCCACTTATTGTCACCCTCAACACCTGTGACGTCACAAATAAGCAAACTTTTAATCCTCTGTCTCTCGATTGGGCTCTCCGGTATCCTAACTCACTCGATGAAACAGCGCCGGCGCTACATCACAACCGCTCATACCAAAGCGTGGACTCTCCCACGGTCTAAAATGGATTTTGGTCGAAGATAATAAGAATTTAACGCTACATGGTACAGACAGGCTGGTATGGTTGAAGATACTTGTAGGTACGGACATCAGGTTAATACCACCTGTCCAATATCCTCAATTGATGTTCAAATCAATGTATTTGACAGTAAGATGAGAGTCGATTGAAGGCATTTGACAGTTTTGTATATCTTGATGCGTAGCTGCACGTACAATAAAGTAAAAACATTTTATTTCCACGTAGCCTTAACCAGTAAGTTAAATTTGGTCTGGCACACGAGTCAAGGTGCGATATCTCCCACGTGGCGTCTGATCACATTTGATACTTTTTATCTTTATTTTCTATCTCATGTCTCATTTGACACCTGGCAGGTGTTCTACAAATACATCAGATGAAATTAGTGGGAGAGACTGTAGTGATTCAAAAGCAGGTAAATTCAGAATCTTTTGGTTTCTTTTCGAGAAATTGCTGCAAGCTAAATAATACCAACTTTTTTTTCTGTCTTTGTTTTTGTAACCAATACTTGTAGGTACTTTGTTTTTGTGCAAACATACCAAAAAAAGATGGTGTGTCGATCAATGGAAGAAATTGGGGCCTTTGCCTAGCAGTGGGGCTCTACAGGCTGACTAAAATAATTGTAGGTGTTGTAGGATTTTTACTTAGTACATTCGTTTTGGCTATTTTATTATTTTATACACTCAGACAAATTTATTATGCTTTTAATTTAAAATACCCAAAATATGCAAAGTTTTGGCATATTTTTATTTAGTAACATCATTCCAATAACTTTAACTACAAAGATTACTTCTTGAAAAAAATTAAATTCGCTGTATTTTAAAAGTAATAAATAGACGTTATGTGACTATTACACGAAGTAAAGATGTCGTTTGAGAAATATTCTGTTGACGGTTAATAGCAAGCATTTTAACAGGTGCAACAAAATTTATATAAATACGTCAAAATACTTCTTTCGCGCGATGGAGAAAAAGTCAAATATACTGCCCCCTCGTGTTATAAAGCAATGAAACAAATTGATTCAAAACACGATGTTTTAGGGGCAATTAAAAGGAGTTATTATATGTAGAGGACTTCTTGCGGTCTTTTTGAATGCTGACTTAATCTACAGTTATTGCTTTTGGGCTATGATGTAGGCTAGGGGCCGGAGTGCACTTGCTTTTCCTTTTTAATGGGAAATGAAAGTAAACGTGCTAACCCTAGCTGTACCAGATTGTAAGTTGTCATTGCTATTAATAAGACTTGATCATCAAGATCATGGTCATCTAGGGCTGTATAATTGTTTCATCCTAATTAAGGATTCAGAACGCCTAATTAAACCAGCGTGAAGCAGCGTCTGTGCTGTGTTTCTCCGCCTTAATCCTGCCTGACTGACTTATGCCGAATTGGGTATCCTGATAACCGTTTGCCCAATTTATTGTTTTTCATCCATTTAATTTACTCCACTGATCCTACTGCTGTCAGCCACATACCTATCAGTATCACTTAAAACACAGTTATATTATTTTTACTTTTCACAAAAAATATCTAATGTAAGGAAAAGCTGGCGAAGGATATTCATTCTAGTAGAAGGTGATTCGTCGGGGTTACGACCGACAGCATTGAGGTCAACCGACACAAGGAGGAGGAAACTAACCTAGAAGCTAAGCTATCAAAATAAAGTTAGGTTCATGTGTTATTATTTTTAGTCACAAAAAGTATTTTTGTTGCACCAAATATTATAACCTGTAAAATTATTCCTCTTCCCCAAGGTTGTTTGGAAGAGATCGCTATTAGCGATAAGAACATTGACTCGTTATTAGCGATAAGACTGATGTTGTTTTGTAAATTACCATATTATCATTCAGTTCTTTATTATTTTGTGCAATAAAGAATGTCTATCTACTACTCGTATCAACTGAAAAAAACTACTGTCCCCTAGACTATGACTACAGTTATTGCTTTGACAACGGTAGAGAACAGTTTGACGCACTCTATTTCAGCGGCGCACTATAAACACCTTGCAGGGCGGTTGCCAAACATTTTTTGGCACGCTCTATGTTTTTAGAGATCCGTAACATGAACAGGGAAACGGGATGTATTGGTAAGACATTAGCGGTGGTAGAATTAAATTTAAATGCTTTGTTGAGGGCTTTAAAAGGAATAAAATTATTTGGGCTATGACGGTCAATCTCGACTATCAGCTATCGACGCGAGACATAATTTAGTACAAGTGTGTGCTGCAAATACTCGGGTACTTTAGTAATTGTTAAGAGCGTCAATTGAGATGCAAGGGTTGCGGGTTTATGTCCTTATCAACATAATTGTATTAATTATAAGGTTTCTATAGTACAAGAGAAAACCTAAATTTCAGACCAGGCATGTATGTACCTACGTCTTTTTTTTGTATGTGTGACACCAGTAGAGTTACAAGAGCGCTGCCAACCTTTTATCCACATCCCGGGTGGGCCTCCAGTACCCTCACTCACTCAGCGAAACACAGCACATTGGCTGTTTCACGTGTACCTACTATGTCTGTGTACTTATCTATTTATTTATGTACTGTCATTTTTCTACTTTTATATTCCAATATGACACCAAAACAGATATTAAAAAAAACATTAATTACATGGTGGTCACTGCAATTTTCGATTCTTATTTGCACCCAGTCTCTATAGTGCATCGTGCAAGTTAGTATACGGAACTCCCGCCGCGTGTCCATTCACACTTGTCTTGTTGTATATAAATGCGACATCTCAGGTGATGTGCGCGCGCGCAGCCGGCGCGGCCGCAATTTATTAGGATTTAGATTTTTTTGACGGTTGCCATTAGTAACAGGGGTACCCAAACTTTTTAGTTTCAAAGACCACTGTAAATGAACTTCCCGTTGCGGTATTTTGTAATAGTAACGACATTGTAATTTTCATGAAACGAGCCTATATTTTCCTAAAAGTTTATGGGCAGATGGAGATCAGCTCAAAACTGTACTGTTGTACGAAGGAAACTAAGACCAACGATGGTACCAGAAATGAATAAGTCTAACACAAATATCTGTTTCATCAACAAGCATTTGTTCTGGTGCGGGAATCGTACCTACTCGCGAATCTTGCTTCCTTGAACGGGTCGTAAACTGACCCCTTGGGGTCAGTATTTCGGTAGTTTGGGTATCAATGAATAGATTAATATGTACTCGTTAAGGTCGGCCTGTCTTCGGTGTCATTGTCTAACTATTTTGTTTACATTCTTTCTTTTCGTACACGAGGGTGGTAAAGTGTCAGCAACATTAGTTATTTATAACATCTTCGTTTCAGCCATAGGACGTACACTTTTTTTCTTGTTATTGCTGATGCAGCCACTGCGATGTGCAATGCAGGGCATCTTTAAGCATACCTGACGAGGGGTCACCTCGGATTATGTTGGGCTCTCCTCTGAGAATCCAGAAGCATACCAACTAAAACTACAGCGACTAAGACTTATCCTCATCCGCCATAATTAAGGGAGGTAGTGGGAAGTCCTGAATATAAGCCTCTCCTATCGACCTCCAATCTGACCGGTTTGAGGCGGTTGCATCCAACGGGCACCCGCGACTCTGACAATGTCATCCATCAGATGGATTGCATTTTCATATTAAATTTAATCAGTGAGATCAAATATGAAAACCTGCTTTTCATTTGAAACCTGTCGCGTTCTGTAAATTACCTTTACAGGGTTATAATAAACATCAGTTTTCATTGAAAGCTCCCAATTCTCGTGCTTATCATATTTATCGAAAACAGATCTATGTCGCAAACACATTGTATTTGTGTTTATTTTATGCGTTTGGTGGCAGACTAGCAACCGGATGACCGCTGCCCATAGACACACCCATACAAACACCAGTTGAGTAACAAGTACGCTGCCAACCTCTGAACCCCTTTTCCCCAATTGGGCCTTTGTAGCTCCGGTACCCTCACTCACTCGACAAAATACACCACAGGCGCTGCTTAACGCCGGTCGTCTGTAGGGCCGTGGTATAACTCAAGGTCCAGCTGGTCCATTCATTCCTTACATTACACAATTATATTAATTATGTAAGTTTTACTAAAAAGAAAATGCCGGAAAAAGTAAATGTAAATGCTATGTTAAAAAGCTGCTTTAAAAATAAAAAGCGACAAACCAACTTATCAAAACAAAAGGCGATCCCTACATTCACAGCAGCTCCGCGCTAACAAAAAGACAATGGCGCTTTCCCCGAAACATTTTAATTTTACATTTCCTCAGGTGCGGTCCGAGGTGTAGCCGCAATCCGCCGCGGCGGCTGACACCTGACAGCTGACAGCCCCGTGACAGTTGACAGCCCGCCTGACAGATTGAGGCGCCCGCTGCTCTTTTGTTTCCGCGCACCTATTTTTTCTTTGTCTATTTTAATGATTAATCTCGAGGGTTGGAAATGCTTTTTTTTTCGAGGCGTTAAGGAAAGTTGCCAGTTTTTGAGTTATTCGCTTTTTCTCTCTGATTGTTGTGTGATTGTGGCTTTGATCTTACATCAAGGTGGATAAACAGACTCGTGGAATGTTTCCTAGTAATTACCTTTTTTCTTTTGATCAATGCGTGGAATGCATACATCACATGACTGGGCCAATGATACATTTGATAGCGACCTTGACTCATTATACAGCAGGCTGGAGTCCTGCATTTTATCATGTATCTAATACATAAATGTAACTAAGGCAATAATGCTGATTTACCTTTTAAAAAAGTCTCAGTATCGGTCTACATAAATATTAGGCGGTATGAACCCTTGTGTCTCCATAAACATAATTATTAAGTAGCTCCTATACCCGATTTGTCATCTATTTGTGGCAATTGCTTTCCATCATCAATGCACTGGTTTTTGCACACACACTTGTCCTTAATTACTATTATTTAATTGTCTACCAACTTTGATAAATTCTGCTAAAGAATATTTTATAAAGATTGTCTAATTTATTTAGGCGTTTTACTTCTGTGTCATTGTGAGGTACCTATAAAGAGAGCGACGCCGCGCCGATGCAATTAGTAGGCTTGTCGACGTGACTCCACTCATTACTGGCAACCCTTTATTGAGGTCTGTTCATATTGGGAGGTTTTCGTATAATGCAAGTGTGATTAAATTTCTTAGTGCCGGCGATTACCAGGATGTCTTCATTCAGCCTATTAGGTTACTAATAGGGGACTAAATATGTTGACGTCATAAGTTATCTGGTTATTGTTTCAGATTTAATTGCGCAGATTGCCGTCAAACACAGCTTTTTCCATTGCATATTTGACTTTATTTTTATCATCATTTCATCATCATCATTTTCAGCCAATAGACGTCCACTGCTGGACATAGGCCTCCCCCAAAGTTCTCCACACAGATCGGTCCTGTGCCACCCGCATCCAATGGACTCCCGCGACCTTCACCAGATCGTCGGTCCACCTGGTGGGAGGAGGTTTATTTTTATGAATAATCTCATTAGAAATGAATAGTTAAAACCCAATGGTGTGCAGGTACAACGCAACGATATGCAAAAGCATAGTCGTCACCAACTACCTAGTAAAGATCTCGGGAATCTATCTAATGGGTGCAGGTGGAGCAGGACCCATCAGTTTGGTGTTCCTTCAAAAACACTAAGTCCAGTCTTAGCTGAAATTCTGATGATTGATGAAGCAGTGGTCTAAAATATCTGATAGCAATCATTGCATGCCAACCAAGTGGCTAATTACTTGATGACAAAATGACGTGCCCCAATGAGAACCGGTAATAAACGCAAGTCCGTTAATTACAGAGATCGTGATGAGTTATTATCCGCTCACGGCGCGGTCAGGTATTAGTGGCACATGGATCGGGTAAAACTGGAGGTGGTACATCAGAAAATATCCCGGTAGAGGACTTTTAAATCTAACTCCATGTATTAAGGTCGAAATGTGGTATGCCGAGAACGTTTTTGATAGAACATCCAATCTACGTAACTCCCTAACAGCATTTTACTTCCACTTGCATATACAGCCATCGCTTTGGAGTCCGAAATAAGCTTAGGCTATGCTTGCGACAGGAAAACCTAGATTTGATTACACGTTCAAAATCATTTTATTATTACCCTATCCACAGTTCAAGAAACTATGCCAAATTCTCAGGATTCCCTCACCGCTAAGCTAGAGGTCGAAATACCTACGCCCTTAGACTTTAAATAACCCAGAAATATGTGGTTTATTTTGAATCTATGACGTATCATTCGGAAGATGAAATTCTTATAAAAAAAATGTATTATATAAAATAGAATGCACCTGCTTCGCAATATCTGACTGACTAGCATAACGCAGCAACACTGAAGTATAATGGAATCCTTGGCTTCCGAAAATAAGAGCCTCATTCTAAGTTGACCGTGGGCCACTACTTTATGTAAGTAAGTAGGCGTGCAAGTTCTTTTTGACATTATTTTTTCAACGAGATTTCGCACTCGCTTCGCATACTGGGCTGTCTAAGGTACCTACGTTCTTTTAACGCACAATGTTCTTATATAGTCTCGGGGTGGTTGAGCTGAACGCTGCGCAATGCAACATAAATATTAGACACAATTTTGCATTGATTGACAGTTTGACTTGAACTCTAGCCAATCACCTGCAGCGCATGCGCAACGCCGCGCCGGCGCCGCGCGCCGCCGACGGCTGCCAGTAGGTGGCGCTCCGACCATGGCTGGCATACCTGCTGCCATTGCTGGATACGCGTACTTGGCGACCGGTCACAATTGGGATGGAATGTGAGGATACTACCTACTTACTCGTATGAGTACAGATGAACGCACGTTGGGTTACAGCTGTCCAATCTATTTTCGCCAACTTATACCTTAATGTCAGAGTCATTTGGCAATATCATCATTAGCCCACCTCCACTAACTAAGACTGGCAAAAGTTCATACCACCGATTTTTTTTTACTTTAGTATGGAGAGGACAATTCAAAACGGCTCACCTGATAGTGATTTATGTGCATATTTCTGCCACTAGCTAGCTCAGTAAGAACTTGCTTATACTTGGACCATGATGTGATTTATTTCACCGCTGGGTTCCTCAAATCTATGTATTTCTACCATTAGCTTGGCGGTGAGGGACAGTTTAGGAAACCTGCACGTTTCAAATAATTACTAAAACGTGTAACAATAATTAATTTGATTAGGTTTTCTGTTAAAGGGTTGCGAAGCTCATTCCGCAGTGACTTCATTATACTTACCAGACTTACGAAATCCTAAATTATGGTTTAAGCGTGCGTACGCCTCGTCTCTTACGGGACAGCTTTGGAAGTAAACTGCAAATACACGCTAAGATGAGAGAAAAGTTATTTTTATTTATTAATAACATTAAGCGAATAAGAACTTCACTCCACGTTTACCTACCTACCCCTAATTACAAAGTCATTGGATGTTCAAAGCCCCGCTAATAATAGGGCTTCGCCCTTAAATAAGCAAGGGTTTGATACAAATTGATCGCCGTCATATTTTCTTATCAGAGGTGACGTTATTTTGACGCAAATTATGAGGCGAAAGCTTCTAAGAGCGTCTTGTCTGATATTTTAGCCGTGACTTTTATTAGTAACGTTGGCAAAGTAAAGTGCTTACAATAAACTTGTATCTCAAAACATAATATAAGTACAGTCGAGTTCAAAAATATGTATACACTGTAGGACCTTGTCACAGTACATATGTATAAGAAAACGACTTCCACTTTTCTGTATAAATATGTATTGTTTTTTTGACAATGTGTCCTAAAGTGTATTACATATTTTGAACTCGACTGTACCTACCTAATACAGGATGGATGTCATGTTCAAAGATATAAATCAACCATCTTCTACCAATAATTCTGAACAACGTGGTTCTAGATAAAAAAAATACTTAAAAAATATATATTTCAATTCAGATTAAATTAATTTGAGACAACATCACATACATTGTCCTGGTCCCAAACTAAGGTTTTCCCTTGTGCTATGGAAACCCGAAACAACGAAGGAACCACAAACACCCAGACCTATCACAAATATCTGTTTCATCAAACAGTTGTGTTGGTGTGGCAATCGAATCGGCAACCCTTGCGTCTCAACCGGCGCTCAAACCACTGCGTTAAACGGGTCGTCAATTTTTTTTTCTATTTGGATTACATGTTATAGGTACAACGTTTCTTTAATAAACTAATAACAGGTATTCTCATATGGATAGAAATGATGAATTTTACTCAAATAACTCAACAAAAATGTCTACTTTTGAAAAACATTTTACATTTAATTTGGATTAACAAGAACGACAAAATGTTTAGCTGAATGAAATGAAGCGTCACAAGCCGAACATTATTAACACAAACAAAGTCAAAAATAAACTGATGACCACATCACAAGACACACCTTGACTAAGAAAGTGAAATCACCTCTAAACTAAAATGGAATCTTCCACGAGTTACTTAACACAATATCAAACGAAACAATAAACTGTGAAGATAATTGGCACCGCAATTTCAAGGTTGGCAGTTGGGCTGTGTCGCACGGCCGTAAAACAACTACAGAGGAACAGTACAATAATGTGCAGAGGTGACATTTCTATTAAATAAACTTTCTACACACTTACAAGTGCAAGAAGTTGCAGCTGTGGCAAGCCCACGGTGCACCAACGATTTAGTTAAGTGAAGGTCAACGATTTGGATGCGGGTGGCACAGGACCGATCTGTGTGGAAAACTTTGGGGGAGGTCTAAATGTCCAGCAGCGAACGTTTTTGGCTATAATCATAAAATAATGACCTACAAGTAAACTAATAAAGTTATCACAGGCATTTCCAGAGATCGTCAGAAATGAGTACAAAGGAGCACGTTACGTTACAATTAAACGTACCAGCAAACTTTGTTGAGTGTAGCCTTAGTGGCCCTAAACCTAAACTAAAGGGAAAAGCTATAAATTGTTACACTATAATATTTATTGTAACATCTTTTATCAATGTTACATCAAACATCAAACCTCTTTTACTCTTCATTAGTCACAATTTATAAAGGAGTATGGTTGTGGCCGTCGCCAACATGGTCCCATAGGATATGGCTCCAGAGTCCTAGCCCTGATTTAATAAATAGTGTCGCCTCTACGCCATATTGTATCATTACATCTCTGATGGTCCATGTTCTCATGTCGCGCCCGCGTCGATCAGCGCATACTCGCACAGTTAACATCAAAGCCGCCGCTGCGCGCGCGCACGTAAAGTGTGTGTCATTGCGCACTACACGGGGATATTAATATTTCATATTTTAGTTTGAACTCGTAACGGCTTGTTTGAAACACTTTATTTCTATAACCCCTCAAAGTTATTTTAGATACCTTCGTAAACTTAAGGAATTGCACTACTTCGGAATGCTACTCATTGTTTTCTAAACCTACCCTTAGCATGTCTCGATTGGACATCAATTTGACACAACTTAAGTACGATAAGGAGCCTTAAGACCTCGGTTAATATCTAAATTGTTTTTAAAGCCTTAATTTTGTATGGTAATTGTAATTAACTGAACATGATAGGAAAGCAGACTATGTATCATGGTCACACATTTCATAAAATATCTGAAGCGTGTAGGTTTCCTCACGATGTTTTCCTCATTGTCAAACTAATGGTAGATACACACACATAGATTTGAATCCAGAGGTGTTAGCTGGGTATAACAAACTTTAAATTCATCACCATCATCATTTCAGCCAATAGACGTCCACTGCTGGCCATAGGCCTCCCCCAAAGTTCTCCACACAGATTGGTCCTGTGCCACCCGCATCCAAGGGACTCCCGCTTACCCGCGGGAGACTTTAAATTACCAATTTTCTTCAAACTATGTAGTTGATTCAAACTTTATATTATGAATCTGAAGGTACTCTCCCTACACTTAATCCATCAACACCTTATCTCAAACAAATGCTCAACAGAAATGATCCAAAAATTATCGCAGCGCCATCTACGTGATGTGCGTACCGGAAATTGGGTCAGAGAGGGGCACTTATCCGGCGGAAGTGGACGCCCTGGGCGGCGTATTTCCGCTCCTGACTGATCCACACCTCGGTGATTACCGCTTTGACCCACGGGTTGGATTTAAGAAGCTTGGAGAAAAGTGGGAACACATTTGGGCTTCCTTGATGCGTTGTGCGTGACGGGTCGATTTAAGGGCACACATTCACTTAGTAAAAGAGTCTCAAATCTTAAGATTGCTTGGTGAAAGTTATTCGGCTATATTATGGCCAGTATGTGTTATAGCGATAAGAGCGCCGAGGTTGTATTACATTTATAAATGACCGTAGCATATTTTGTGCAATAAAGGTCATCTGTCTACCAACAAGAAGACATACTCGTATAGTTGAATTTGTTAGGTACCTTGTTATATTTTGCTTCTCAATCATACAGTAAGCGAACTGTGGATTCTTGATGTTTTCGAACTTTATGCACCTAAAATTACCCGAGAGATACTTATTAACAAACATGAGTAGGAAAACTGTCGTTTTAAACAACAACATAGGTAGTTAAAATATTTGACTGATTTTGAACGGATCCCTAAGAGACAATATTATTAATGGCCAAGATCAAAGGATATAATCTGTTAGTTTATGAATCAATAACTTCAGAAGGACGGCCGGATGTTGTGACAACAACTTAACTATCATAAACATTTTTAAATGGTTTTGATTCTGTATAAATATCAGTAAAACACAGATGCTCGTTTATGTTTTTTCTTCGTAATGGAAAATCAAGCTAATTTAATTTTTAAAGATTTAAGAAATGAAATTTTCAAATCGCTATTAAACACATCGTTATAGGAGGAGCAAGTCATTACAATTCTTCCTTCAGATAATTGTTAAGTGATAAAAATTTGCTTTCAATCAGGTGCCACAAATAAGTATAGAACGGAACGGCATAGAGAGCTTTCGCTGACCCTAACATCGAACTAAAAGTGAGCCTTGGACTCCTATAATAAGAACCTCTATCTAGGACGATGACTGACTCTATGAGATGCCGTTTCACGCCGCGCCTTAAAAACCCAGGATTGCAAGGAGGAGAAAACACATGTACTGGATTCCATGACTTCATGGCTCGGGGCAGGAACGAGGAGCTAAACTTTGTGGCTAGGAATTAGACCTAGACTGTTAAACCTAGGACAGATAACATCCGCCATTACACCCGGTGGCACACTTTGGCGTTATTATCTCTTAACCTGGGTGGCCTCTCCCGGTAGAGAGCCGCACACGGAAGCCCCAACGTAAACATTTATGATGCCTAGGCCTGTAAACTTGATTGTAAATCTTTATTGGATATTGTTGCGTCTGCGCACGGGCAGTTTGCGAGGATATTGCTCGGAAAACGATGCGTAATTGTGGACGAGATAGTTATGATCTGACATCTGTGTGCCGGTGTATTGTTGGTAATAATTATTGTCTAATATTTTAAGTCCAAGACTGTGATGTATAAAGATTCTGACGAACTGAAAGACTGACTGAAAGATACTTATTAACAAACATGAGTAGGAAAACTGTCGTTTTTAACAACAACATAGGTATTTAAAAATATTTGACTGATTTTGAACGGATCCCTAAGAGACAATATTATTAATGGACAAGATCAAAGGTATAATCTTGTTAGTTTATGAATCAATAACTTCAGAGGAGGCCGGATGTTGTGACAACAACTTAACTATCATAAACATTTTTAAATGGTTTTGATTCTATAAAATATCAGTAAAACACAGATGCTCGTTTATGTTTTTTCTTCGTAATGGAAAATCAAGCTAATTTAATTTTTAAAGATTTAAGAAATGAAATTTCAAATCGCTATTAAACACATCGTTATAGGAGGAGCAAGTCATTACAATTCTTCCTTCAGATAATTGTTAAGTGATAAAAATTTGCTTTCAATCAGGTGCCACAAAATAAGTATAGAACGGAACGGCATAGAGAGCTTTCGCTGACCCTAACATCGAACTAAAAGTGAGCCTTGGACTCCTATAATAAGAACCTCTATCTAGGACGATGACTGACTCTATGAGATGCCGTTTCACGCCGCGCCTTAAAAACCCAGGATTGCAAGAAGGAGAAAACACATGTACTGGATTCCATGACTTCATGGCTCGGGGCAGGAACGAGGAGCTAAACCTTGTAGTGCCTAGGAATTAGACCTAGACTGTTAAACCTAGGACAGATAACATCCGCCATTACACCCGGTGGCACACTTTGGCGTTATTATCTCTTAACCTGGGTGGCCTCTCCCGGTAGAGAGCCGCACACGGAAGCCCCAACGTAAACATTTATGATGCCTAGGCCTGTAAACTTGATTGTAAATCTTTATTGGATATTGTTGCGTCTGCGCACGGGCAGTTTGCGAGGATATTGCTTGGAAAACGATGCGTAATTGTGGACGAGATAGTTATGATCTGACATCTGTGTGCCGGTGTATTGTTGGTAATAATTATTGTCTAATATTTTAAGTCCAAGACTGTGATGTATAAAGATACTGACTAACTGAAAGACTGACTGAAAGATACTGACTATGGCTCAATGCAAAGTCCAGTCGACTCCAAAAATATGTATACACTTTAGAACCTTGTCACAATACATATGTATAAGAACGACTTCTACTTTTTGTAGACACATGTATTGTGACAAGGTCCTAAAGTGTATACATATTTTTGGACTGTACCTACCTCAGTGTATAAAAACGTATAGTTATACACCTGCCATTCAAACAAGTTTAGATTCAAGCATGCACAAAATATACAAGTTTTGGATAGTTTATCAAGCTGTGATTCTGAATGTATTACCGCTATTTGGTCTAGTTTGCCCATTTGGTAGTGACTCTGCTTCATATCCAAGTCGTGGTTTCGATACACACCCCGGACAAATATTCGTGTGATGAACACTTGTGTGTGTACAGTATCCGGTAATACCTAAGTATTTAAGTTCTATATTATTTGTGATTCCTCTGTTTGTAATCTGTAATTAAGCTAAGCTAAAGCACTAAGCGCACTTGTAACTTCACTGGTGTTGCAAGTGTCCATGAGCGGCGGCAATTGCTTACCATCAGGTGATCCGCCTGTTCGTCTACTACCTATGGCATAAAAAACTGACTTACTGATACCCGGCCTTATGAAGCATAAAGACAAGTGTCCATGCTGTGTTTCGCAAAGTAAGGTTGGTAGCGCACTTGTGACTCCACTGGTGTTGCGGGTGTCTATTGGCGGCGGTGGTCGCTTACCATCAGGTGATCCGTATGCTCGTCTGCCACCTATCACATAAAAGCTACTGAGTACAAAGTTAGGTCAATATAAGAGATCTTGTTTGAATGTATTTATTTGTACCTTTGAATCAAATTCCTTCCTACAACCTCATCATTCCCTATTCCCTTTCTAAGCCTCCTTCAACTAACAAACGTCAAAACCGCCGAAATAAATCGCTGCCACTTAAAAAATTCCCTCCCAACCCCTCAGGGAGGCACCTCGCAAAATAATGAGCACTCCTTAGGTCTTAAATCTTGAGGCGCATCTAGTTTTAATGGCATTTAAATTAGGTTTTTATTTACTCCGCGGTTTAAGCCGGGATCGGCTGCCATGGGGCCGATTTGCGGGGGTCGTATGTAAGGAGGTAGATGAGAATGGTGTCGTTTCCCATTGCGTATTAGATAGGTACAGACGTTATTATCTGTAAATCTATCAATAAAAAAAATAAAGTGAATTAAACTGTAAGCCTATAGATAGCTAGATATAGATCTAATCTAACAAGCAGGGCAAAGGCACAAAATAATTATTTTGTGCTAAAGACCTTCATCATAGAAATCAAGTCGTCGCTACTATGTAGGTATGATGAGATAGACCTAATCACCATGCTTGCCTAATGCGGATTGATCACTAACCCGAGCTATGTTATGTTAGGTAAAAGTATGGGGAACCCCAAAAATATATCCTTTTTTCTGAATGAAAATCTTAATGCGGTTAACAAAATACATCTACTTTTTAAGTTTCAAAAACATAGCTCTCATAGTTTCGGAAAAAACGGTTGTGACATACGGACAGACAGACATGAAGAATCTATAAGGGTTCCGATTTTTGTCATTTGGCTACAATACCCTAAAAAGAAGTATTCTACTAAAGTAAATACGCGAAGTATCGGCCATACAAATGAATGGCTCACAGGACACAACATTACATTACTGTTCAGGCATCAGACACGCTCGTAAAGCCGGCTCATCCCAGCATTAGGTTTATGAATGTAAACACGAACGCTCGGACAAACGCACTGTACGCCAGTACATTTAGCTTTACGAGTAATGAGTATTGGATCATTTCAATCGGGAGTATTAATAACTGTTAAAAAGGTTATAAATTTTTCTAAATATTATTAATATCAAAGGCGTTTGATATCAATTGAAGAAATTGGATTTTTATGTGATAGGTGGCAGACGAGCAGACGGATCACCTTATGGTAAGCGATTACTGCCACCCATAGACACCTGCAATCAGTAGTCACAAGTGCGTTGCCAACCTTTAAAATCCACATTCCCCCAATTGGGTCTCTTAAAGGCGTTTGATATCAACTGTAGAAATTGGATTTTTATGTGATAGGTTACAGACGAGCAGACGGTTTACCTGATGGTAAGCAATTTCCGCCACCCATAGACACCTGCAATACGAGTAGAGTTATAAGTGCGCTGCTAACCTGTAACCCCCATTCCCCCCAATTGGGCCTCTGGTACTGGTTTCGTCGAGTGATGGCACTTACTCGACGAAACAAAGCGCAAGCGTTGCTTCAACGTGAAAAGACGTGTCTTCAGTCAGGCCGTGGTATCACTTCAGTCGAACCAGCCCATTTATATTCATACTGCTGAAGCGTGGCTATCTCACGGCTGCTTATGCCTGACCATGTAGAATTGATTTATTAGTTAAAAATTACTCCAGTACCGACTACAAACGAATCACAACATTTGTTACTATGTCAAGCCTCACGTAGCCATTAAACGTCAGAGTACATTTGTTTACGTGCTACGTTAACAACAACGCCATTCACTCGACTCACGCGCTGCGCAATGAAATCGACATGCGCCGGCGCACCACGTACGCAATTGCATCTTTTTTATGTGATAGGTGACAGACGAGCAGACGGATCACCTTATGGTAAGCGATTCATCATCATCATCATCAGCAACCCACGGTCGTCCACTGCTGGACATAGGTCTCCCCTAATGCATGCCACCGCTCCCGATTTTCGGCCACTCTCATCCAGCCCACTCCAGCAAAACTGAAGTGGCAATGGGCTGGTCACATTAGCCGCAGAACTGACAACCGTTGGAGCCTTAAAGTCCTTGAGTGGAGACCGCGACTCGGCAAACGTAGTGTTGGACGCCCTGCTACAAGATGGGATGACGACATTCGAAGGCTGGCTGGAGTGAAGCGATTGCCACCACTCATCTATGAGTGGCAATTGATTCTACTGGTCACAGGTGCGCTACCTACCTTAAACCCCTTTCCATATTCGTATTGGGCCTCCTCACTCACTCACTCGACGAAATACAGCGCGGCGCTGCTTCGCGCCGGTCTTCTGTGAGGCAGGTATCACTCAGGTCGAGCCGACCAATTCATGCCGAAGGGCGGCTCTCCCACGGTTCGTTTGAAATTTTTTTTCAACTTCTAACCAAATTAGAGATTTTAAGGTTTTCTATGATATTCAAGGCATGATTTTTAAAGTTTTAATTACATACTTACATAAGTTTTGTGTTTTTATAAGTTCACATCTGTTTCAATGTTGTTTTTCTGTTGTTATTTTGGTTCCAAATAAACATTTCTTCTTTCTTTTCTTTCTTTATATTAAATATAATACCTAAATATTGTTACCTACAAACTGTTATTAAATAAATTGAAACGTTTCTGTGAGTCTTATTACAATATGAGAGCAAAGTATTTTTTTTTTCAATAAGCAAAGCAAAGGAAACAGCATCGGGAGTATTTTCCAATAAGAAACGTGGGCTCATGTTGCAGGCAGTATGATAGAGATGAGGCTTTAGGGGAAATGTCTGGCCCCAAACACAATACTTTATTTAATATTGTCTTGTTTTCATCGCAGGTGTAACTTAGTGAAGTTTTTATTTATCTTGTGTTTTGTTTATATCATTCAAAAACAGCATCTTAATAAACAGAATCGCCGTTCATATGTTTGGCTATTGCTTTTCATATTTTTACGTCAGAAAAATTTGTTTTTGGGATTGTGACAAATCAAGTTAAGAACAAGTATTTTACATATTTCAGATTTTTATACGTATATTTCAAATAGTTTACCTTTTTTAGACAATATGTGGTTATTTCAATGACATCATGAGATATTCACCTGTAACAAAAGAATACCATCTTCAACATTTCGTCTTAAAATCGCCAAACAAGGGCCTTTTATTTCAAAATGTGGTCTTAAGTTAGTTTAGCTTAAAAACTTCGTTTTTGACTTTTGTAAACGTCATTTTCAAACCGTGAGTAACTTTACGACTCTGTTTCATAATATGGGAGTAGATGTTTCGAAGAATGACTTTTTTCCTACTTTACTGCGACGGAAACGGGGACAGTCTGTTGTTTAGCGTTATTAAAATATCTTCACTCCGGGCCACCGGAACCTTTCATTTTAAATTAGTATTCTCCTGTTTGTTTATCAAATTGTTGTAATATTCCCTTATTCTAAACTGTATGTACATATTTGTATATAGGTATGACACTAGAATGGATGAGCAAAATGTGGATGTCGATAGTAAGTTAACAAAATAAATCATGGGAAATCATCATTATCACATGACAAATGAATATCGTAAAAACTAGTCTACCATTGATGAAAATAAAAACATTGGAAAAGATATGAACATGAGAAAATAGTTCTGAACATGTCATTTCAATCGTTATCTTAAACTAAAACACCTGTGATTTAGTACTTTTCATACAAATTCGGTCGTTTCACGTGAGTCAATTAATTAGTAATGAAAGCCGAAAAAAACTTAGATGTTTTCCAAAAGTCATAGAACAAAATGTGGTTCAGATTGGTTTGTAGAAGATCTGGTTAAAAGGATCCTGTACCTACAATAAACATGTGATCAAACGCTATAATATTTAATTAATTAATTTCAAAAGCAACTCGGGGTGATCAAAACAGTCATTTTTTTATAGGTAGCACACGAGCAGGCGGATCACCTGACGGTAAGCAATTGCCGCCGCCCATGGACACCTGCAACACCAGTGGAGTCACAAGTGCGCTGCTAACCTTTTCTCCCCTTTCCCCCCGGTGGGCCCCCGGTACCCTCACTCACTCGGCGAAACACAGCACAGGAGCTGCTTCACGCCGGTTTTCTGCGAGGTCATTAACAATAGAACCAGAGATAAATCAGTGAAAAGAGATTGAAAAAAAATGTCTGTCTGTTTGTTCACGATAATCTAGGAAACTACTGAACGGATATGTATGAACGAAACTTTTTCCATTGCATAGCCTTGAGACCTAGGCAGTGGCAAACCAAACTGCACGCGAGCGGAGCCTCGTGCGTCCACTATTTATTCCATTTCCTCATTAAGATATTTGCATTTCACCATCCACGTTCTTCATTGTACGTAAAATGGAATAATTTACAACCTCCCGACGGCTTTAAATGTTACTAATAGTTCTTTGAAGGCGGCCATTAGCACTACATAGTCTGATGTTGCGCAACCCGTCGATGAATGGACCACTGTGAACTCACATCTGGATTGATAGTTAGGTTTTTATTGCAGGCATATAATTATTTTAGTATTGTTTTAGAAAACAGTGTGTTTACAATTTTATTTAAAATATTTGTCCATGGGAGACTCCACGTACAAGTTCAAGTCCATTGTCCACGCTTTGTCACAAAAGGGCTCGACCGGTGTGGTAACATGGCATGGTAGGTCCTAGAACAGTGGTTCTTAACCTTTAAGTCATGAGGGACCATTTTACCAAAATTCTATCGTGTCAGGGACCACACACTTCGGACATGCGTCGCGGCGCCGTTTGCGTTGTGTTGACTCGACTCATCACGTCACGTCACTTGTTTATTACGATGTCTTCGCGGACCACTTGGAATGTCTCCAGGGACCACCGGTTAAGAACCACTGGTCTAGAAAGATGGCCATAAGAAAAGGAAGTTTAAAGGTTGACAACGCTCTAGTTACTCCACTGGTGACATGAAGGAGCGCCTTCTTTTTGGTGTCCCAGGTGAAATGGGGGTTATTTTCTTTGCCCCTCCCCCAAGTAGAGGCCGGTCCTCCAGCCCTCGGTTAGAACAATAAAGGACCCCGACGTGAAGAACATTTGCCAATTTGTGGCTAAGGTCAAAGGTTGGCAACACCCGCGACTCCACTAATACTCGCAAGTGTTCATGGGCGGCGGAAATCGCTTACCATTATGGAATCAGTCTGCTCGTCTCTTAACAAAATACATATAAAAAATGTAACACACCGTGCAAAATCAGGTTCATAAATTAGAATTCCCAGAAAATTTCACGTTCATATCGACCTAATATTCCAGGTCTTGAGTGTTTACGGAAGCTCTCAGGAAGCTAGAGGAAGGGCGTACGGCTGTTCCGAGAAGCCGTTGAGTGCCCTCGTAATGCAACTGCAGTTTCATTACCTTTGTCGATGCTCGATTCCGGTTCCCGAAATCGGTGGTTAGTTGCCCGAATTGGGAAGTGTACCTTTAGTAGGAAGAAAGTTTTCGTCTACTGGTTTGTTTGTAAAATTTTGGTGCAACGTAGACGTAGAGATTACTATTGAAAGTCAAGCTAAAAAGCCCATTGTTCGGTATTTCTTGTCATTGCAGCCATACGAGTAAGGTGACCTTATGGTGCCTGTCGATTGCAACGAGCATTGAGTTACATTAGTGGAATATCAACTGTGCTACCAAGGTTTTAAAACATCACTGTTTTTAGGAAAGTCCTACAATTCTGCTAGAAGATAAAACATCAAATTTTAAGCTTATTTCCACAAGAAATGCGGGCAGACAGTCCAAAGAAGGTCGGGAATGCAGCTCGGAATCAAACTCCAACCCCCTGTACTACGCGTTCTTATACATTAAGCTATCATCACAATTTTTTATTTCACAATTCATCTTAGCTTACCGCTCCGCTGCGACTCCAAATCATGTCCTTGCCATAGTGACGTTAAATCTGTAAGTTCGAAAGAAATGACTTTTTAGTACGCACATAATAATCCAGATGTCAAGAAAACGAGCGACCGGTTCATCTTATATTTTATTAGTAAGGTAAGCGAGAAGCAGCCAATGGACTTTGTTTATGCCAAACAATGAATGAACTGAAAACATTGCACATAAATGTAAGATGGCGAGTCTTATAACTCGTCAGGCCAGCAACAGAAAGGTATTTGTACCTTTCATCGTACATTGTGGTTATTTGCGTGACTAACCCTGGAGTATGCTGATACGTTGAGTTATTTCTTTGTGCGCTCCTTTGTGCTTATTTCTGATGGCAGGTGCAATAGGGTTGACGATCTCTGGAAATACCTGAGCGATGATCGATTCAATGAAAGGAAAAGGGGTTAATGTCCTCGTATTCGATTTTGGCAATGGACTGTGATTTTCAACAATCTGCCATTCAAGACAATATGTTATAGTACTCAAACACGTGCGCAGCTACAAGTGCACTCTTTCCCTTACCCTCATTACGATGGGAAAACTCCGAAATTTTTTTCCAGGGGAAATCGTCATGGTTTTCACCTTGCATCAGGTAGTGTGTGGAACTCTAACCCTAATTAAAACCCTTGAGAAATCACGGTCGGAAACCCAACAGCTGGGTCTGGAGGTATAAACAAGGGATCATGCGCAGGACCCACAACACAACATGCAATACAAGATTGCCAACTTTCAGACTTCGGCTAACACTGAGAATTTCTAAAGAAGTAAAAAGCTCAGGTACACATTTATGGTTCGACACAGTAATTGAACCCGGGACTCCAAGTATAGCAATTGCTTTAAAGAGTGTCATACAAAAAAAAAACACTGCACCAATTACAATATTACATGCACCTAACCACATAAGACAAGCGTGGGTAATAAGCCTAATTCAATCATAGTATCGATGACTGGATTTCCACGATGCAGGCCCGTTCCCTGGCCTGCAAATGGACATTAAATAGGCCGATTCTTTTATTACCTATGTCATTCTTCAAATATGGATTCCATATCTGTAATTCATACTATGTATGGTTACATATTTATTGAGTGAGGTTTGTTGGATGGCGCCAACTTCAATGTCAGCCCTGCTAACCTTGTGCTCCAGTCTGCCCGTCCCCCCGCTGAATCACCGCGTATTTCCAACAGTTGCCGAGTTAGGTGCGAGCCTCTTTGTCGTTTTGGCGTTCGGGATAATTTAGGATTTCTTTATACTCGTTACGGGATGATATACAGGCCGTGTGACATAAGACAAAGAAAGGGACGCCTGGATTTGGCGAAAGATGAAACAAGATAATGTTTATCGTCTTCATCGGTACTGAGACAAACATAATTTGAAGTTCTTTCCTTGCAGACTTTCAACGTCCGGAAACTATGGTCCTTACTTCTTTTTTAGATACGGTATTTTAGGACTCCTTATCGCTTAATTTTCCGAATATATTATTTGATTTAAAACGTTTATGAATAGCAAATAAAGTAAGAACACTGAATCATTATTTAAGTAAGTTACATCTATCATCCCAATGAATCACCCAATCATCACCGTTCCACAAGTCCAGTCCATCAATGTTGGACGCCATAATTACTTGGCCTGGAACCACGGTAACGACTGTCGTGACAGTTTTACAGCTCTCGTTGACTGTTGCAGTCGTTCATTTTGCTAATTGACAGCTATCTAGCAAACAGGTTTTCGAGATATTTTCTTTCTCGCTGTTGAGCAAGCGTTATTTCGTAAAATTGGTCTTTTGTTTACCTACTTTTCTTTTATTTAAGTGTACGAGTATATTGTAAGTCTTGATAATGGTTGTTAGGATAGGTGATACTCGTCGTTTGTTATTTAAATAAACTCAAAGCTAATTACTACTTTAGTAAAACTACAAATACTAGGTAAATTTACGTAATTTTGATCCCTCTCTTTAAATTTGTGAAATATGCCAGGATTTTTTATTAAAAATTGTAATTTAATTTTGGTTTGGTTTCATTAAAATTTGGTTTTGGATTGGTTCAGTATGAAAGATAATAAAAAATGCTGAAAGAAAGATAATAATCCTCAAACTATCGATACACATCCAAGTATGTAGGTACTTAGTAACAAAATATATCACACCTGAATCCAAAAACAATGTTCATTTTGGCTCGCACGTCTCTTTCTAACATACGTTTTAATAGCAAATGTCCACCTGTCATTCCTTTCGCCAAACATTACCCAATAACCAACCTTCGCAGTTACATCTCTCGTTTCTCTTACCATTGCCAATGTTGAAACAAACATTAGCGTAGGAGTTAGTAGTGAAACAGCAATGCATCCAAAACAAGCAAATGATCTCAATACTGAAGCTCAAACATTGAATTTGTGCTAGTGTAAAAACATTACTCAATGACACAGAAACAAAAGACAACTTGACAGATTCCGTAACCATTGCTGCTTGTTCGAGACTTGCTTCAATCAGTTGAGTGTAGGAAAGGAGCAATGGATGGAGTGCAACCGATCGGTTTGTGGAGCAAAAACGTGGTGTTAATGTAGCATTAGTGTAGATTTTCGCGCGTCCGTCTGTCTGTCATGGCTGTGACGGGACGATGATTTTCGTTCCGGAACTCGTTTACTATTACGCTTTTCCCGGTATCTGTGTTTTAGGGTGTTTGTTGGAGAAATTGTTTGTGATATGTTGAAAGGTTAAGTTTCATGTTTAATAAACTTTACCTTAATGAGTTTACAACTCTAGTTTAGGTGGTTTATTTTATTAGCTGGTAAATAGAAATGAAATTGCGGTGATATTTTACATAGAAAAAAAAGACAAACTGTGTATAGCAAATTAATTTAACACAAATTATTTTGCAGATTACACTTTTTATAATATACCTAGTCAAAAAAAGATTTGATCAGTCTCGCCAACCTTACCAACACCTTCGTGAAGACAAGTTTAGTGTATCTAGACAGACATGTATACTAGACCTTAATTAGTTTAATCGACTAATTATACCGCGTGCGCTTTGCCAAAAGATCAGAGAAAAACAGAAGGTGCAGGTATAAATTGTATGCAATTACGAGTACTTGAAGCTTAAGGATCTAATCAACTTCTGCCTTAAAAAACTTATTCCCATTTTTAAGGAGAAATGGGGAGAAAATGTTCCCGAATTTGACAAGTATGCTACATTTGAAGCATCTCTCCCAATTTTCCAAACTTTCACCGTCGGAGAGTACGGGTCAATGACTGTAGTGACTGTAGTGATACGACCTAACAGATATCCAGCGTGAAGCAGCAAATTAACTGCGAGGTGTTTTGCTGACTAATTGTAGGTAGAGACCCAATTCGTAAAGTGGTAGCGCACTTGGGTCATCTCCGATGGTGCTTGAAGCTATGGTGTCTTAAATGTGTTTTTCCTTGCAGTCTTGTCCTTATTAAGTAACACAATGATCTTCCAAATGTTTCAGTGACATGGATTGGCCGGCTCGACCGAAGTGATACCACGGCCTCACACAAAACCAGCGCCGTGAAGCAGCGCCTGCGCTGTGTTTTGTCAAGTTAGTGAGGATACCGGAGGCCCAATTGAAGAGACCATTTCCCTTTAATTGGGCCTCCAATTACCCGGTCAAACTTTGGCAGCGCACTTGCTACTCTACTGGTCAGGTGTCTAAGGGCGTCTAAGGCTCGTCTGTCACCTATTATATAAAAAAAATATATAAAATCAATTAGTATACGAAAATACTTTAAAAATTACACAGTTACCTATGCAAGTGATTACCACACGCGACTCGCGCGCACTCGGCGAGATCAAAGGCGGCGAGCGGCGGGGCGTGGCCGATTGCTTCCCGCTCGTCGCCCTGTCCGGTCGGCCGTATTTTAGTGCACAGGTAACAAGAATGCCCCTTTGAAATGCTACACTTCCGCTCGTAACGTTCATCGGGCCAAAGATGTGGAGGTGCAGAAGGGTTCTATAGCTCTTCACTCCCGATTGAAAAGGCATTTTCACTTACTCGTAAATAAATAATGCATTTAGACCTTCATATGTCTTCAGATATATTTGTACCATGTTTTTCGTACGCAGTTTATATCATAGTGCACAAGTGTGCATACAAACACAGTAAGTACACTTTCTTATCCTAGTTTCCATGAAACACCGGTGTGACACGACTGGAGTCGAATTTGGGTATATAATCAACGGCTTAACGTATTTCTGAGGCCTCAGACCTCAACTTCCAGATTTACGGCTGCCACTTAGAATCAAAGTTTTTTCCTAAAAAGTTAAGTAAGTATATCTTTTTTTGAGTCGATCCGGGACTTGAGTCCGGCACCTCTAGTGCAGCCGTCGCTTTAAGTTGTTGCCTCTAGAACATTCTGGGATGCCTATGGCCAACAGTGGACTAGTGGCTAATAATGATGATGATTATAGTATCACAGGTAGGCGAGAGATTAAACAGACTGCCCCCTCTGCTATTCCATTTCTAAGCATCTCCTAAAATAAGCGGCGTCGTGTCGCCGCATCGATACGTCACACGCTTTACGCTGATCGCGTGCGCGCGCGCAGCCACTAGACAGATAAAACAGGTAACTTACTGCCCTTCGCTGACATGAAGGGTTAGTGTACGGAAAGATCTATCCTTTTGAGTGCACAAATAAATGTGACTAGGAAAATGGCTGGTGCTCTTAAGATGCTTTCCGCTCTCGCATTGTGTCAATCATCGGCGATTTGCTGTTTCAATAATAATTTAATGATCTCCAACCTACCTACGATGGAGCAGGACTGCAATGACTAACTAACAATGTTGACTGTTCTATGTATAAAATATAGCTCATTTATTCCAACTCATGCGACATGTTTTGACTATCGGTAATATTAAGCATCAAACTGCTACATTTAATAACAACAATGTATCACAATACTGAAAGTTGCATTAATGTTGTACTATGTGGCGAGTACCTACCTTTATGACCGTGGATGAGTACGCTTTGGCATGAATAGGCCGGCTCGACCGGAGTGATACCACTGCCTCACAGAAAAACGGCATAAAGCAGCACCATGTGCTCTGTTTTTCGGAGTGTGTGAGGGTGCCGGGAGGCCGAATCCGGGGGGAAGGGCAGCGCGATTGTGATTTCACGGTGTTGCAAGTTTCCATGGGCGGTGGCAATTGCTTACCATCGGGAGATCCATCTGCTCGTTTGCCACCAATCAATAAAAAAAAGAAGTTCCTACTACGAAGAAGTACATAGGAAATATTGTCACCAAGTTTGATACACACATCCGCAACCCATTCATATTTCCCACATTATCACATTTGCAACTTGTAAGTCACCAAGTCTCTACCGGCAGCGCGTACGCAGGTAAATATCAAAGTGCTATCAAACGATTTCACAGTCAATATCCTAAGCGTGGCCTCTCATTATGATATTCTCAGCTTGTATATTATTATGACAGTAATACGGTACAGTGTTCATCGGAAGTCGCTGATAGTGTAAGTCTTATCTGTAGGGGATAAGAGTCATTTTACCGACGTCTGCTATTTACATCTTGGAAATACTACAGATTATGAATGAAAAAGTACTTTGTTGTTGGTACATGTATGTTAATTGACAAATTTAGTTCTAGTTAGTTAGTGGTTTTCGGTTCCTTGAAAAGATTTCCGAGATGCAACATCTTATATTGCTGTTAGTAGAGATGCGCCGAATATTCGGTTGGTATTCGGTATTCGGCATATTCGGCACTTTTTTCACTATTCGTATTCGGCCGAATTATTCGGTTTTGTGCCGAATATATTCGGTTTGAGTATTTCTATTTTCCTGGCTATATGACATGGAATTTAAAAGGACAAGTGTGTGTTTTTGTAAAATAAATAAAACTGGCGAGGCATGTGTTAAAAAGCTAATAAATGAAAGCAATTAAACATGTATTTTGACATCTAAAGACCACATATTTATTTCCTGCCCTATATATATTATGCAGCTAACATTAACTTTAAAAAAAATGCCTAATTCATTTATTTTTAAGCCAGATCAATCAATATTAATTTTACTATTTATATTTATACTTAAAAATATCTGGACTTTTTTTAAACAATTTATAAAGCTTTGTTTTCAAACTCTGATCAAAATTTTAATTTCATAATAAAAACACTTTTTAATAAAAACGTTTGTGGCAAATTATTATAAATAAAAATATGAATCAACAATAAATAATTTTATAGTAAGTTATTTAATGATAAATAATTGTACTTTTGTTAGGTACTTTTTGATATTCTTTGCTATATTTTATTCTTAAGTAAGTGCTCTTAAAAATCATCGAAGTGTCCAGGTGGTACTCAACCTTTCACATACCACCACCCACCGCATACCAGAACAGGAACAGCCACCCGGTATGTGGAGGTTTGTGGGTTCGAGTCCCACTTGAACCCTGCGATGATTTTACTAAGTGTATTATTTACCTAATAGACACAGAGATACGTTAAGAAAATTTCTGACATGGAAGGAATAAACACTTAAGTTATATCTTAAGTTATATGACTGTAAGCCTCCAAGAAACTTTTATAAATATGTAAATAAATCTCAGTACGAATTGACTTATTTTCGGTCACACCGTTTGAAAGACGCGGGCGAGTTTGTTTCAGACGAGTTTTACCCTAACTCTAGGCTTAGTATTTTGTATATAGAATAGAGATCAGAAACAAGAAAACGGTATACCGAATAATTCGGCCGAATATCCGGTTCGGTAAAGATTGAACCGAATATTATTCGGTATTCGGTTATTCGGTGAAACCACTATTCGGCGCATCACTACTGTTTAGCTATTCCTAGGTAAAGTGGTTCTTATATTTTTTTTATGTGATAGATGGCAGACGAGCAGATGCATCACCTGATGGCGATTACCGCTCATAGACATATGCAACACCAGTAGAGTCACAAGTGCGCTGCCAACCTGTTACCCCCTTTCTCTCAATTGGGCCTCCGGTACTCTCACTCGGCGAAACACAGCGCAGGCGCTGCTTCACGCTGGGGTGAGGCTGCGGTATCACGCCGGTCGAGCCGGCCCATAAATGCTGAAGTGTGGCTCTTCCACCATGTTTGTCCAGGGTGGGGATCGAAGGCACAACCTTCGGCGTATGAGGCAGGGTCACTACCAAATGCGCTATCGGGCCAGTCACAAAATGGACGCAGGCAGAGTTTTCTTCTCCTGTCCAGTTAAGTATCATCCTATATACTGTCCCACAGCAGGGCAAAGGCCTCCATCATAAAAATCAAGTCATCGCTACTAGGATTGGGTTAGGATTAATCACCACGCTTGTCTTATGCGGATAAGTGATCACAAACCCGAGCTATGTTCGAAAATTTTGAAACAAACTTTTGCTCGACAATCGAACCCGAGATCATAGCCTGGTAAACTTAAACCACTAGACCAACGCGAAGCGTTCCTTGCCAGTTCCTACACATCACAAAAGAGGAAGAAACCCGCTTTGTTTACTTGGTCCCATGGTGGATGTACCCGCAGCGGCGGGGGTCTGGTATCAAAGAGTCCATTAAATACAGGCCAATACACAACATCATAAACAACATTACCTGTGAATTATAGCCTACACTGAAACTGTACCATTTTACGTTTAAACAGGGTGACCAAGATTTTAAATTTGAAGGATAATATCCTTTGAAGGATTTATCCTAGGTGCGGCGAAAAGGAGGACGATAATTCTATATTAATATTATTAATATAGAAATTATCGTCCTCCTTTTCGCCGCACCTTTGTACTTTCTGGTTGACCCAAAGGTTGACTGGTAGAAAATGCCTCTTGGCATTAAGTTCGCCTATTGTACGAAGTTTTTGTGCAATAAAGTTTTAAATAAATAAATAAATTATAGGTACTCAATTAATAACTATATTTTGCATCCATAGTGTTAGTACTGTAGGTGGTAAATCTCAAGATAATAGCAACTACTATAGAACTGTAAGGGCACTATAATATGAGATACATATTTATATGGATTGATTTAAATAAGAGCTTGCGGAAATCTTTCCTGCCTCTTTTATTACAATCTAGCCCAATTTTGACCATGTGCTTGAGCCGTTTGGAAAATAGACAGAAAGTAAGTAGGTTTAAGGAGTATATAGGAGAATATGTTCATCCTTACGATTGCCTATCGATATCTCCTTCTAAATACGACAGGTGTGCTTCAATTTGATTGAGCTGTTGAATGTAGAGTTTGTAAAATAAACTATTAAAATAGTCTCACCAACTCGAATAGTTATTTACGGGATTGCTACCAAGTGCTACAAAATGCCTCGATGTTCTAATACTACTTAACCGGGCTGTGATCTCAGGGTTCTGGATTTGATTCCCAGGTCGACTAAAAGTATGTTTCGAATTTTTGGACACAAGTTCCTCGCGTTTAGTCCCGTATCCTCCTGCCTACTCCAGAAAAAAAAGAAATACTGCCTTTTATATGAAACTTTTTTATAATATAGGAAGGCAAACGAGCAAGCCAATCATGGTAAGTGAACACCGCCGCCCATGGACATCAGCTACACCAGAGGGTTTTTTTAACTTCCAGAAGTTGTAGTACAAAGTCTCACCAAAGCCCGAGTGCTGGCCACCCCACAGTTTGGCACGTCGACTGGCCGGGTGCCAAGCGCGGCGCTATTTGCTTATAATTTGGAATCAATATGCTAGCACACGTGCACCCGACTATTTCTCTCATAAACGTTGTAATCGCCGTAACTCACTACTATTGCAAGCGTCTACATTGGGGGAATGAGATGGAGTAGATGGGTGAACATCCTCTTTTAATATTAGTGTTTTCACTTATGTTTTACTAGCGGCCGCCCGCGACTTCGTCCGCGTGGAAAAGTAACTTTTTACCCCCCTTTTAACCCCTTACAACCCCATTAATATTATTATGTTGATACAACTTAAACAAATTATTTCGACCAAATTTGGTACCATAAAAACGGTCATTGTGACTAAACCTTAAAAGATAGACATATGCCGTCGCGGACTTTTTTTTAGATCATGTATAGAGGAATAATTCTTTTATACATATTTTTTGTGTATCTTGAACCGTTTTCGCAGCGCACGCAAAGAAAGCCTTCAAAAATGAATAATTTTCCCCGTTTTTTACACATTTACCGCTCTGTCTTTGCTCCTATTGGTCATAGCGTAATGATATTTAGCCTATAGCCTTCCTCGATAAATGGACTATCCAACAAAAAAGAATTATTCAAATCGCACCAGTAGTTTCGGAGATTAGCGCGTTCAAACAAACAAACAAACAAACAAACTCTTCAGCTTTATTATATTAAGTATAGATTGTCTTTCATACAATTGAACTGCTAAGAAATGGCACGCTATGCTTGCGTTTGGCCTTAATAATGACTACAACACTACAATTATGTTGTATTATATTTGTGTTTCCTCTGTTGTCTGATATCTGTGACACAAGTGCTTAAGGAATGGCATGCTATGCCTGCGTGTGTTCTACCTAATGACTACTACTACAACTTCAAAATTGTTTGATGCCTGCTTCTGGTTACGTATTTTCCATCATCAGCTTTATCTCAGCTCTTGTTATTAGACTAAAGGCCAAAGCTTGACTACAATCGCACCTGATAGAAAGTGACGATGAGGTCACGTGGATGACACGCGTTCACAACTCTCTATTGAGATTGACTCTCTAGGGATTGGACGTAGGACCGAGGCACAGAGGAATAAGACCGCCAACTTTCAGACTTCGGACTGACACAGAATTTCTCAACAAAAAACTCTCGTACTTGACAAATTTGCCTGCATCACTTTACTAATAACTACGTACAATTCCTTGCATTAATTATTTACTGGCTAATTAGTTGTTTAGCTGGCCGCAGTTTGTCGGAGTCTGCCAACAACGAATGATGTGTCAAAACTGATGGAATTGATTGCGTGTCTTTAAGTTTTAATGGGTGTCTTTATAAATGGTTGGCTTGACGACTGACTCGTCTCAAGTATATACTTTCTGTGGCCTTACCATGAGTTTGAAAAACTATCCTCGCTATCGAAAACTATCACTTTGTCTCTTTCATTGTGATGCATTTGATAAAGACAGAGCAATAGTTTACGTTATGTCAGTTTTCGATGTCAACTCATTGTAGCGCTACTGAACTGAACAGTTCTAGCGATAAACGAATTTGACTACAAATTGAGCAGCCAATCCAAAATTATGGATTCATTATTCGATATTAAATTCGTTGTTTTATCAAGTGCTCAATTAGTTCTAATGGTTCACCATCATCGTCAGCAAACCACACTCATCCACTGCTGGACATACTCTCCCCTAATGCACGCTACTGCTCCAGTTTTTGGGCACTCCAGCCAGCTTTCAAATGTCATCATCCCATCTTGTCGCAGGGCGTCCAACACCACGTTTACCGAGTCGCAATGGATACATTTCTATAATAGAAAACTCATCGCAAACCGGACAGACAATCATTAGTAGACCGTACCTCACCGACAGTGTCACAAAAGCTTTTCAACAGAAATTCAGAGCTCGAAAACTCGGGTTGTTATTGGGGCTAACAAATGTACGTTTAATCGTACGCTTCCGACCGACAGGTGCCGGCCAGGAATAGAACCCGGTCACATAGCCTCGTTATTTTTCGTGGTTTAGCCCGTGTTAGCGGTGCCGTATACTGGGCTTCAAACCGGTGTATATTTTTGTTTTGAATTTTATAATTTTGATTATGGTGGTCATCGACATCGTCATTATCTTATCCAGTCCATTCCAGTTAAATTGAAAGCCAACGCTTCAAAGTCCAAGGTATCATTGGACTGTGATATAATTATGATTTGGTAAGTCTGCCGATATCAGAACCATCAGAACTTTCCCTTATTTAATAATGGAACGTGACTAGCTAGATCAACATGTTTACAAGCTCCGAAACATGCAAGTTTCCTGAATTGCTGAAATCTGGATTGTCCACGTGTGTCTTGTCCTGGGCCTTCATAATTATTTTTTTTTATCAATACATTGAGTGATCATTAGAGTCGATATCACGGAGAAACTCCTTAAATTTAAGTCAGGAGATCAGGATCTGTTTTGGTTTTTAAATCGGTATGCCTTTGAGTCTCTTAACTTGATATTATATTGGGTCATTGTACTTCGGCTGGCGGAATTTTCTCACATAAAAAAGGGTGTTAGTATACGTTAGTCCTTATTATACTAAACTCAGAGATTAGGTATCTCGATTGATGGTGATCTAGATTTTTGCAGCGCGTGTCGTCAAGCCCCGATTGGCATGTGGGAATCTGGTAACATAACCTGTTAGAAAATAAATAGATTGTACCGTGCATTAACGCGAGGTCAGACACCGGTTCGAATGTTTATCAACTGAGATTAAACAGTAGATATCCTATGTCGCTAATGTTTTTACATTGTCTGTGCGAATTTTTACGAGCTCGAGGTTCCTGGTGGAACTTGGTCAGAAAATAAAAGAAACAATAGTTGGAGGCTAATAGAAACTATCCTTAATATTTTTTTCGCCTATTAACGCCCGCATGCGGGGTGCGGGAAACGCTTGAAAACACGGCCTGCATACCTACGTGAAAAGGGAAGGTACCGCATTTAGGCCGATGACTAACTTATCAATCCGTGAGAAAGCTCTTTAAAGATTCAATACTTAATATCTCATGGTCCCAAGCGTACCTCAAGCTCGGAAGTGACAGGTTTGATGCAACTGGAATGTCACGCTGAGATGAGGATGCCCTCATATGTTCTTGTTCTAGTAATATGCCCTAACAAACAAAAGTTTATTTTGTTCCAGTTATATTGACTATAAATGGATGTTCCTGCAGCTGGGTGTAAGATTTTAATTAGATCCCAAAGGCAGAAATAAATGCGTGTAAATTTTCAGCTTTTCTCCTTTGACCTTTCATTGCTAATCAAGACAAGAGAAGGTCAATTGTGTTATGATCGTAAGATCTAAAAGATCATAACTTGCACGATTTAGTGATCGTATCTCATCTGATAATCACAACAAGCTGTATGTATATTTATTTACCTACTTTGACTAGAAGCTATTGGAAATACATCGGCTAATATACATCGGCTCTAACAACACCCTAATTCTTCTCTCCCGTAAAGAACTCTAATAACAAACAATAAAAATACACACAATAACCCATGAAAATTCTTTCAAGTGGTACTAGAGTTTGGAACTTAAGACACGACTGCGACACGACTGATTTTTTTATACTAGAAGCAACAACAAGCAAGCGCGTCACCTGATGGTTAGTTAATCATCGTCGCTCATGAATATCTGCGAGATTGAAGACGTTGTTGATTGGTTGTCAGCCAATGACGATCTTCTCTTGAAGGCCTGATGTTGATGCCTACAGATTTGAGTATAAGTGTACTTACCTATTTGGTACTCGTATAATAGTATCTATTAAAATCAGGAAGGTTGTTTCCGTTCTTCTTTCTTTTATTCTGTCTAACAGTATCGCATAAAAATTAAAATGAGAGAGCATGCCAATCGTGTGGTGTAGACCGCTAGGTGTAGCACTTGAAAGTCTGCCAAAAGATTAGATCGGTGCTATCCTACCGCGTGGGAGCGGTGGATATCCGAAAAACTTGTTCGGGCTTACATGCGTTTGTAAACATCCACTTCTAGGTTCATCACATCACCCATTGCTCAACCCATGACTGATCGTGGGTTGAGCAATGGGTTGGCGTTATGAAGATGATTTATTAAAATTTGTGAGGATGGATGGGTATTGGCAATTTTCGGGATTATGACAAACGAAGCCTGGTTATGACAATGGAGCGACTGCCGTCTTAACTTCATAATCATTTAACAGATGAACTACATCAACTGAAACATGTTGAACGTTTAAAAAAAACTTAACATAAAATTTACTGCTTCTACGTGCCTATCTTCCTCTTACTCGAACATGCTCGATGTTAACAGACCAATCTATCAAATTGTTTCCACCCATAAACCACTCCAACGAAATACTTCCGTAAAAACAAACAACTTGTGAATTTATTACAATCCAACTCCCATAATAATATACCAACCTTGTCAAACCTATGCCCCGCCCACACGTCCGCTTTAAATTTAAATTCCACCGGGCACCGTCATATTAATTACTTTTCACCCAATTTTGCGGACTGTCAAACAAAGTAACAAGTCAAAAGTTAGGACGTGATCTGCATCATGTAGCAACCATTCTAAAACAACCCCGAGAGTATCAACATGTTCTTAATCCAATACTGCTTGTGTGTAGGACATTTGGACAACGTTCGAATCAGAGCAGCAATGGGACACAGAAGCAAAAAGAAAGAACAGGCGGTGACACATTTGTCCAATCTCGTTCGGGTTCACGTGTGCATGTTTTTATTTTTAGCGTTCTGCGTTGGAATTGGTAAACCCATGGATTAGTTTGGATGGAAGGAGGCCCAGAGGATGTAGCTAAACCACATGATCAGAAGACCAAAAAAGCCGGACTAACATTAAAAAACTCCCTATGGAAACGATCACAAACCTGAGAAATAAGGATTAAGATGAGGAGGAAGTAGGTTTGAATTTAAAAGCTTGCGTACCACTAGCTCGGTGGTAAAACTTCCAGAGAGAATCTGAATGTCTGAGTTATAAGTAAAAATGTTATAAAGTATCAGCCTACATACCTACTGTCCCAGGGGCTAAGGCCTCCATCATAAAAATCAATAGCCAAGTTTCGGATAGTTCCAAGTTCGAAATTATGGATAATGATATTGAACGGGTGATCATGATTGAATTTTCACTGCCCCTGAAAAATATAGTCGACAGGGCCAAACAACAGGATCCTAGCAGAAAAAGTCAATCTACAAACTGGTGGCCCCGACAAGTTTAACGAAACAAACAACGGGCTAAAAGACAGGTCGATTATAAAAATAGATAAGAATTAAACTGGAACTGAAGTGATTAGCGAATACAAGAACAGGCTGCAGTGGGATAAAAACAGGCTAAGTTATGATGATAAAGTGAGTCGCAAAATCCTACGGAACAATTTCCTACATAACCGAACGTCGCTTGCCCACATTTTCTAATTTGCCGTGTCGTCAGGAAAACGTCTGCGCGTATCTCGGCATGTTCGTTCTATTTCGGCGCTAGAGTCGCTCCACGGCGGAAATGATTGGATAGTGAGACCCGGTATACGGACGTGCTTAATGGTATCTTTTGTGGATAGTACAAGATCAGAAATACCCTGATTTTGCTTCTTGATGAATGGGTTTTTAATTCTTTTGTTAGCGGGCTTTTTCCGCCTATCGTTGAATCTGAATTGAAAAAAGTAACTACTTGCTAGGTGTATTCTTGGTAGAATCGACATTCCAAACTAGCGGTAGATTTGTATGGACCTAACTTTTTTTTCTCTCTCGATCTCTCGTTTTATAGGTACGGGGAATATTCTGACTGAACGGTCAAGGATTTGTCTTGTCTCGAAGTCTACGTTAAAATGACTGCCGCATGTTATAAATTCCATCACAATAAAACCAGAATAAATGTATCCTATTTAAAAAAATATTTTGGGGACAAGATTTTTTTATGTGGCTTGTCTACTGATTAACTGATAGTAAGCATTTCTTGCCGTCTATAGACGCCCGCAACACGAGTGGAGTCACAAGTGCGTTGCCAACCTTTCCACTATTGGGCCCCGGTGCCTAACCTCTGTTTAGAATATGAGGTATGATAAAACCAAATAACAGTGAAACTTGGCCGATCTCTCCCGTGCGCCATAACTGGCGTCTTGTCCGTCGACGACATGCGACATCTAAACGAGATCTCCCGTCTGTCTGTCAACCTGACGTCTTTATAACTGCAAACAGGTGCCGTTTGGGTAAGGATTTAGCTAGACAGATCTTTTATGGATATTGGTTGCATTTGAGCCAAGTTCTTCGAATCTTCAAAACTTTTTAGTCTTCCCTTATTTTTTTTTTTCCTGATGTCATATTTTTCTGTCTTTAGAGCGATGGTAACTTAGTGTACAGTAAGTAGGTACACGTCTTCCATGCGGGGGTCGTGGTGAGTATTTCTACCATTAGCTCAGTGGTAAGGGAAAACATCGTGAAGAAATCTGCACCTTTCGAATAGTTTCTGATTCGTGTAGCTACGGTTCAGTTGCTCCAATATTTTTGACGGATTTTCGTACGGAATCGTAGAACAAATGTTATTCAAAATCGTTGGTAGAAGACGTGGTTAAAGGGATGTACTGTCAGCTTCATTATTGTAGTGTCGAAAGTGGTCAAATTTATTTTATAGAACTCAAGTTATTTTCAATGTTTTCAGATACACCTTGACTATAGAATAAAAAATATCTAAGTAAGTATTTCTAATTTTAAGATTAAGATTATATTTTACATACGTTTTATAAAATTCAACGGTTAGCTTTGTATGAATCATATTTGACTTTAATCATCTCGTCACGCACAGATCAAAAAGCGTCAAAAAACGCCGCCCAAGTACTAAACGTCAATCTACATTCCATCGCTCCCATTTAAGGCTGCCTGTCCATTTAAGCGGAGCGATGCGGCGGAGCGGAGAAACGGACAAATATTAGCCAATAGTATTTATTTATTTTAGCCAGTAGAATTTTTGTGTAATACTATTGGCTAATATTTGTCCGTTTCTCCGCTCCGCCGCATCGCTCCGCTTAAATGGACAGGCAGCCTTAGACTTGCTCCAAAAACCGTTAATAAGTTCAAATTAGGAGCACGCACAATAGCCGGGAATAGAACCCAGGTACCGCATAAATCCCCACCGCTTACCCACATTCCTAACCGAATATAAACATACACCATGGGCATAGAGTGCTTATATGAAGACTGTAGAAATTAAAATAAAACCTGGACCAATAAGGTCCGCTTGCAGACCTTATTGGTGCAGGTTTTATTTTGATTTCTATATAGGTAGGTACATTATATCTCCATAGTAACTAATTTAAAAACCCCCGATGTCAGACAGTTCCGCCACGCAAGACAATTTAAAAATGTAGATCCGTGTTAACGAAAAAATCAAGATTGCGTAATCGTGACACGTGCAAGTGGACCAGACAATTAGACCAGACATTTAATAAAAGGTGTACAGGTAAACGGAAAGTACAAAACATTTGCGTGATTTCATCGACTCCCAGCGTCATCTAATAGTACTAGTCTAAGTACCGAAGTTAGGCCGAGCCACTAGCCGCTTATATAAAATCAATAAAAGTCTACAGAATAATATTTATATAGCTAGGTAGGTACTCTACTACATCGCTGGTTCCAACCTAAACTTTTTATTTAACCTAAAGTGAAGTAAAAGTAAAACACTGCTGGGCAAAAGGCCTCCATCATAGAAATCAATCAAGTCATCGCTACTACGATGAGATAAGGTTTAATCACCACGCTTGCCTAATCTAATTTTCGAAGGTAAAATTTAGCACCGCGCTCTCCGGAAATCGATGAACTTACTCCGAAAGTTGACTTATTTACACGTTTCAGTAGCCTTACCATGAGTTTGAAATACTACGGAAATACTATCCTCGCTATCGAAAACTAGCGCTTTCTCTCTTTCACTGTGATGCATTTGAAAGAGACAGAGCAATAGTTTACGTTATGTCAGTTTTAGATGGCAACTCATGGTAGCGCTACAGAAACAATCCGAAACGTGCAGTACTATTGTGCCCCTCTGCAAATGTTACTCTTTGGCCCATGAGCTAAATAAAAACATAGGTGCGACGGTCGCTTTGTTTAGGCTAAGGTAGAAAATAGAATAAATAATGTTGAAGTTTGTCGCTCGCATTTAAAAGTGTAGTGGATTAAGTGGGTATTTTAGTATGAGATTGTCTGTCTGTCTCTGAGATAATCTGGGTGTAGACGATTTCAACAAAAGTTTTCGTATCATGCACAGATAGACGAAAAGAAAATGTTACTGAAAATTTTCCCGTCCGCATTTTGATTCTAATGTGCTCTAACTAGTTTTATTAGTTTATAGCAAATTTTTGCATTTGTTAATTTGTTATTTTTGCACAAAATAAAACAAAGATACAAATATCACAAAATAAAAAGGTAGTGCCAATTTCTGTCTTAGCTAGGCTAGCAACACTTCGGCATAACACGGCCTGACACGGCCACGGGATGAGACGGCGCTCATGCTGTCTCACAAGAAGCCCTGAGCACGCTTAGACCTTGTTTTCAGGATATGGGGAGTCTAATTACAATGAACCGACTGCCGTCATCTTCGTAACCGTTTAGCAGGGGAACCAAACCAACTGAATCATTCTTACACGCTTCAGAAACTGTCACGATGTTTCCCTTACCACCATTAGAGCCCCATGTGGATTCTAACCACGCCCCCGTATGGACAGTATAGTCTTACCACTGAGCTACCATCATCCTTCTGACAACTATCATACAAAAATTACAATGCTTATTTTGGTCCTTTGCGCCAGATTATTTAAGCAACAAGACAGACATTACAAAGACACAATCATAAGAACAAATGATTTAAACCTGATGTAAACCTACCGTCCGCCTCAGAGATAATACTCAACTTTTATGTATTACCATTTAGCATATCAAAACACAGACGTTTATGTTCCCCATAACTCGAGCTATAGGCACTAAATCACAGTCACAGGCGACATCAAAAGATCATGCTAGTGTTGTAAAAATGTTGCCTCTTGTTTCACTCGAGTCATTTCATTTACACTCGGACACCTCGGGATTGGGATCACCTGATAGTAAGCGATTTCTACCGTCCATAGACACCTGCAACTCCACAGTATGCTGCCAACCCTTGACCCCCTTTCCCTTAATTGGGTTTCCGGTACCCTCATTCACTCGACGAAACACAGAGCAGGCGCAGTTTCACGCCGGTTTTCTGTGAGGCCGTGGTTGCACTCCGGTCTATCAAACCTATTCATACCGAAGCGTGGTTCTTCCATTTTCCCCACTTCTGATTGATAGTTCCTGCTAGTTAGGATTTTTTTTCCAGGGGGGTGTCTGGTGGTGAAATTTGGGTCTCCAAGCTAAAATTTACGTGTTGCCTGGGGACCAATTCTGTGCACTCGACATTGAAGTCGAATTAGAAATTTGTATGGGCAAATGTATGAAAACGCTAAAGTCAATTCGACTTCAATGTCGAATGCAGGAGAATTGCTCCCCTGCCTGGTCAAAAAACCCCTCTGACTTTTAAGCTCGTAACTCAGTTGAGTCAACCATTGATGTGATGCCACACCTGTGATGAACCAAATATATCCAGTTAGTCATAGAAACGTTTTATAGAAACGTTTTAAGGGTCAGTGTTAAAGAATTAGGTATATATGTTATTGTCACTCGAGTTAATTGAAATTGACTTTGAAACGCATCTCTAGACCACCGTATTTACACAGATTACTCGAGAAGTTAATCGCTCACGACATGGCATCGCACCTGGCGAAGACTGTAAACCTCGGCGTAAAGTATAAATAGTGATTCTACAAAGCAATCTGGTAAAGTGACCTTACAATCACATTTACCTACGCGTCTAGAGTAATAACTGTCACATCTGGATTAAAGTGACTTAGAAAACTACTCAGACTCATCACTGGGTGGTAAGGTATCTTTTCTCTTTAAGAAATGAGTATAAATATAGCAACATAAATAGCGGAGCAAGCTCTTAAGGACATGCCTTACAAACTGGAAATCGCAAGTCTTAATCTGTAGATTTGAAAGAATCTCATCATCCGCAGGTCACGGACATAGCCCAAAGAATTGCGTAGCTGTAGTAGCAATGGACAGGGCACTTTGCGAGGAGAACCGACGGCCGTTGGGGTGGAAAGGTCCTTGAGTGGAGGCCACGTGCAGGAGGCCGCAGCCGTGGCAGTCCCACCAGGAAAGAATCTACACCGTTAAGTTTTTAATGTTTTAGTCCCGAAGCACTCACAATTGGTAGCGCGAATAAAGTACCTTTAGCATGTTAGATCATCAAAATAATCTCATCGATTGCGAGGGAACCTGCATGTTTTGGATGGTTTCTCAAAGTAAAGATTCCTATTTTTTTAAAGAATTGATTCTGACTGAACCACCACAGTATAAAAGAACCAAGCTTCAAACAGCAGAAGTAAAAAGACGTTTTTATGATATAAATAATTGGAACCAACTTCGATTAAAATTGCAACGACGTTACGTCATATTCAGCCTGTCTCAGTCCCCTGCTGGACATAGGTCTCACCTAATGTATACCATTCGGATCGACTTTTCACTACTCGCATCCAGCTCTCGTCAGCTAGTTTGAATCCGTGTCAATGTCATTCACTGAATCTGGATTGACGGCTTCCTATAGACGTTGTCTTTATCCATTATCTCAAATTTTTAACCGGTTGCGTGCCCTGTCACCTACGATGCCCAGGGTACACTTTCCTGCTGAAACGCCTCCATTTTGCCCGGTCTTGGATATCCAGCATTAGACGAAAATAGACTAATAATGACGCTGATGTGCATCTGTGAGGTAACTGCTAAGACCTTCATATCTGCACATGATCATAACTAGGGCAGCTCCAAGCTTGTAAAAGGCTATCTAGTCCAGGCTAATTCCGGCTCGTAAACACGTCAGTTTCGTAACAGGTATCAAAGAGATCAGTCAGTCGGAAGTCAGTCAGGTGTCTGTGTGTGTATGTTATTGGATGTATGACGCATGTGCGGTAGGGTTGACGGAATTTGAAATGTGTTTCTGTTAGTTCCCAGTACCACAAATTGATAAATATTTGTCATGATGTGCGAGGAATCAAAGGTGCTAGCAGAGTCACAGGAAGATTTGGAGAAGGACTTAAGACGTTTTTGAACAAAAAACTAACGTGGGTGAATAAATTAGTCTCAGGCTGACGTCAAAATGCTTTAGATGACGTGCACCAAGTAGGTAGTCATGTACAAACATGATTAGATGGTGCACGTGTATCGTATCTAATTGACGGTAACGCGTCGCATCCGGGAATCACATATTTTTAAGGGGGGCTATGGATGTATCGCATTGCATCACACGTCACACCACATGTAGCAAATTTAAAATTTATGAGTTTCCATCATACTCTACATATCTATTACGCCAAAGCCAGACGTAGAATTATGTTATATTTATTTATCTAACGTGGCCCTTATTATCGGAAGCTAAGGCTTACTTTGGGACGCTGTACCAGCTAGTTTAATTATTAATATATAGAAAGTATGGGTACTATGGGTACCTACAGAATGTGTGACACCCTGTAAGGGTGTAACAAATTTAAAAGACTTGTTGGCTTAATTCAAACCCATTGTCGTAAAAAGGACCCAAAAGATTTTTTATTTAATATTTAACTAACAGATATTAATTTTATCTTTATGTACTGTGACAACCCTAAATTGAAGCAGTAAAGCCGAATATGAAAGGTGCATTTATTCGTGAGGTAAATTAAAACTCGTGGATCAGCGGTAAGCAAACACGCCCGTCCGAACACGGATGCCGAATCTTAGAAGGAATTACAAGATAATGTTTTATTTAAAGAATGTATAAGTTTATTGGTTCAACAATATTTTGATATAAAAAATAGTTTTAGTATTTATCCAGCTAACAAACATTAGATCTATCTCGTACAAAGTCAATGGACATATAGGTACATATCAGAGAGACAAAAATATATTTGAGCAGCTTTCAAGTTGAAAGTTTAGAGATCTTCTATACTAATATTAATACTAATTACTAATTACTAATACTAATATAATAAAGCTGAAGAGTTTGTTTGTTTGTTTGTTTGAACGCGCTAATCTCCGAAACTACTGGTGCGATTTGAATAATTCTTTTTTTGTTGGGTAGTCCATTTATCGAGGAAGGCTATAGGCTAAATAACATTACGCTATGACCAATAGGAGCAAAGACAGAGCGGTAAATGTGTAAAAAACGGGGAAAATTATTCATTTTTGAAGGCTTTCTTTGCGTGCGTTGCGAAAACGGTTCAAGATACACAAAAAATATGTATGAAAGAATTATTCCTCTATACATGATCTAAAAAAAAGTCCGCGACGGCATATGTCTATCTTTTAAGGTTTAGTCACAATGACCGTTTTTATGGTACCAAATTTGGTCGAAATAATTTGTTTAAGTTGTATCAACATAATAATATTAAGGGGGTTGTAAGGGGTTAAAAGGGGGGTAAAAAGTTACTTTTCCACGCGGACGAAGTCGCGGGCGGCCGCTAGTTAAAAATATTTACAAAGTTAGAAAACAAGCAGGTAGCATAAGCATTAAATTTTAGTTTAATACTAGTGGCCCGCCCTCGCTTCGCTTCGGTATTTTAATTTTTTGAACGAAGTAGAATTCACAACAATCAAAGTAATTAGCAAAAATAAATTTTACTGCTACTTATAGGATTGATAATTTTGGTGATCGTAAACCTTAATGAAGGAATCTCAAAAAGATTTGATTTAAAAAATGTTGGAAACTCTATAACTTTACTTTGTCAAATTTAATCAGTTCCCCCGTTCACCCCTATAAGGGGAAGGGGGGACTTTTATAAAATTTCTATGCAAAGCCTCAATACCAATTTTCAAGATTCTAGCTTCAAAAAATGACAATACTTCGTTTCAACCCCCTTTTCCCCCTTTTTAGGTTGAAGAAAAAAATAACGAATTCACTTTCATTACATTTGTAGGCAAAGCCCAAATACCAAGTTTCAAGAATCTAGCTTTAAAATTGACAGTACGGTGTTTTATCCCCCTTTCTCCCCTTTTTAGGTTAAAGAAAAAAATGCCGAATTCAATTTCTTTACATTTGCATGCAAAGCCCAAATAGCAATTTTCAAAGCTCTAGCTTTAAAAATGACGAATTTTCCATACGACGTTTTAACCCCCTTTCACCCCTTTGTAAGCTGAAGAAAAAAAAATGCTGAAATTACTTTCATTTAATTGTATGGAAAACCCAAATACCAATTTTCAAGACTTTAGCTTTAAAAATAATAAATCTCCCATACATTATTTTAACCCCCATTTCACCCCTTTATGGCTTGAATTTAAAAAAAAACTAAAATAGGTCAATTTTTATTTTTGATAAACAACCATAATCCAAATTTTCAAATCTTTAACATCAAAATTGAAAGACTTTCATACTAACGTAAAACCCCCCCTTTCACCCCTTTAGGGAGTGAATTTCGCAAACCCCTTCTTAGTGCGCGCCTACATAGTAAGAACTACCTATGTTTCAAATTTCATGATTTTAAGTCCAGTAGTTTTGGCTGTGCGTTGATAGATCAGTCAGTCAGTCAGTCAGTCACAGGCCGAGGCGTTACCTCTTTATTAATAGTATAGATTAGTTTTAAGTTTCTGTTATGTGTTCCAAAAAAATTTATAATTATTATATTTTATTCTAGTCTGTACGAATCGGCATTCCTTTCTAGTGGTAGATTACGTGGTGCTCTCGTACGTTTTATTTGGTATTCAAGTGTGTTCTGTATGGGCCGTTAAGACCATAAAGAGATAGGGGTTTATTTACAATCAAGCAATATTTACCTACACACCTAATCTTTATAACGATCGCGCGGCAAAACGTCGTAACCGGCAAATCTCGCAAATCCAGCATGGCTACTAAATGAGATGCCTATTTCGAGCCGTGACCCAATCTAATCTTCGGCATCGCCCACGGTGCGTTTGTTTTCATTTTTTCTTGATGCTGTTGCTTTTGGACGGTACAATGTGGAAACAAAAATAACTAGACAAGTGGAAGTTGAGATTTTGTAATGAATGATCTGTATGTCAAAATTACAATTAACTACATAACAGCTATCGATATTTTGTTTTTAAACAATATGAAATTTTAAGAGCTCATTGTTTTCTTGTTAGTTAACAATACACAGTTTTATTCCTGAGCTAAGTTTTCTTATGAAGCAAGTTCATACTTTTCCCGTTCTCTTACCTAAAAGTCATCTGGTATAAATCGTATCTTTTTTGCCAGGTAATATTTATCCAATCACTATTATAACAATGTTATGTACCCAGTACAGTCTATTTTAGAAAGTGTTTAGTACATAATTAGAAAAAACGTTTCCTCATTAGCCTAAGGAACACCAAACCCGTGAAGTACACTCATGAACCGTGATAGATTGCAGTTTAAGTGTTTTATTTTAAGTGTTGACTGTTTTGTTTTGTCTGCGCCGGCGCCGATCGATCGGAAACGCGGAATTTTCACTTATACGCTTTTGCTCGTCCACCGCGATGATTGAGGCCCATCGCGGAACCTTTGAAGTGAGAAATTATAAATTATCCTCTGATATGTTTATAAACACGAATTATTGGGTTATATTAGATGTTAATCTGTTGTTTTGATTTAAAATATAATATTAACGTTAGTTACTTTGATCTATTGTTCGACGTAGATAATTGGTAGATGAAACCTTTATGGCATATTATTAATGAGTTGAGTTTTTTAAGACTTTCTCAGATATAAATTAGAGAAATTGGGTCGCTTTGATGGTTATGGTTCGAAATAACATGAAAGTTGTGGGTTTTAAATATTTGGCGCGAAATAAACTGATTGTCGGATGATTGAGGAATGAAGTGTGGTTGGAAATAGAATCGTGTGATCATACAAAACGTTTAAAAATAGATAAGTTGGTGAAAAATGTACGCTAACAAAACAATGTATTTTTGTAACTTCCTTGTTTCCTTTCTTTTTTCTACCAAGAGCTATGCGCTATGCTATCTTCAAAAAGCGTAGCGTATTCCTTCTTGAAAGATAGGAAGCGGTAATCGCTAATCATCAGGTGATCCGTTTGCTCATCTGATTTTGTGTCCAAATATCTTAAAAAAATAATACATTTAAATTATTGTGACTAGTGGATCTGCTCCGTTTGGGGTAATGGGCTCTATTGGTTCGGAAATATTGGCTTGAGCGAAAATCTAGGGTTAAAATTATTTTACGTGTAAAGAAATTCCTGTTGTGTGGCAGGAGAGTTAACGGTCAAAATAAAAAAGATAAAATTATTCAGCTGTAATCCCTCGACGTAATATACTTGATCGACGTTTACGATTCCATTATTCTTCTTTTAATAAGAGTAAAAAAACAATACAATTATTTTAAAACCCAAAAAATAAGTCTTAAAATATGTTTCTAGTCAATCCAAAATTTGAATTTTAAACACAATAAACCACAATAATTACGAGCCTATAAACTACGAAGTAATTTATTCTAGCTCTTAAAATCCACCTACCCATATATTTAATTTAACAAGGTGTAAAAATACATCGAAACTTTGTATTGCTCTTTGGCACTAATTCACGTAAGCTATAAAATACTAGAACAAATAAGAAAATCGTCATGAAAAATGCGTTATTTTTTTTAACTTTTGTTTGGAACATGATGAAGCCTAATCGCATCATAGTAGCGATGACTTGAAGCTATGATGGAGGCCTTGCTCTGCTGTGGGACATAGGTGTAAGTATACTTTTTTTCACAACTTCAACCACTATTTACTTACTTCCTCATCAACCACAAACGTGTCGGTCGGTTTAGTCCAAAGCCATTGATTTGGAGCCCGCGGTACAGTTAGGCCATGATTTACGAGTTGGGGTGACATGAATCTGGTGGAATTCAATCCCAAAAAAACACAAGTTTGCGCGTTCACTGCGAAGAAAACCCGCTTTTGTCGTTTCCCTTCACTTCCAGGGACACTCACCTTAACGCCAAAACGAGTATTGGGATTCTTGGCGTCGATATATCGAGGTGACGTTCAATTTCGGGGTCATTTGAGGATAAGGCTAAATTAGCCTCTAAAAAACTGGGTGTTCTCCGGCAGAGCAAGGTGGTACTTTACGCCAACCCACCGCCTTCAGCTCTATAAGGCTCAAGTCCGGCCCCACATGGAGTACTGCTCCCATCTCTGGGCCGGGGCACCCCAATATCAGCTCCTCCCTTTTGACCGCGTCCAACGTCGCGCAACTCGATTAGTCGGCGACGAGAATCTCACTGCTCGCCTAGATTCTCTGGCACTGCGGAGAGATGTTGCATCTCTATGTGTCTTTTACCGCCTTTACCACGGTGAGTGCTCTGAGGAGTTGTTCGAATTAATACCCGCTGCCAAATTTCACACCGCACTACACGCATAAACTCAGATTCCATCCATACCACCTGGATGGATGGCGGTCCACTACCGTGCGCTTTACTCGACACTTTCTGCCACGCACCTCCTCATTGTGGAATCAACTTCCCGCAGCGGTATTTCCGAACCGGTACCGACATTCAAATCTTCAAGAAACGAGCCTATACCTTCCTAAAAGGCCGGCAACGCATCGCACTCCTTTCTGGTGTAGCTGATGTCCATGGGCGGCGGTTGATCACTTACCATCAGGTGACCCGCTTGCTCGTTTGCCTTCCTATAATATAAAAAAAAAAAAAAAAAAAAATTTAGGAGTTGGGAGTCTGTAATTACACCGAGCGACTGCCGCCTAACCTTCGTAAGTCGCAACCTCCTATTGCCATTTGATCCACGTACCTACGCTACGCTACGCTTTAACTTCAATAAGGAAAGTTGACGTAAGCTAGAACAACAGACTGAATCACCCGATTCAGAAATAATCCAAAACATGAAGATTTCCTAAAAATGTATCCCTCACCGAGCTATTGTAGAAATACGCACATCGATTTGAAAAATCCAGTGCATGTTCTGATTCAAACCTAAGTGTACCCGAATGGAAGGCGTGTTTTTCTTTCTCACGACTACCTTACTTCTAGCACAGTAGGTACACAAATCCATTTACCATTCATCACAATGGTTTAAGGACATATTACACACAGGTCACAGGTATTCCATTTACTTTTTTTATAAGAATACTTTTCATTACATACCTGCGTCATCGTATATTTCATTACTTTATCCACAAGACACCATACTTCATCGTTTTATATTTAAAACACTTTCAAAACCTTACCCTTTCAACATACAAAGCGAAATCAATTGGACAAACCCCAAGCAATTTTTAGAGTGTGAGCTATCAGAAACTCGCCGTGTTAATACCCCACTAAACCTCCTTCGATTCTAGAAAACTCACATTTTGGCGTGCGTTCTTTAATAAAAAGATAAGAGATACCTTAGCCGTATCGTTAATAAAATACCAGGGAAGGCACGAAGCCAAACCGAGCGGGTTTACGAGGCGAGCGCCCCCTGCGGTCAGAAATATGAAACCTATCGTAATAGAAAATATACAAGCGTGGTGGAATGACCAACCGTGTTTATGTACAGTGGCGGTGTGAAAACATGCGTCAGAACTTTTTACTATATTATGGTTGAAGTGTATCTACAACCTAGGGGCGTTTTTTTATAGTGACATTACATATTGTCTCATCGCTTAGAGCAGACAGCCACTGGAGATGCCCTAACGTCCGCGCTTCTAACAATTTTTTCACCATTTTTTGCGGGGGACGAGGTAAACACGTACAGCACACCACCAAAAATTTTAATACTCAACAGTCACAATTTTGCTGTCACGATAAACGCACACTACAGAAAAAATTTAACACATCAAAAAATACACACTCACAAATAAAGATTTCACGTAACTATGCAGCATACATACGAAAAAGACAGTGATGGGACACAAGAATGAGTCAAATCAGTTTGGTGAATGAACTTATATATAAAATTGTAAGTGTAAAATTCTGCACATTGAAGATAAATAAATATTTATTTAGTCAGTTTGTAAAATAAAACCGGCCAAGAGCGTGTCGGACACGCACATGAAGGTGTTCCGTATCCAAAAGATGGGCCTTAAACCTTATTTTCATAGTTAAGTTAGGTAGTTATTTCCATACATTACCATTTAGTTAGGGCAACTGCACGTCATAAGTTGGTTAAGTTGTATTAAAAATACTATGTATGATACAGAGTCCGCTAAAGTTTTCGTTAAAAGTACAGTCAGCCACACATCAGGTTACCACAATCTGTCAAATTTCCTCAACTGATATTCAACTTAATGTGTATGACAGTATTTACTGTGAAGTTGGGGGGGGGGGGGGGGGGGGGAGAGGAAGCTGTAATTTTAACTTTGTATTAATATATCTCGAAACTGGGGGGTTTGATCCACATTATGTCAAGGCAATTTTTGTTGTTATTTAAAGATACCTTTTTAACGATACCGACCAGACGATGGGGTAAGTCGAATTTATTTTTCGAATTAACTTTTCGCTGTATGGAAAGGGGGGGTGAAAAATAATTATTTTTCAATAATGTTAAAACCCAATTTTTGGATTATCAGTATACATCTCTTTACCAATTTTCAGTGGCAATCGGTGCAGAAACGGCGGGAGAACGAGCCAGGACAGACAGACAGACAGACGGACAGACATTACGAGTAGACTACGGAACCCTAAAAAATGGTGAAGTTGTGCAATACATACTAAAACGTAAAAATTACAAATGTGCGCTAGTTGAGGGTTAAACATTTGGACAAACAAAGGGAGAGTAAATGAAACATATATTTTTAATTAGAATGATTTATTGAAATATTACAAAAATTCCTTATTACGCATTTATATTGATTTTCAAAATGAATAAGTTTATTGTACACGTGTCGAATATATTTCTGGGGGTCAAATTTTTTTGAAAATATTGGATAAACGAACATTCGTATACCTTTCTATATTAAAATTAGCGAGCTCCAATTATGGTTTACTATCTACTACGTTATCATGCATGATACTCCCGGACCACATATTTTATTCCTTTTACCTCGAAATATTTTATAGCCACCAATTCTTTTTATTTTTAGAATAAATTCCAACATCGTATGACCAGAAGAAAGGACAGTAATTTCTCTAATTCACTTTACAATGTTTAATATTATAATATACGTCTATACTATTTTATTCAAAATATAATGAAAAGAACGGATTTTGAAACTAACTGCAGTGAGTGAATGATTCATTCAAATGTCGAGTTGATTTTAATTGGTCCCATCACTAGGACCGATACCACGATATCATTATTAAAATTTTTCTGTCGTTTACGTATCGTAACGGTTTTTTATTAAAATAGATTTTCTAGTTTAATACACATTTAATAATTAATAAAAGTCATTACTTATGATAGGAAACGCGATCTTGTTGCGAATTTTAGCTGTCAGATCGCCTTTTACATGAAAATACTGCACAATTCACCATTTTTAAGAGAAACGTCACGCGACACGGAGCGATGCAAAATGGCGATGTAGCGACATCCAAGTAGTTTTGTATAACTTAGTTGACCAGTTCCGAAAGTTGACCAATGTACTTTGCCGGAGGGGAAACGCCCGGTATGGCATCTCCAGTGGCTATATACTCAAAGTCTCATCGTAGCCTGATTGTAAGCAAAAGGAGAGCCCACGTTGTTACATCCGTTGGTACTGCCATCATCATCACATCGTAAATAGTAAACAAACACAATAGCTACATAAGTGTTTCATCAGAGTAAGGGTGCCGGTGGTGTATCGAATCAGCACGCTAAAGTGGCAATGGGCTGGCCATATCTGTCGAAGAACTGACAAACGTTGTGGTAAAAAGTTCTTGAGTGGAGACCACGACTCGGGAAGTGTAGTGTGGGACGGCCCCCAGCTAGATGGAGTGACGATTTGCGAAAAGCCGTTGGTACAGACTGGATGCGTCTCGCCGAAGCCAGGGTGAAATGGCGAACATTGGGGGAGGCCTATGTCCAGCAGTGGACTGAGACAGGCTGATGATGATGATGATGATGAAGGGTGCCGTATTCTGATTGTAAGGGAAAGGGGGTTAAATGTTGGCAGCGCGCATGTGAGTCCATTGGTGTTGCGGGTGTCTACTTGGGTGGCGGCAAGTGTGACAATTGCTTACCACTAAGTGATCCGTTTGCTCGATTGCGGCCAATTACATAAAAAATACAATAATAAAAAAAAAATATCAACTAAAAACTTAGAGTACTTACCTAAGATGTAGAAAAATAAAAAATGTGCATCCTGCCACTTCTGACTCTTTGCTTTTAAATCAGTTTTAAAGAGTAAATTGTCAGAAATATCAACCCTTTTCTTACCGCTTCTGTAAACGGTCATGCGATATTGGTCTTGTTTAGAGAAATAAAGCGTAATTTTGTTAAGATATACGTCGTGGTGGTCAATTTCTCATGTAACCGATGTTTCTATAAAATTTGTATTTTGGCAACTAAAAGTAATATCCACTGATAAAATATTAATGTGATAGATAGAAAATATTGCCGGGAAAGGAATAGATAAGTGACAACAGACTCAACTTTTCGGAGGCAACATTTTTGTTTTAGTTTTGGAGTTTAAACGTTAGATGCTTTTTTGTCTTTTATTGTAAGTATTACCGTTTTTAATAAAAGCAAGTGTATAAAAGCAAGACGAGAAGATTGCAGCTCTGTGTTCATGGGTTCCAGAGATTTTTATGGTCTCTGGCGAGACCAGTCTAACACAATTATGAGGCTCTATTAAGGGCTAAGTTTTTTGATTTGTAGTTTAAATGAAGTAATGGTTAAAAATCGACAAAAATGTTTTGAACAATAATTAGCTGAAGTAAGTAACAAATAGGCTGTGAAATACCGCAGGGTGGCATATGTAAGTATGTCCGCTTGTGACCACGACTGCAATAACGCAGCCGAAGTGTCAAGCAGTAATAATAACTAACTTGGGTGGCGCTGCGACCTAAAGTGAGCCTTGTCCTTGATAATAACAGCACAGACAGCTGCACTTATGGTGAAACTCCTGCAGCCTACCGATAGCGCAGTTGTGGCTTAGTAGGTGTAGGAGGGCTTGAGGCGCGTTTTCCGCGCCTGACGTTTTGCGTCCAGGGGGTCTACTCCGCCAAACGATATCGAATTATTCGTAACGATACGTCAGTTCATACAAAAACCCTACCTACTCTAAGACAGCTTAAAATACGAATAATTGAATTTGACCAGCTTCACAAACGTTAAATCTCTATACCTCGAGACGATATCCTAACGATCAAGATTTAAATCATAGATATGCCCTCGCCATACTTTGACCGCGCCGATTTGAGTCGCACCTCAAATAACCTAGTTTTGCTCAACTGGGATTAGCACGGATTAGTTGCCGTTTGCACTCGGTGACAGTTGTACGACACAGCTGCCTGGATTTTTGACAGGAAAAAGCACTCAAAATGCCTTCATGTGCCTATTTATTGTGCAAGAAAAATACTACAAATTCAAATAAAGCGAATGGTGTAACATTTCACTCGTAAGTATTTATATTTCATCAATAATTTAATTTATTTTATTTTGTTGACAAAACATCAAGTCTGATCGGCCACGCGTGACAGAGAGAGTAGTATTGGCAATAACTGTGAGACAAAAGAGACAACATCATTATCTCGGTGGCCAATATACTTAGACCCGCTGTAGTACTCAGAACTCAGTTGATAACAGCTCATTTGTTAATGGTTGGGAAAAGTACGGTAGCGTCAGCAGTTTCGATAGGCAT